>VBSM01000483.1:26537956-26550852 GCA_008086735.1 Cheirogaleus medius
TCCCAGAGTGCTAGGATTACAGGCGTGAGCCACCGCGCCCGGCCCACCAGAATCTTTCTTTCCTACCAAGTTACAAATTGTTCTCTATTGTCTTTGTGCTAACTGCTTAGAAAGGCCATGGGCTTGGTTTGGGTATCTCAGAAATCCAACTGAATAGGAAAAGGGTGGCTAAATAAAGATAAAGGCTGTAATTGAAGTACGTGGTTCTAAGACTTTCCTGCCTTCCTTATCGAAGGACTAAGGTCTGCAGTGAAGGAACCAGGACCATCAAATTAACGGTGGCAAGTATTTTACTAATTAAGCAAGTCAATTTATAAAACCTGGTGCACTGGTGGTCTAGCCCTGCCACAGGAGTGAAGGAACCAGAGAGTGGACACAGTAGGCAAGCAGGTGCACCGCACCACGACTTCAGAGGGTGCTCTGCCTACAGGGCTGTCCAACTTCAGTGACCCCATTCTCAACTGATCTTATTCCTATGGGAGGCCAAAAGAGGTTGAATGCATATTCTGAAACTTACTTTTTCCACTTTGTGAGAAAAAAATTATACAATTTGAGGTAATGCTCATATGGTGGATATGCAGTTTTCACATCATAAAAACACAGGTGCTAAGTGAGCCTGGTGCGTGCAACACTCCTACGCAGAAACCAGCAGTGACCGAGAACCCAAGAGTCAGTTATACCAGCGCGTTTTGCATTTTTAGAGAGTGGGAAGGGAGGACAGAAAGGACCTTAGATGCACAGAGTCGTGGGTTAGCCCCATGGATTCCGTTTCATGGAGGTTTCAAAATCTGAATGATATGGAAAAAACACCAGCAAATTTTACTTAATTTGATATTCTACTTCCCAGATTTTAACAAACTCCCCTTTCCAAATTCCCACCTCCATCTCCAATAAAAAAAGGTCTTTAAAAAAATCAGTTAAGTTTTCTCATTGACAAAATAAGGGGCTTACTCTTAATCTTCTTGAGTCAGAAACATTTTCAAGAATATGATGAAAAGTATGGATCATTCTCCATAAAAATTCATAGGCCCACAAAGATGAACCTACTCAAACTCTTTCCTAGGACAGTGGTTCTCAACTTGTCAGATTATTAGAATCACCCAGAGAACTTTAAAAACTGTGCATACCTGGACTTCACCTCAGAACAATTAAATCAGTATAGCTCTTCAGGTGATTTTAATGTATATTAATGTTAGGGCTGAGAATAAGTGCCTGTAATTGAACACAATAAGGAAAAGTTTAGGAGAAAAGAAAACCAAAAGGCTATATGTCCCTAAGGCACCTGACTGGAAGGATAGACTGTAGAGGGAACAAAGGGTAAAGATGAAAGAAGACAGGATGGCAAACGCCTTGCCCTCATTGCTAATTCCAGGCTATCCTTGCTTCCTTCACTCTAAAAACACCACACCTGCTTTGAATTGTGTGCCCTAAGGCCCACACCACTGGCCACTTCTCCTTGTGTCAGCCTTCTACACTGCTCAGCACCCCCAGTCCTTGAAATTTTATCTCTCAGCTGTCACTCCCTCCAACATTGCTCCTGACAATCCTTGGTGATTTAAATATTCTCCTAGTCCTGATATTCTGGCCTGTCAGGTCCTTGACTTCATCTATGTCAAAGATCTTGTCTATACCATTCTCTGTCACTCACTTCCATGGTCACATCCTGCTATGCCTTGTCATTATAAATCCTTTAAATCCCTTTATAACCTCAACTTCAAGCATCCATCCCTTTGATCACCACCTCTTATTTTTCCAGCTCACCCTCTCTAGTGTCCCAACTCCAAAAAGCCTTCACTTTGCCTCTTACAACGCACTGATCCTACTATCTATGGATTGTCCCTTACTCTATTCTCACATCATCACTTCTCTTTTCATCCATCATTATCATCATCTCCTTTCTCACTTTGTTTTCTCCTCTTGGCCAAAGTACAACCATAGTTAAATCCACCTCTACACCTACTCTGTGCTCATATGCACATGGCTGAGCTTGGCTGCAGAAAAATGTGCATTGATGCTAATTGGTATCATTTAAAATGCATGACCATCAACCTCAAGTGGGCTATAGAGCTGCCTGATAATCTCCTTAAACTCCCTAGTCCATTCACTCTTCTCACTCCCATATTATTTCATATCTTATCCTCTCTTCCAATACTTGCTTCCCCATCCTTACTGTTAGCTAATGACCTTGCTTCCACTTTTTTGAGTACATAGAAGTACCCAGAAGGGAACTTCATGCTCCCACCACCATATCTACCCATCTAGCTGTATCTGCACCCACACATTCAGCTCTCCTGTTACACTGGAGGAACACTTTTTGCTCCTGAGTGTGAGCCCTCCACTTGTGCTCTAGATACCACCCTCAATCACTCAAAGACACCACTGTGGCAATTCTCTCCTCATTCCTCTGTTATCTTCAATTTCTCCATTTCTAATGGTCATTTCCATTAGCATAAAAACAGGTTATTGCCTATCTTAAAATAGTTTTGACCACCCAGTCCTCTCTGTTATTTCATTTATCTGCTCCTGTTTACAGCAAAGCTCTTTGAAATAATTATCTCTTCCTGCTTGTCTCTATTTTCTTTCCTTTCATTCTCTCTTAAACCCACTTTTAACTGTGTGTCCTCACTAATTAATTGAAATAGTCCTTTTCAAGTTCACCAATGACTTCCCCATTGCTCTGTCTGTTTCACTTGGCAGACTACATCTTTCTTCATCTACCAGCATTTCACTGGGTCAGTCACTTTCTTCACTTGGCTTCCACTCCTTTGGTTTTAGTCCCTTATCAGTATGCATATCTTCTCAGTTTCCTTTGCTGATTGCTCCTCATCATCCCAGTCTTAAACTTTGAAGTGTTTAAACTTTGAGGCTTAATTTTCATACCCGCTCTTTTCATAATCTACACTAACCCCATTGGTGATCTCAGCTGGCTTCTGTGCTTTAAACACCCGATGCATGTGGATCACTCCCAGATTTATCTTTCCACCCTTCCCAAACTCCAGACTTGTACGTCTAATTGCTTCCTTGCATCTCTACTGGCTATCTCTCTGCCTAGGATGTCAGTGCAGCAGATATTCATGACTGACTTCCACTTCATCTGTTAGGCCTTCCCTGTGCACATTGTGGAAAATAGCATCTACTTCCAACCCTCAAATTCCCTAACCTCCGTTGCTTTTCTTCTCCTAAGCAATTATCAGCGTCTGATATACTTTACATTTTATGTCATTATCCATTCATTATCTGTCTCTACCCACCAGAATATAAGCTCTATGAGGGCTGGAATTCTTGGTCTATTTGTCTGGCACAAAGTATGTATTTCATGAATAATTTCTGAATAAATGGATGATCTAAAACTCTAAATTCTGAAAATAAACGGAAACATAGGAAGTGTCCCTACGTGCATGCTAGATCACTAACAAAGAGAAATTTAAAGGCATTTTATAGACTCTTCCCATTTGCCTGAGGAGTGGCAGCTGAAAATCAGCCCCTTGAGACCCAGTGACTGGATGGAAACCTGGCCAGGGGAAGCTTGTTCTTTTAAAAGCATCGCTTGGGAGAGATACTCCACATCTGGGCTGGGGGTGTGCCTGTGACAAGTTGGGCCAGAGTCCCCAGAGCGGATCCTGTAGCATCCTTGTCCCCCTCATGCTCTATGAGGAAGGGTCTCCATGGTCACATGTACAGTCTTGGAAAGTCACAGATGTGACAGCATATTAAACAGTCATGAACACCCTGCAATAAAGGAGTGTGGTTTGATTGTTTTCCCATGCGTAATCAGAGAAAACCTTTATTCATAACACCTTACTATTTATTTGAAATATACTTTTAGAAATTCCAAATTAGGCAGAATAGAATGAATCAGAGGCAAATATGTAAAGCACAATCTGTAGGGATGACCCTCCTGTACACACACTAAACCAACCCACCTCAGCTACTTTTATGAGAAAATACTAAAATTTGAGTAGGTAAGGAAAAAAAAAAATACCTGGGAGTAGAAGTAGACCAGAGCTGAACAGAGTGGGCTTTGGACCAAAAGAAACACCTGTCAGGCTGCAGTGTTATAAGAATGACTTATGAAAGCTAGAATTTTTTTGTTTGTTTGTTTTGCCATTATGAGTCTTAATAAATTTTGGTTGCCATGTGGGGTCATCACGGTTGGTGCAATGAGATAGGTGAGGGCAAATCACATCAGTGGGTGTTGACTTTTAGTTTATAAGCAATCTCTTGTTACAGTGAATATGAAGGATAAACTTGGAAGGAAATATTAATAGGAATCTTAATTAGACAAATCCATCCTGAAAAGCTTGTGGAAAGAGGAAAGAACTCTGCTACTATCACTGTTGTGGTGAGGAAAGATGAGTTTATTAACTGAGTATACATATATGAAACTCTCAAGTTTTTTTTCCACACTTGCTTCTGGAAGCCTCCTCTTGTTCCTGCACACTCCACCTCTTGAGTCATTTCCTAGCCAACTGTCATATAATGTGTGTGTGGGGGGCAGGTGTAGGGCCTGGGAACTGTCCCAATTTGCCCTACCCAATGCAGCAGTGTCACCACATTTAAGAGCAGGTGTGGCGAAGAGCTGCGAGCTCTAGAGAAAAAAAGGGAAAAAAATGATGGTATTATTGGAAACTAGATCCTATAAGAAAATATTAAGCCAGTTTGGTTAAAAAGTAAAATAACAAACTACATGTTGTCTTTAAATATGGGGTATTTTATTTAAGGATGTGAGCAATTGTGTTGCTGTGGCGGAATTTGGAGACATAAAATAAATTACAAGGTAGATTCACCAATTTTGAGAATTTTTTTTTTTTTTTTTTGCAGCTCCTAGAGCTAAGGTCCAAATGAGAATTCTATCGATAGCTTACACTTTGGAGAATTTGTAGGTCATAATAACGGTGGTTTTGCAAACCAGTTGGAACCAGCCCTTTGATGGGTGCCCTCTGCCCCCTCTTAGTTGGTTTTGACAGCCAGTGGTATAAAAGGGAGCTCGTCTTCCAGTCTTCAGTGGCATTCCCTCAGGTGATTTAACTATATAATTCAGTGTCTCAGTCTTACCTCAATAATGATAAATTCACTTTTCATCAATCTACCTTAGAAGGATTTTGCTAAATGAATTCCGAAAGTACAAATTAGAAGTTCATGAAGAGAATTTAATTAAGATTTCACTCCATCTTTAACACTCCTTAAATGCCTGCTTACTTGCTTTCTGTTCTGTGTCTAAAGCATTCGTGTTCAGAGCCCATAGGATCTCAGGGGCAAGCTGTGGCTCTCTCACACTGAAATCTCCATGAACCACAGTAAGGGGGGCACAGAGAGGTGGTTTAGCTGCTCTGGCAGTTGGCAATCGCATCTTTGTGAGACCACCACTCTGAAGACCCTGATTGAGCTGTGCAGGGAAGTAAAAAACAAAACAGCTCTTCACACATGATTTTACTATTTAATTAGAAAATAACTTATTTCTCAGTTTTGCTGGGCTTTTTAACACATGTCCTGTGACTAAAACAAAACTAGTGTGTATATATATATATTTATATATATATATATATATAAACTATAAGAGTGAGTGACTTTTGAAACAATGAAGCTGACTACTAGATGAGTTTATAAGCTAGAAATCTTTAAAATAATATTTTACATATATGGTCGAATACAACAATGGCCCCAATTTTCATGCTTCCCTCTAGCCTTCCCTTTTGGTGGTAGCCTTCCATGCGGACTCTGGGCCCGGCCATGTGATTTGCTTTGGCTAATAAGACAGTAGTAAACTTGGCTCCTCTAAGGCTTGGAAAAGGATTTGCTCGTTTCCACTTCCTCTCCTGGACCCCTGCCCACACTGCCAGAGCGTGCCTGCTAGCCTGCTGGAGGGATGTGAGAGCCGTAGTAAGGACAGCTGCGCTGTCCTGGCCAAGGCCAACCTGCCATAGACGGCATCTGCCAAGAGCTGAGCAAGCCCAGCCAAGGTCAGTTAAGCCTACTCCAAAGCAGCAGAGCTAGGAAGCCATCCTGTAGACTCATGAGCAATAATAAGGGGTGGTTGTTTTTGACCACTAAGTTTTGGACTTGTTGCTTGCACAACTGTGGCTAGCTGATACACTGTCTTCTGCTTAGGCGCATTAGGATTTCATCTACTTGAGCAATTATTTTTTATGAATCTCTAGAGGCCATTTTGGGGAGCATGTCATGGAGTCAGTACAGACAACAATCATTTGATTCAGGTAAAACTGTCTGCCACTTGACTCTCCCCTAGAAAGGCAGCGAGTGTCTGCAGGGGTATTATTAATATTACTACAATAGCGTTAGGAGATAGAAGGAGAAGCTTTTTAGCGGCTTATAGGTGAATGCTTTTATTTCCTATAGGCAAGTGACCCCAGGGTGTTGTAATTGGGTGAGTGGCAAATGTGGATAAACTGAGTGGTAATGAGATGAGTGGTGATAGAACTCTGGTAGGTAGAAGAGAAGATGGGGATTGGCTGCCCTGGTTTTCCAGAGATACAGAATCACATTGACTACATGATGATGATAATGATGATGATGGCTCACGATTATTGAGCACTCACTAAATTTCAGTCATTGTAGTACATGCTTTACATGAATTCTCTCATTTCTCTTAATAACTATGAACTAAGTACTACTTACTATCATTAGCTCTGTTTTACAAGTAAAGAAACACTGGGTGTGGTGGCTCATGCCTGTAATCCTAGCACTTTGGGAGGTTGAGGTGGGAGGATTGCTTGAGGCTAAGGAGTTCAAGACCAGCTTAAGCAACACAGTAAGACCCCATCTCTACAAAAAATTAAAAAATTAGCCGAGCCTGGTGGCACACATCTGTAGTCACAGCTACTCAAGAGGCTGAGGCAGGAGGATTACTTGAGGGCAAGAGTTTGAGACCAGCCTATATGAGAGTGAGACCCCATCTCTACAAAAAATAGAAAAATTAGCCAGGTGTAGTGGTGCACACCTGTAGTCCCAGCTACTCAGGAGGCTGAGGTAGGAGGATCGCTTGAGCCCAGGTGTCTGAGGTTGCTGTGAGCTATGATGATGCCACTGCACTCTAGCCCAGGCAACAGAGCAAGACTTTGTCTCAAAACAAACAAACAAATGAAAAAATAAAAACAAAAACAAAACAACGACAGGAACCCCCCCCAAACAAACAAGTAAAGAAACTGAGGCTCAGAGAACTTCTTCAAGGTCAAGTTGTGCTTAAGTCACAGAGCCAGGATCAAACTCAGGCAGTATGATTCCAAAGCCGATGCTTTTGGTCTACTATATAAACAAAATACAGGGTGTCCCAAAAGTCGCCTAGGGAAAATGGGAAACTGTAGCTAAATGTACCTTTATTTACAAAATATTCATTACAAAATTTTTCCTTTGGAGATTACAAAGTCCTTTGGTGACTTTTGGGACACCCTGTACTTATTATTTCTGAGGGGAAAAAAAAAGGAATGTAGTCTAACCTCCTCTTTTGGCAGATGGATGACTGAGAGCCAAAAGTCTCTGGAATAGAAATTCTTTGGCTAATAAGGATTACAGGAACTCTCCCCACTCTTGGTCCAAACCACCAAAAGCTGAACAAACCTCAAACTGTTTTTGTGAGGCTCCATCTAAGGCCAGCCTCCACTACAGGTACGCCATTCGTGTTCTGCAAAATGATGCCCAGGTGAAGGTTGGGTAGGGGCTAAAATCTGGGGTGCACTCCCCTCACCAAGCCCTGTGCCCTGGCATGAGTCTTCTTCTTCTCCAAGGAAGAAGCACTTTTGAAAATAATTATTTTACACAGAGACAGAGCTATTTTGTTGTGTGTATGTGTCTGTTTTTTTTATTTTCCACAAAAGCACCACATGTACTAGGAAGTCCCTGCCAAAACACTTGCAAATTGTGCCCAATAAAACACAGCTAAAAAGCTTCCCATTAAAAAAAAATATAGGAGAAAGTATGAATAGTTGGTGTTTAGCAAATACTTGTTGAATGAATGAATTTTAAATGAACAAAGATGTCCTCATTCTGCGCAGACACATAGGGACCAAAGCACATGCGACACACAAATTTGTAACCAGAGCCGAAATCCACGGCACCAAATAATCCATGGGAAATAAATGACACAATCTAATTTCTACACATTTTTTTAAAAATAAAAAAATTATATACACTGCTTTCCTGAGACATCACTTTATTTCTATAATTTCTATATTTTTATATAAATATTATATTTCTTACTTCTATATTTCTATTTCATGAAATTCAAACTCAAAGAAACTATAGGGCTGTAGTATTCCCCATCTGAATTTATTCCCCAGCAACCTGTGTCTCTTCTAGAACAAATGAAACTAATTGTCCTTGCCAACCTAAGTGGCTTGCATTACAAATTTTAATGTTTCACAAGAAACCGAGGCAAGCCAATGGCTTCCTCTATTCTCACATCCTTCCCCGCCGTGGCCCACACCTCTGCTGACTGCAGCGATCTGAACTGAGTACTCATAAAGGCCACTCTTCCCTTTCTGCCTCTAATAACCCGGTGTAACAATTATGGTGAGTAATTTCCTTACCACTTCTGTTGTTAACAAATGCTAGTAATGCTGCATGATACAGATCAAGCACGGCTACTGAAAAAGAAACTACACAAATTATTTTTTAAAGTTATCATCAAAAGAAATGCTTTTCTGCAGGAAATTTTTTTAACCGCTCAAGGCGTGTGCCTAGCCCTGCTCAAGTGACCGCTTCTTTTATTAATTAACAAATGCATCTGCTTCATGAATGGAAACAGTCATCTTATCTAGGTACACTTGCAGGCTTTTTTGGGGACGGATGTAACTGCAGGGAAGTCACCATCATCGTTTTCTAGAACCTGTGCTATCTATTTTCATGACACCTAGTTTAATAGACTGTGGGTGGTCTCCCATTTTGATGCATGCTAAATCTTACTCTTTTTGGCAGGAATCAGGATTGAGATGGTGATTGTTTTCCTCCTGTATATAATTATATTTCCTGTACGTGCTAATAATCAGTTACTTCATGCATTCACTCAGTCATTCATGCAACAAATATTTATTAAGGGCCTTTCTGCGTCAGGCATTCTGCCAGGCCACAGAAAGACAGCAGTGAGCAAAACAGTCACATGGGGTCCTTACATCACACTGTGACAGGAGGCAGTTATCTGAGGTTCTCTTGCCTAAAATCCAGTGAAAAAAATGACCAAGGAATTTAACTCAATATTATCAAGATGAATTTTGATGCAAAGCCTAATAAAAGAATGCCAACAGCATGTTAAATGCTGAAGCTCTTGTTCCATAATAATTCCTCCAATTAATACTCTTAGATAGGTGAATTCAAAAGTAACTAATATTGTCATAACTTTCGTATCTTGCTAGTGTTTTACACTAATGGGCTTTTTACAAGCCTTTCTCCAAATATGTGTAAGT
Source organism: Cheirogaleus medius (assembly GCA_008086735.1). Taxonomy (NCBI): domain Eukaryota; kingdom Metazoa; phylum Chordata; class Mammalia; order Primates; family Cheirogaleidae; genus Cheirogaleus; species Cheirogaleus medius. Next base: position 26,547,373 of record VBSM01000483.1, read on the forward strand.
CTAGATTATTTTTACTGAAGCTTCAGTCATAGCATGATGCTAAGTGCTTACTCATGATTTGAATTACTGTTGAGATCTCAAAGACAAAAATCATTTCATGAACAAATACTATACCTCTACCTCTCGCTTATCATATAAAATCATGACATGTTCATAGGTCACCAGCAGCAAGTATGCTACAGAAGTGATGGAAGGAAACTCAGTATGTCTGAAAAATAATCTCAAATGATATCGGTCTGATCATGATTTACTGTCATTTTCACACATAAAGGCCAGCGTGCTTTCATTTTCTCAAGCACATGTGTAATTATGGTTTGGCTCGTGTCTTCATAGAGCAGTGACCTGATAATATCTAGAGAAATACCAAATACACACTCAGACTCAATAAATGTTTTCTGATGACATAATGCTTCCTACTTATTGTTTTAAATGGCAAGTCATTTTATCCTTCAGATTGGCACATTTTTATGGTAAATGCTGAATAATGAATTAAAGAATCCTCAACTTTGACTTAAAAAAATTCCTTGAAAGCAGTTTTGTCACTTTACCTCCTAATTTTCAGAATGCTATTTAATCTGCCAGTGACTAAGCTGTAGGAAAAATCTCTTCTTTTGTTGTTATGTAAAGGAAAATGTGGGTGGAGAGAATGAGGTCTGGTGTGTATCCACCTCGTGATTTGGACTGTCCAAGACAGAGGAAAAAGGAAATCTCAGCCCTCCTTGGGTAGGGATATGAGGTTGCTTAGAATTCCATTTTTGGGGAAGTCCACCATGGTTATGTAAATTCTCAAGTAACAAATTGACTCAGCGTGTTCCTATGCCACAGACCTCTTAGGTGACGTATGCTAAGTACACTTCATTTGCCCATTTGCTCTCATTAGGTGACAGGGAAACCATGTATTTTCCCCCACCTCAAACACACACAAAGCGGAAGTATACTAAGCTCCCCTGTTGGTCTTGTTCTTATTCATGTTTCTAACAATCAAGACATTCTGCACCTGACCTTGGCTATTAAGTTAAATTCTTTTCACTTTTCCATCATAGTATTCCAGTGAGCAATTATAGATAATCCTCCTTTGCCAAAACACTTTTCTTATCTCTTATATAGCCAGGAAAATTGTTTTACGTATTATAAGTCTGTTTAGAAATCGGCTGGGATTGTCAAAGTTCTAACCACAATATTCCCCAAAGCTTACATTCTGCTGAGCAAATAAATTTAACATCAGAGGTGACAGCCCCCACTATCAGATTTTTAAAGTATGATCTGCAAGAAAGTTTTTATTTTTAATTCCTGAAAATAGTAAATCATGTCTATTCCTAACACTAACAGAAATCATCCTAAGCTACCTTATTATCACCCTGTTAGTAGCAATCTTGGTGTCTTAGCAGTAACTATCACATCACCACTTATAAGTGTGATATTGGGCGAGTTTCTTAAAATCTCTGTGCCTCAGTTTTCTCAGCGCTAAAATAAATGACAATAGCAGTTACCTCGCAAATGTGAGGATTAGGCTTATTGTATGTCATTGACTCCAACTTGCCATTGATGGTAGGAGGCAGTGTGGTTTGAGAGATACTAATATATGAACATAATTTCCAAGAATTGATGAAATACAGAATAACTAAAAGATACGTAAGTACAAAGCTAAGAATAATGCCTGGCACACAGTATGTGCCCAATAAATGTCAACTGCGATTATCTATTAGCAACCCATAGACCCTGGTGTAAGAGTGGGCTTGCCAAGCCTCCTGTGTGCCGTGACGTGCATGGCTTCCTCATCTGAGGCAGGACACCTGGAGCCTATCCTTGCGTTAGCACAGGCAAGTGACTCCACTACCCTGGGCCTCTGTAAACAGGGGATTAGATGAATCATTTTAAAATTTTATTATTATTATTATTGGCTAGTAAATCTTTCTTCCAAACTAAATCTTACACAGGACCCAATGTGTAAAACAGATAAAAGAGGATTTTCTCCAGTTAAAGCAGGGGTGGGGAGCCACAAAGCTCTGCCCAGCTCTCCTCCCCTTTACCTGCAGGGAAGCCCCTCCGAGGAATCCTTCCAGGGCAGTAATATCACCTTGTTGTCGTAGTAAGATAAGGAGTCTCCTAAAACTCCTGCAGGTGTTTGTTAATTAATTACTCTAAACCTTGTCATATTTTACCTTATTGTGTGGAATCATTCAATACCCAACCCAATCTGTGCATTGCATAGAACACGTTCAATTTTACTTCTCTCACTTCCCTCCACTTTGGTCTCTAAACTCCTTCCAATCTGTCTCATGTACCTGAGAGAATGTTTCATCTCCACCAGTTACCTTATGACGCTCCCCAGATTTAGTTTCATGCTCTCAGAGGACACAACATGAAGGATGTTGAACTTTTATTTCACATAAAGCTTTCTGTTCTCAAGGATTTTTTATTCTAATGTCTTTTTCTTGAAAGTCTCCTTGAGCTCTGTGTCTCAGGAAGCCTCCACTCAATAATAAATTCAACTTAACTGGTTTTATATCTCAATTATGAGCCTAAGGGAAACATACACCTACCGTATAATCTTCTTTTCCTGGACTATCCACATAAAACTTAGCAGATAAATGAAAATAGAAATACTCTGTTTTTATCCCAACAAAATTGTGGAAAGTGTTTCTTCCCTGGTGGGGCCTGCTCGATTTGTGGATGCGTCAACGACTTAGGTTCGGTATGTGTTATGTGCAATACAGGAGCTAACTGCATGGCACTCCCACAGAGATCTATAGCTGTGGCAACTCAAAGGACTTTGAACACAAGAGAGAGCTTTAAACACAGAGAGCAATTGACAAAAGGTAAGAGAATGCTTTCTAAAATAAAACTGCTCTTTAGAGATTCAAAAAATAAACATGGGATATTTTCAAATTATCTTCCCCCTAGATACTAAGCAGATATTGTCTTTTTACCTTTTTGCAGTTTTTTCATGATTTAAAATTGCCATAGTCTCTCTTTGCTCCCTTCTTTTGGCTCTCACTTTGCTGCAGCAATGGGTCTGGCCATCATCTGTGGCGTATGTACCATGCTCTGTAAACCTGTGTCTTGCTCTTGCCCTATAATCCTATCTTTCTCTCCAGTAAATCAGAAGAAGTCAAACAGTGTTTTTCTGTAAAATGATTACTGATTCAAGGAAGGGGAAAAAACAAATACCAAATACCAAACGTAGTTTAAAAGAGCCTCTCTCTGCTCCTTAGAGAGATTCTAGTGTTCAATTCATTTTTGCTTTAAACAAACATTTGGAGACTAAAAAGCTTTATTTAATAAAATAATTGTTGGCTGGGCGTGGTGGCTCACACCTGTAATCCTACCACTCTGGGAGGCCGAGGCAGGGGGATCGTTTGAGCTCAGCAGTTCGAGACCAGCCTGAGCAATAGCCAGACCCCATCTTTACTAAAAAAAATAGAAAGAAATTAGCTGGACAACTAAAAAAAAAAAAAAAAAATATATATATATATATAT
>VBSM01000483.1:26550952-26605720 GCA_008086735.1 Cheirogaleus medius
AGCCCAGGAGTTTGAGGTTGCTGTGAGCTAGGCTGATGCCACGGGACTCTAGCCAGGGCAACAGAGTGAGACTCTGTCTCCAAAAAAATTGCAATATTTAATACTAATATTAATATAATAAATAAAATAATATTAAATAATAGTATTAATATTTAAAATTTTAGTTTCATGGTATGAAGATTTGAACAAGAAACAAATAAACTGTGATAGAAGAAAATGAAGCAGGGGAATGAAGAGAAGAAATCTGGGATGGATGAGCAACAAAAGAGGAAGGATGAATGGAGAGATCCCGAGAGGAAGCAAAAAGGAGACGAAGGGAGAGGGAGGTAGACACCCAGACTTTGCTACGTTCTGTGGCTCGTTTAGGTTGTGGCCTGCCTCACTCTCAATGACTACTGGTAACCTTCTTCAGCCACCTTAATCCTTAAATTTATAAGGCCTAAATGTAAACATTTCTAGATGTTGTTGAACACCAACTCCATTAAAAATTATTCCCTGAACACAGCAATAACATAGTGGTTCCAAGAGCTGGGTAAATCAAGTCAAGGGCCAGGGAGTCCCTCATCCCTGTCATGTCATTAAAGCTTCCTGTTGATGCACATACTGATGCCAGAAGTAACAGGGCAGCTTTTGCTAAATACGCTGATATGACATGTGATGACAACTGTGGATATCCACCCATCTCTTAATTTCATATTTGCTTTTAGTTGGTTCTCCTTATAAGCATGCTTCTTTTGTCTTCCTCTGCACTGATTTCCTCCTCGGTGTGCATTTTAAAGTTCTGGGAGCTACCTGGAGCAAAAGATGAATGTTCTGATGTTCTCATCAGCATGAGAAGGCTTGCAAAAATATGGAAAGTGAACCATAATTGATTAAATAAATGGAAATAACATGTATGGCCTTTAAGTTGTAAAGATAGCTGATTTCCTTGATTTCCTGATTAATTTTGTCTATGCTATTCAAGATCCAAATGATTGCAGAAGTTTGTTCATTTCTTTCTCTCTTCTCTTATGGATATAAAGCTCTGGAAAATTATTATCAAGTCTTACCCAGAACCAGGTTGTCACTGGGTAAAGTAAATGAAAGAGAGGAAATTGAATATCCCAACCCAGATTGGAAGCTGATTATTTAATTAACCCAGATATACATTTAAATTCTGGATACCACCAAAAGTAATTTTGAAAAGGACTCTCTTCCTTACCCCAAACCCATGTGTCAGAAACATCTTCACTGGGGTCCAGTCCCTTTACAGGGTCTCATGCACTGCACGTGATGTTTGGTTATAACCCAATGACATTGGCAATGGCGGTAGTTTCCTGTTGTAGACAATAGAGGTCTAGGCTCTGAAGACAGTTCCCTCAATCACTCCAATGTGTTTTACTTACTTTCTTTGTATTAATACTTTGGTTTCTCATCTGTAAAGAGGAATAATCATAGTCCCTACTTCTCATGTTGTTGCTTTAAATGAGATAATGTCTGTAAAACACATAGCTACATAAGTGTATGCTAGAATCATTATTAATATCTTTTTGATTGGTCCAAGATCTTTTCTCAGAAGGAGTCATCCATCCTCTTTATTAGCAGCAGAGGAGTCTATCAGGTATAACTATTTCTCAGTTTACAGGCTGATTTCAGGGCAGCCTTGGAGCCCATTGGGCAAATCTCACAAAGACTGTGCTCTCCTGTGTTCTACTTTGTTAATCAGTCACTCTTGCTTATAAAGCTACCATGCACCCTGTACACAGAGAATTCATAGTTGAAGAATTCAAGTAAAAAAAACCAAGTGAACACAATTGACTTTTGATGGCTCAGATGTCAGTTCAGGATTCTGTGGTGCCTTGTCCCCCTAGTGTGATATAAGATTGGATCTATATATGAATCATAATTATATGTTATATACAAACTTTGTTCTAAAAATAATGCTGTTCAGTGGGCTCATGAATCCATTGCTACATAGGACATTGTCTATAAACTGATTTAATCATGATCAACCATAAATGTATTATTATATTCTAAAAAAGAATCTGACTAGTCTTGTTTTGAATTAAGTGAAAATTCATTTAAAAGCACTCCTGAATTCATTATGACCCCTTGGCATCAGAATTCCTCAATCAAGAGGAACACTAAACCAATTACTACCCTTTATTGTTTTAGAAGGTGAGACTTTCTTTTCTATTAAACTGAGGTCCATGCCATAAAATATAAGATTCTCAGATACAATAATATGAAAACTTAAAACCTTTGTATGGCAAAAGATATCACAGAGAAAATAATTTCACCATGTTAAATGTACCTTTAGTAGAAAAAGAGCCCTTGCACATAAATAAGAAACAACTGAATAAGATAGGCAGAGTACAAACAAGGCTGTTTACAGAAAACTGAACACACTGATGAAAATATGCCAAATCTAACAATTGATCAAATAAAAACAAACCAATGACAGTGTACTATTTTTTTGCCCTAGCATGTTGGCAAATATTTAAAATATTCATAATAAAGTATTGATGAGAGTAGGGAAGGAAAGAAAACTGAGTTGTTGGTAGGAGTGTAAATTGGTGTGACCATGTCAGAGGGAAATTTGGCAGATTCTATTAAAATTTTAAATCTTTCCATGCAAGAAGTGAAATTCAGTCTATATATCCTAAATATAATCCTAAAGGAATATATTTTAGATATGCTTAGAGATATAGATGTCTAAGGATATTCATTGCAGCATTGGTTGTAGTAGATAAAAAATGAAAACAATCTAAATGTTTATCAGTAGGGTTACAAATAGATAAATTATTTCTGCCAAACAGTGGAATATTAATCCAGTTATTTAAATGAGATGGCCCTATATGTGAATACTGTATGGATTGCTGCCCCTTGACATAGTTTGAGTGAAAAAAAGTTATAGAATATGTATGGTAAATTAAATTTTCATGTAAAAAAACCCCACATTTTTTCTATGTCTGTATCTCTATGCTATTTATTTCTTTGTTTCCATCTTCATATATAATTCTATTTCCTTGAGTCTCTATACACCTATCTATCCCTTTATTGTTCTGTGTACATAGGAAAAGAGTCTCTTAGAATGATACACAGAAAACTCTCAAGAGTACCCCTAGGGAGTGAAATTGGGGAATAAAGGGGAGTAATTTTATATTTTGCTTTTTAATGTATATAATTATATGTTTTTAATTCTTTGTTTTATAACACACATGTATTACTTTTGTAAATAAAAAGATGAAAAGTAGTTTTCCAAAAATAATCCTTATTCCTGGAAACAGAAATAACTGGTCCAAATGTGGATCATATTCTGCCTGCAGGCTCCTCTCTGTAAGATCCTGCTGCTGCCACTTGGGAAAGCATGGGGAGGAGGTTCCTATTCAGGTTCCTATAATTAGTCCTATTAACGAGGGCTCAGCAGACATCTCAGGAAGAAGACACAGCAAAGGCTACTATTGAACTACTTTATTTTTATTACTGTGTGTTGGGGGCTGCAGGGTCAAGACAGAAGGTGGTATAGCCATCCACCACTCAGGGGATAGAAACAGAGGCAGGCCTTGAGTCCAGACAACAGAGGATTTCCCTGCCCATATGTGCTAGACCGGAGGCTAGGAGAGGCTGGGGAACCTTGTCTCATCTCAGGGTGTGGGGTTGGAGGGAACCCAAGCTGAACAGTGCACATCTTCCAGTTCTTTTTCTCCCTGCTCTATGCCTGGTGGTCATGGACTGAAGGACATCTGATCTCTAGCCTCACTGATGGGGACCACAGGAGACTAGACACGTTAGGGCCAAGTTCTGAGGAGAGGGCCTATGTGGCTGCCCGAGCTCCTCTCGAGGCAGCACGTCAGCAGCAGGACTGTGCTTCCAAAAAATGAGTCTGTGTGAATGTGAACTAAGAGATTTGTCCCCAAAAAGCCCAGGCTTAGAGTATCATAGAGTGACCTACCTGAGTCTACTACCAGCACAGAGGCCCTTTTCCCAGAAAAGCCACCGTGGATGAGCAGCATCAGTGAGTGCCCCTCCACTGCACAGTGTGTTCACTGACAGCCAGACCATGGGGCCGCCAGCAACAAGAGGACTAGGACTGACCCTTTGGTCTATGTAAGGCCTTCACCTTCTTGGAATGCACAATAATGAATTAGATTCATTACATTTGAATATTAGAAGGAACTGCCCTTGTTATGTAATAATGGGTTTTATATATATATGTATATATATATATATATATACACACACACATATACACACATATATTACTTTCATGTATGTTCTAGAAAAGAAATTAAGCCAGTGATATCAATATATGCACTGAGTTCAGAGGAAGGAGAGAAGAGAGAAGAGAAACATTCAAGGCAGGTTTTATAGAGAAGACTTGAGCAAATCCTTGAGGACTCTTTCCTTGATTTTTCTTTCTCAAGTAAAACAAGTTAGAATATTCTCAGCTGTTATCTGAACATTGTAGGAAAGTACAAAAACTGTCTTGGATTGTTTTAGTGAAAATTTTCCTCCAGTTAGAGCCCTCCTATGTAAGGTTCATACCAGTCCGGAGACGAGCCACCTGTCTGAATACCTTTAGTCTGCAGTAGTGGTGCATATTATGATAACTTAATATCACTCTAAACACTGGAGGCCTCCAGAGTTTGCCATGCAGAACATCTAATTCTACCCATGAGGGGCCAAAGCGAGTGAAAGCAGAAAAGGAGTATTTGACACAGAGTGGTCACAAGGGAGAGCTATGAAGACAGGGCAAGGGAGTTGGGTACAAATAGTGCCCATCACAGTTTTAGACCTGGCACAGCATTCCCCATGCAAAACCGTTCATTTTCAGATTTCATCTCCTCCTGTTTATTCCTCTCACCCCTAGCCTGCTCCTCCCTGGCTGGAAGCGTTCCTTCCGTTCCCCGGCCTCATTTCTGCCTGGACGAGGTATCTATTAACATAGTCCGTTAGAGAAAATTTTTGACATATGTCCATAAATTCCCTTGGATAGATGACTAAAGCTTTATGCTTTCATGGTAACGACCTTGGTTGTACTCCTGGAAAGAACACATCTAGTAAAACTCAACACCTTACTCCAAAGTACCAGATAAACATGGAAGCTAAGTAAGAGCAGTTTGTTTGCTACACAAGTGGGAGTTCAGCCAATCTGCTGCCTCTCACCTTCTGCTGTTTAGAAATTCTGGAGCTGCCGTACTCGTGCACGATAATGTGCACAGGCTGAAGAACAATGGTTCATGTTGCCTTCCACAGAAGTCTCTAGAGGACGGAAAATAAAAACAGCAGTTGCACGACATTTCCTTTGAGAAGCTGCTGAAATTTAAGGTTTTCTTCTTCCCATAAATATAAACACAAAAATTTGCAAATAACTTCAGGAGGCTCATGGAGCTATGAAACACATGTATAGAGCCCTGGCAGTCCACAGATGCCAAGAGAAACTCCTCTGTGCTAATGGGAAAGGACCAAGGGAGGAATGGACACCAGAGTTTTTAAATTCCTGGGCTCAGGTGGGCCATGTATAAAAATGAGAAATAAATAGTTTGTTATTTATTCTCTTTCCCTTCCATTTTCCTCCTTCTTCTCTTCCCTTTTATCTCTCTCCTTAACAATAAATCCTATGTCCTAGTCTTGCTTTTTGCCTGGTTATAACTAGTCACTGTTGAGGCTTAAGTGTGACACTTATAGACAAAATACAGTCAGTTCTGCTATAACGTGACATACATGTTTCTAAAAATCACAGCACTTCTCTGGGAGGCCGAGGCGAGAAGATCGCTCGAGGTCAGGAGTTGGAGACCAGCCTGAGCAACAGCGAGACCCTGTCTCTACTAAAAATAGAAAGAAATTAATTGGCCAACTGAAAATTAAAAAAAAAAATCACAGCACTGCACAAAATTGCACAATTAAAAAACACAGGCATATAGGGAAAATGAGGTTAGAGGCATAACCCTCCAAAACTTCATCAGTGACACTAAAAATGAAGAAAAGAATGTAACTAAAAAGATAGCGGTTTTAGACATGTTAAATGGTTAATACATCAATACTACAATAAATATGGCACTTTACCTAGAAAAAGGCCTGAAGTTTGCTCATGGAGGTGCATATTGGAGGTGTTGTGGCTTGTGACACCAGAAGTGGATGGGTGGGCTCATTACACACGTGTGAACTGGGGCAGCTGGTGGATATTTGGGTGTGAGTGTGTTTAGGGTATTCCTGTATGGCTCAGTTCAGCTGGATGCAGTTTTCTGCATTCACCTAGCATTTCTTGCCAATGAAATTGCACATAAGCAAATACAAAATTTTTGTTATACTCAAATTGTCCCCTGGTATGTTAAAATCTCATTGGAATAAATTCTCATTTTCAAAATAAGTGTTATAGCAGGATTATATCCAGATTATAAAAATAATTATAACTTAAAGAGTAAAAAGCCCTTAAGGCCCCAGTGAAATGATGCTAGAAAGGTAGCATAAAGGTAAATATTTCCAATCAGTGAATAATCTACTTTGTCTATGTGACTCAAATAATTCTGGCCTCTTTGCTCCCACCCTAAGGTCCAATGATAAATTCAAATGAAATGCACACTGGGCTCCATAACTTCAAAACATACTGCCAATCCTGAGTGAAGTCTTCTCGGGGCTAGGAAGAAGTTGTCATAACACACACAGACTTCTTGAAAAGTCTTCATTATACATTATCCCTAAAGTCCCAGACCATGTGGCAGCTACACTGATCTTACTTCCCTTTCTCTTCACACTTTCTTGTCCTCTCTACCTGCACCTCCCAAGAGCCAACAAAATTCCATCCCTGCTATTTCTCTCTTCTTATCCCTCCTTCCTCTCTTTCCCACTTTTTCAATTCTGGGTTAAAAAATTCCATACCCAGGTATATTACTTTCCTATTGCTGCTGTAACAAATCACCACAAACTCAGTGGCTTAAAATGGCATAAATTTATTATCTTACAGTTCTGAAGGTCAGAAGTCCCAAATGAGCTTTATGGGTCTAAAATCAAGGTGTGGGCAGGGCTGCATTTCTTCTGGAGGCTCGAGGGGAGACTCTGCTCCTTGCCATTCTCAGTGTCTGGAGGCACCTGCATTCCTTGGCTTCTGGCCCCACATCACTCCAACCTCTGCTCCTGTCATCGTGGCCCCTTCTTTGACTTTGACCCTCCTGCTCCTGTGATTACATTGAGTCCACTGGATAATCCAGGATAATCTCCCCATCCCAAGATCCTTAATTTAATCACTCCTGCAAAGTTCCTTTTGTCATATCAGGTAACACATTCCCAGGTTCCAGGGATTAGGACGTGAACACCATTAGTCAATCTACCACACCACGGGTGATATTCAAAATGCTTAACAACTAATACTCCGCTTAAGGCAGGAATTTTGACTTTCAGAAAGGTCTTAGGTCATAATGCTGGAGCAAGACTCTGGAGCCCCTTGATGTGCTGCTTGATGTGTTACAGAGAGGGCTGGGAGGTCTCAGGGAGGCACCAGGGTGTTAAGCCTCTCGAGCGCGCTAGGAGCAGAAGTTCTCTCTAAACAGTACGTAAGGCTTTCAACTTTTTTCTTTACCACCAGCACAGCCACACCCATGTATTTTGGCTGAACACCAACTTGTCCATTTTCTTCTTTCCATGGATCAGTTTAGCCTCCCTAGGCTTCTTTAAGTTCTCCTCACCACCCTCATTTATGATCAGCACACAAAGCTCCTGGGATTTTATCACGTGCAGTTCTTAGCCCTGTTACTTGGAATGTCTCATTTAAGCCTCATCAGAACCCTATGATTAGAGTCTATACTTATCTTCGTTCTGCAGTAACATACTCAGGGTCATATGTGCTATTACTTGTTAAGGCCTGAGTTTGACCTAAGAGCTTTGCTTTAGAAATTGAACTCTTAGCCACTGTGGTTAGTGTCTTCAAGGAGATGCACATCTATTTAGGTAGATATGGAAAGCTTGTACAAAGACCATGCAGGCAATGTGGTGGTGCTGAGTGGCAACTCTTAGTCCATATGAATTCATAAGTTTACACAGAACCCTCCCCTATAGAATTTAATGATTATAGGGAGGAATTCTCGATCATATTATAAGAATTCTTATCTACTGTGTAAGGCCAAACCTGTCGAATCTTGAATAGATATTCTATGATAAAAAGATTACAGTCAATCTTCAGAGCAAAGCAAACCCAAAATCCAATTTATATGGGCTACATAATATTCTAAAATGAAGTATTCTGGTAAAGTATGTAATAACATAAATAAATAAATGAATAAATAAAATCTATAGTCAGAGTTTTATCTGTAAGACCTAACTGCCTATGGTACAAGACTCTTTCTGGCTAGAATATTATATTCAACTTTCTCAAATGGTTAAAGAGTCATAGTGACAAGAGAAGCCGAAGAGAGAATAATGATAAAATCATTTCTGGATTTTTGAGTCTTTTATTAACCTCGACCTAGTCACAGATGCAATTAGAAATGTGTTGCCCACACCTAGAGGAAATAGTATCTAACAGAGTTAAGTAACACTACCCTAAGAGAAAAAGAATCATTTATGAGTATTTTTGATTTTGCTGTTTGGAAATATTTTTTGGTTTGGACAAGAATGAATATTAGCAATTTTCATTCATTTAATGTATGCATAATATAGAAGAGATGGACATTAGAGAATTTGGGTTTTTTTTTGTAAAGATGTGAGATCTTGATTGGCAGAAATGAATTTTCTATAGAGTTCCTTAGAATCATTTGTGATATTTATAAATCAGATTGTTAAATAAATGTCAAAAGTCAATGTTAGAGTTAGTTAAAGATGCTTTGGTGAGGAGTTGGAAGGAAATTCTATTTTAAACCCCTAAAACATGATAGGAACCTAAAATATCCGTGCTGGTTTGGAAAATACCCCCTTTATTTACATTTCCCAAAAGGCAGCCTCTCTTCCTACCTTTATGATGGAATACTGGATGATTTCAGTCAAAAGATATAATTATTACCATAAGAAAAAGTCCTGAAAGCACATGTTGCCACTTTACTCATTCTCAAAATGCTGTTATGACTGTCAGAAAGAACAGGTAAGATGCCACGGGAGTCCGAGAAAAAGAGATCAAAGTGTTTTTGTTTACTTCTTTGAAGTCGTGTAGTACCTACTGTTTATTATACATACTTCTTGATTCATGCTGAAAATTGGAATTCACCCATTTCTCTCTTTTCCTGTCAAAGATGCAGATGGGGCACATTTCTTTGACTCCATCAATCCCTGCCCCCACACATTAGCACATGCACACGTATACCTAGCCAGTGGAAAAGAAAAAAGAGTTACTCACATTCATCCATTCTACAAAGATTTCCAGGCTGCAATGGGAGGGCTTTACCTCTCCCTGAAGGATGAATAAATAGGTAGCTTACTGACAACCTGTTCTCAGTCAAACTGAAGTGGAAACGAGACCAAGGTCTTACTCTACTGTTGGACTTATGAAATCCAGTCCTGGCAACATGGAGAGGATAGTCATCTGTTTAATGGTCATCTTCTTGGGGACACTGGGCCATAAATCCAGCTCCCAAGATCAAGATCGCCTCATGATTAGAATGCGTCAACTTATAGATATTGTTGACCAGCTGAAAAATTATGTGAATGTCTTGGTAAGACCATATTTGTCACAACAAAATTTAAATAATATTTTTCAATTATTATTAAAGGAGGCTTTGACTTATAAAAATAACTCAGAACAAATTTTCTTTTGCTCTAGGACACTGAATTTCTGCGATCTCCACAAGATGTAAAGGTAAGACCAGTTGAGTTTATTCTGAAAATACATTTGATATAAGCTATTAAATACAATAAGAATGGCATTAGCATATTTATTGAGAAATGTGCTGAATTTCAATGAATTTGGGGTTCAATAATTGGTAAAATATTTATTTCTATTTTGGTCAAGTATTCATTGATTTACCAACAAACCAACCAAAAAAATGATATATTTCTTATAAAAATATGATAATCTTCAAGTATGATAATCTTCAATACTACTCCTAAGTAGTATTGTTGAGATAGAATAACAAAACTAGAAAGTAGTCCTATACTATGATCAGTTTCTGAACGATAACCAGCTAAGTTATATTTTAAGAGCTGTTGGATATGAAGGCTCTTGAGCCCCTTTGTAATCCTAATTAGGAAATATGGATACATACCAGAAGAAGCAGAATTCACCTCTAATAACAAGCTAAGAAAGAAAGAAAGAAAGAAAGAAAGAATGAATGAATGAATTAGATTACAGAGACAGTATGAAGGAATAGTGATGTGGAAATCAAAGCCCTTCTTTAGAATATAGTTCACATATACCTTGGCCTCAGTGAGTCTTGTCTTTGGCCTTCCGTGAGGTCTTTTGAAAGAACCATTTTCGACAATTCATCTTGTCTCTTAAGTCGTTTGAATCCATTAGAGTCCCAGGAAGAAGAGGCCTGGCATATAGTTCAAGAGTGCTTCTTATCCTCCAGTAAATTCTTCAGTCTGGTCTTCTGGTTTGGTACCCTGAGAGTATAAATGCAATTGGGGAAATGGGGAAATGTTTTCACTGTCACAGACCTTTAATTGCATAAATTAGAATAACTATAATAGTGCTACCAGTAATTAGGACACTACAAAGGGGAAGACTTATGAAAATATATTGCAAAGAAAACAATTATCGTAAATGACTGTGTAAAAGTTTAGAAAGTGAATGAGTCACAACTATTGCTTTTCTCTAAAATTCACTCTCCATCTCTGAACCTAACCACTCTCATTTACTAGGTCCTTTTCTAATAAGCTGCATCTAAAATGAAAGTAGCACATTCAGGTTATTGGAAAGACTTTTCTAATAAGTGAGAATATTTCTTAATCAAATGTTATCAAAACATATATTTGCAGCATCTCACAGACCTTGTTTAACTGCTGTGGTTAGAGTCCTTTCCAGAGTTTCCTAGCTACAGTCTATAAGTTGCCAAATAAGAAAGAGATCCCAGTTTCTAACTTTAGTTGATCCTATGGGTGCTTCCTTCATATGTTTTGTTAATGAAAGAATTTTATCTTACATCATAATGAGAAGATTTTGGCTCAGTGATACTGTATCTATCTGATAATCTGATTAAGCAGTGCTGGCTATGATACAAGTGAGTAATGGTATGTCTAAGATCTTGAAGCTACACTAGCAGGCAAACTCAGGAAGAAAGAAAATAGTTCAAGGCCATGTTAGCATTATATCAATCTTTTCAGGGATAGCATCAAAGCAGAGTCTGTAAGAGATTTAAAAATGTTAAAAAGTTTAATAAAAATAAAACCATTTATAGGTTGCATTTATATAGTGATTAGCTAGGATATCTAACTGGCCTCTCCAGGCATCTTTCTATTTCATTCTGTCTAATCATATAACCATTGGTTCTCAACTGGTGGTGATTTTTGCCCTCAGAAAACATTTGTCATTTTCTGGAGAAATTTTTGGTTGTCACAAGTGGGGAAGAGATGGGGTTGCTACCGGTATCTAGTAGGTAGAGGCCAGGGATGCTACTAAACATTCTAGAATGCACAGGACATCCCTGACAACAAAGAACTATCCGGCCCAAAATGTCAGTGGTGCCACTGTTGAGAAAACTTGATATAAATCCAATTTGTGGTAAGACAAAGGTAATGTTGCCTGGTTAGCAAGACTTCCTAGTATGAATGGCCAGGAAAAAGAAGGGGGAAAAAAAGGAAGGAAGGAAGGAAGGAAGGAAGGAAGGAAGGAAGGAAGGAAGGAAGGAAGGAAGGAAGTTAAATAGGCTTTAAGGAAAAAAGTATTGTCAAATATTCACTTGCAAAAATAACAAAGCCAAATCTGCCTCCTTGCAAAAGCAGCCCTTGACTTGTTCTCTGGCTAAAGAGAACAATGGTTTGTTAGTCTTGTTTTTGACTTCATTACTGCCCCCTCTAGTCCGCAAAACTAACGTAGGAGCAGAAAACTCTTTATGTTCTCATGTGTTAATGGATGATGGAAACAAAGCTTTGCCCTTAGAATCTGCTGTTACCAAAGCACAGCAAAGGAAAGTAATGGTTATGCTCTCAGCTGGTGCTAAACATGGACTTGAGCCATCCTGTAAACTCCTGAGACAGTATGCCAGAGGCTGCCTAAATCAAGGTTAATCTCTCCACTCCCTTTCTCAACACAGCCTTAAGGCAGCTAGCAGGAACAGCTCCTCCACTCCTTTTCCTCTCTGAGGCTGCCTTTGATGTGCATCTAAAGCCAAATCCAGTAGTTATTTGTCTTGGACCACACATTGCCAGAGACAGCTCTACTGCTTGCACAACAGGGCACAACACGACACAACACCATTGTCTATTAATCCAGGTAAACAAGGAATGGTGGAAGAGATAACACAGCTGCATCAGTATGGGTGTCAGTGTTCAGATGACTTTCATTTAAAGACTTTCAGAAAGGCTTTTTCAGGTGTAAAATCTTTGATCACTGGTCTTGACCATTCCTGCAATATTGTCTTAATGAAATTTGTTTGGTAGGGCCCCTCTACTTCTTTGGAACCTAATTTTCTTTCAACTTACACATGTAAATGTTAACTCAGCAAAATGGGCCTCTGTGAGAAATGCTGGTTTCTCAGATCATCACGGATGAAGCAGTTAGTGTTTTCAGTTTCAGCTGGAAAATTTACCTCTTTAAATATGAATATTATTTTTTTCCAGTAAGTTAAGCCGGTTGTGGTCAAAAAGAAGAGAAAAGAAAAAACTTCAACAAACATGAACATGTGGTTTTCAAGGAACAAAAAGTGCTATAATTAACATTTATAAATAGTTTCTATTAAATAAGCATTTTGGCAAACATATGGAAAGGACACCACCTTGCCCTTATGAGAGGCAAGCTGCCCTGATATAAGGAAACCAGATAAGCTGGTTCTCAGCTTGTGGCTATATATGCAAAGCAAACCTGATGGGTTTGTGTCTTAAAGATGCATGTTATTAATCAACATTTATATCGGGTAAGCATATGGGTTGGAAAATGCAAAGCAAGCCAGATGCTATTTTCAGCTGAGTGTCCATGAGAAGATTCAGGTAATACTATTATGCATAGGCCTGCCTTGTAGGGACTGGGAGGGGTTGAGGTTTCTGGTTATAAGGTAGTAGCTTCCATACTCATTAGTGAAATGAAGATACAGCAACTCCAGGGGAAAAATGGCATCACATACACACATTTGCTGAAAGAAGAAAGTAACTTGGTTACAAGTAACCTGAATACAACCTCTTAGATCAGCATTAAAATGTGTTCAACAAGTCAGTATAAATTTTGTTCTTCCAATAAATGCTGTTTCCTTTCCAGTTCAATTGCCAAGATTTTGGCTTATTCACTAGTCACTAGTTATTTTGCCAAACCAAGAGGCAAGTTTTTGATGCATGTTCTGTTCACTTCTCCATTCACTAAGACACTACTCTTACCTTCTAAGAAATGGTCTTCCCTCCTTGGTTGAGCAAGTCTCAAACTCTGTTCCTCGACTGCTTGGTTCAGGCAGAATCTTACCCCAACCTACCTGAGAGCGTGAATAGAATTTTAGAAAAGTCCTGTGTGGTCTATGGCAAGTGTATTGAATCTTAGATGTGGAATATGCCATCAGAGGTGGGCACCCACTTCCTTTCCCCAGGAGGGGCTTTAACCCATTTACCTCATCTGTTGACTCCACAAATATATATATATATATATATAATTCATTAGCAACAAGACACTATGCTTGGTGCTATATAAAATAAAATTTTGCTAAGACATGTCATTGATAGATATTCCTGTGTACATTATAGAGAGAAGCAGCAAACAAATGAAAAAGATTCATAATCAGACTATAGAGTAATTTACCCAAAACTGCCACCAGTCACAGTGTAACTTATAGAGCCTCAAAATTCAGCGAATGGTGTTTCTAAACCAAACTAATTCTCCCTTTCAAAACATAAAGGTCCTGCCCACTGCCCAGACCTCAAAATCTCCTCAGTACAGCATTAGGAATAAAGACCTGTGAAGAAGTGAGGCTCCCTTCTCTCTTGTCTACGAGACTGGGAAATGTTCCTTTTTCCCTAAAACAAGGAAATTTACATGCAGGCACCACCATCTCTTCATTCCAAAGATTAAGTGGGAGGTAAAATCATACCTCACTTGTCTGCTGAAATTAATGTGATCCAAGACATGTGGTAGAGGTAGAAACAGGATTGGGAAAGCCATTTTTTACTTTCTGAATAACTTTCATTAACATATATACAAATTACTTCTCTTTCAGAGACACTGTGAATGGTCAGCTTTTTCATGTTTTCAGAAGGCCCGACTAAAGTCAGCAAATACAGGAGACAATGAAAAGATAATCAGTGTATTAATTAAACAGCTGAAGAGGAAACTACCTCTCACAAACGCAGGGAGAAGACAGAAACACAAACTAGTAAGATTGTCATTCGTTATCTATCTCATTTGTACTTACTACCTATGTCTATTACATTACAAACACACATACACCTGTAGCCAGAGGCTCTGGTGACTTCCTTACAATTACACCTATTATACATGGTGCATTTTGAGAAGTAGGGTCACTCTTTGAAGTCCACAGACCTGAAAGTGCCCAGAAATTCAATTAGAATTTGCCAATATTCTCTGGTAGCTGGAAGACGTTAACATAGCTTTCTAAGGTGAGGAAGTCATTAGCCAGAGAATCCAATTGAGATTTAGGAATTAGGAAATATTTTCCTCTCCTTATATGGTCACATATAACTTGTATTCTTATTACCAGGAGCTAGATAGTACTTTTCTGACAAGAAAAGAGACAATCTACAAGAGACTAGCATAAATCTCAAACTTTGCCTTCCTCTCTTAAAGAATATTACCATCTTGTATAATAGCAGAGTCAATTTGAATTAAAATAGGTAGTTCTCATTACTAGGGTGGGGAATTTTAATAGTCCATAGTTTTTTGGGGCCCTGAGACCCTCTTGTATATGTCTTCTTATGCCAACTCATGAGTAATGCTGTACTCAAGAACATGGTAATTCAAGCATTACTCGAAAACAGTGGGAAAACACGTAAAATAAATTACTCTCAATTTTTTTATTAGTTCTCCCTCCTCCAAGAAATTCTATATGTGATTCAAATGAAATCTTAATTTTGTTAGCAAAATGATTCATATTTCCTTTGATTGGTTGGCCAGGTTACCATGTGAAAAATATCCCTCTAAAACTTTCCTCAGGAAGAAGGGAGCTGAGCATATTTCCAAAACCTAATATCAAAAACTTGCAGAATGGTAACTTTGGTACTGATTTTAGAGCTATCCAGTTAAGCACCTTCATTTTATAGATAAAGAAAGAGAGACCTACCAAAGAGGTTAAGTGACTTACCCCAAGTTCCACAACTAGTAAGTGTCAGAATGAGAATTAGAACTTATATCTACTACTTTTTAGTGAAATGCTCTCAGTACAGTATCAAACTGGCATTGAGATGCTAACCACCAAGTGTTTGGTGTTTGGTATCTCAACAGGAATAAGGACAAAAAACATAAACCAACAGCTATAAAAAAGTAAGCAGGCAATACATATATGAAAAATCATTCAATCTCCCTAGTAATCAAATAAAAACAAGTTAAAACAAGGAAATCCAATTTTTTTTTTCAAATAAAGTTTTCAACAATACTCAATGGTAAAAATGTTCTAGGTGAAAAGAGGTAAAACTTTTTTCACAATGAACATTAAAAGCCTTAAAAATTTTTATCCTTTTAATTTAATAATTCTACTTCTAGGAATTTATGAAATAAACAAACATACATGTGAAAAATTATTTATAGATATAGTCTTTGCAGTATTGTATACAAAAGTTAAAAGCTAGAAGCAACCTATGTATCCAAAAATAGTAATAGTTCCATCCTATGTTGGAACACAAAGCCACCACTATATATCATATTTTCGAGGAATAATTAATACGTAGGAAATGCTTGTGATATGTTAATGTAAAAAAAAAAGCAGTCACTAACTAGTGTAAATAACATAATTGCAAAGTAAAACAACACATGCACACATACTGGGAAGATACACACCAAAGGATTGCAGTGGTTATCTCTGGGGATGGGATTACAAATAATTTTTTTTCCATTGTTACTTTCTGAACAATTTTATGTACTTCTCAAATGTTTTTCAGTGAACATGACTTATGTCTCTAATGGGAAAAATAAGTTTTAAGTTATCATTTTATTAAGTAGGGGAAAAGTTTTAAAGAAGAATGCTACTTTTTCATTGTTTTCTAGACATGCCCTTCATGTGATTCTTATGAGAACAAACCGCCCAAGGAATTCCTAGAAAGACTGAAATCACTTCTCCAAAAGGTATCTACCTTAAATTACATTTGATTTTCTACTTCACCTTTATCTATTCGGACTGCTTCTTATGTACTCATGGTATACTCTTTCCACAGATGATTCACCAGCATCTCTCTCCTAGAACACAAGGGATATGAAAAT
The DNA here is from genome assembly GCA_008086735.1 of Cheirogaleus medius. Classification (NCBI taxonomy): domain Eukaryota; kingdom Metazoa; phylum Chordata; class Mammalia; order Primates; family Cheirogaleidae; genus Cheirogaleus; species Cheirogaleus medius. The sequence continues at coordinate 26,567,424 of VBSM01000483.1, forward strand.
TCCTGAGGATCTAACTCAAAGCTGGACACTATATTACATACTCTAACGCAGCAGTGAAACTCACGTCTTGGTTTTCCAAGTAGAGGAGCACAATATTTTAGTGAGGGGAAAAAACCTCAGATAAGTGTGCAAGTCAGGATTATTTCCTCCAAATTACTATGCAATCCTTCAGTTCAATCCACATGCTCTGTGTTTGATCAACTTGGAAAAACTTTCTACTCAATTAGAGTCTGATTTCCTATGTTATTAATTTCTATGACTTCTGAAGTTTTTACTTTATCTTGCTGCCCAACTTTGACATTTCTTGGTTGGAGAAGAAAGTTAAAATTTTTAACCAAAAATATAGTTTGGAAGTCTATTCATTTTATATTAACCTTGATCTTGATTACCACAAGAATGAGGTCTATTATGATCATAACTTAAAAAGTGTATACTTTCACTCAAGCTGAATATACAGAAGCGTAGGATCAAAATGAACAGTTGAAGTCTTTATTCCTTTAAGGAAATGAAAACCCAGTGTTTAAAAACTTATATCAGAAGACTTTACTTTTTATCTCAGAATGTCTAACATATAAACATGTAATTTATTTACATACCAGAGGAATACTAGATGGCTACCAAAAAAGACTTACTTCTTTGTTGGGGTTTATTAAAATATTTAAATACTCTAGATATGAATGTATTTATGGAATAGACTCTTAGTCTTTTTTATTTTTTAAGTGGTAATAGAGTATCAAGAAGTGGGTTTACTATTACCTTTCTCCAACCCCCAGTCCACTTATAAGCTAACATTTTAAGCTTGTGGAAATGGCAATTAAAAGCTATAGAGGGACATACATCAGGTAGTCTTCTGGAACCAAATAGAGTTTAAAAAGTCTTATAGCTCTCTTCTCAAACTGTTATAGAGATTGTATTACGAGTGAGCTAAGAACTTGAAATGTCTGTCTTCTTTCTTCTTCCTTCTTTTTAAAATGAATCTTCTGGTATGATGAAATTTCAAAACATGTTTAGCATTTTAGACATATTGTGTTTGCATACTTTGGACAAGACAAATTTGATCACCTATATAATTTCAACATCAAATGAGACATGTCCCATTTGAAAATAGACTTTTGCATAAGTATTGCATTCTTTCACCCTTGAGTAGTAAAAACAAGCAAGCTACTCTGTCATTTCATATCAAATCCAGCAGAGTTTGTCTAAATATCAAGTTAAAAACTCTAGAAAAATAAAATGTTTGCTAGAATGGTATAAGCTATTTGAGAATCTCTTATTGTTAAAATGGCTGTGAGTGTGCAAGAGGATGTGGGATGGAAAATGTTCTATGCTCTGAGAAGAAAAGTTGTCTACTTAAAGGTATTTTGAAAACAAATAGATCTAATTTATAGTTCTAAAAGATATATTAAGAATCAATTATTTAATCAAATCTCAATGAAATGTTTTGTCATAAACAGGGTACTCTGTTTTAAAATATGTTATTACAAAGGAATTATGTGCCTAATGATGATAATATGCATCTGAAGTTTGCCTAAGTATCAAATGGTGCCAGTCCAGGTTGTTTGTTGGGATAAAAGTTGAAAGCAGGCACAAAGATAACTTGTGAAATATGGAGTTTGTATTTCATTTCTGGCTTTATAGCTGTTGACTTCTATGATGTTGTGATTTTATATTTAAAATAATGTATTTATTTTGGCATGTTTATTGTTAAAAATCTCTTGTTTCAATCCTTTTGACCAGAGTCTCTACCTTAAACATAAAAATAATTTAATGGGGTATTGGCTAAGAGCCTTCACTAAACAGAATTTAAAACTCAAGTAAAGATCCTACCAGCACCCTAGGAAAAGCAATGCATTGGAATAAACAAGATGAAGAAGTGAGACTTGAACAGCTCCATCTTCACTGCTCTGTGTTCAAAACTCAGCCAGTTCTTAAAAGGGATATAAGGATAACCCATAAACATCACTGTTCACCTATGAATGATAATACAGAGACCTGAAATATCGTTGGCTCTGAAACTGTGGTCACATGCTTAAACTTTTTGTGTTTCCATTTCCTTACCTGTAGCACAAGGGTGCTAGACTTTATCTCTAAGGTCTATTCTACCTTTTTCAGAGCTTTATGTCTATGAGTCTAAAGTTCTGGGTACTCTTACAGCAACATCTGATCATACTTCTGAGTAAAACTTTCTATTGAGTCTGATGCTCAGTTGCTTAACATTATTTCAATAGCATTTGTAGCAACACTCACTGCAGAAACAAAGGAAATGTTCCAAGAAAAAAGAAGGAAGGAAGGAAGAAAGGAAAGAAGGAAGGAAGAAGGAAAGAAAGGAAGGAAGACAGACATTGATGTAGGTCATGGGAGTTCAGGGAAAATTAATCATGAATTTTATTATTTTATCTGAAAGTGTCATCTTTGGACACTTGTATAAAATTGTAGCATTATTATTCTTATTATTATGCTGTTTGTATTTACATTTGCATCTGAGAATTTAGTCTTAATATGAACTATGTACTTTATAATTTAATAACTATTTATTATATATTTGGTTTTAAATGTTCATGTTTATGGCTTCTTATTTAAGACCTGATTTATTAAATACTAACCAGTCAGTAAAATTGTCTTTTGTGATTCCCTGGAAACCCTTCCTTCAATAGTCCTAGCAGAAAACAAAAGATGATCCTTGGTTTCTAGGAGCATATAGCTTTTTTTACCTGTATATGGTAAAGATGATCTTCTCTTCTTACCTGCTTTCACTGAAATGGAACTGTCCACTTTCCATCCCTACCTCAAGGATATCACTTCCTTTGCAGCCGGCAAGTGTCTGGCATGCTCAGGAGGGGTTAAAGCTATCCTTCCTGATGTCCACTGCCACCACGACATGTGCACTGGTATGCAAAACTCTCTCCCGCACTCAAGTTTATCCCATCTAAACTTTCTGTCCTCTTCTTATTTATTAATAATCATAATCTCCTGGATACTCTCCCAATGTTCATTGAGGACTGAGGTATGCTATTTCCCTCAAATCTGACTTCTGCCATCATCCTGGGTGACATCAGGGCCCACAGGGAGGATTCCACTGACATTGCAGCTTCCCAGGCCTTGACCTCCTTAGTCCAAGCACCAGAATCTTTTTGCCCCACCTTATGGTCCACTCTGATGGCCATGCCCTAGACTTTCCACCCAGGATGCCACTCTCTCTGAAATCTTTACATGTATAAAACCATCACCTACTAGTCTTTTAGCTTTCAAACTGCCCTACTTCCACTGCATCTGTCCCCATTCTCTCAGTTAATTAGTTTCCCTCCCTCCCTCACGGAGCTGGGGCCCCACATCAGTCCCTTGAACTGCAGGCCCAGCAGCACACACCATCTCCTCCCCTGTGCATTCTTCTTGAGTACCTGCCTACAAACTCCCCACCTGGCTGTCTTATCCTGGGTGCCCTAATCCAGCTTCAGACATTGGCTCTGGCTCCTCACCTTTGAAGACCCTTTCAAACGTCCCTATATGGCTTACTGAAGTCACTTTCCCACTTCACTCTCAGCTCTGAACACTTACCTGCTTTTGAGATCTGCCACAGCTTTGGGTAAGAGACTCCCTCCATATATTCCAATCCCTAGTCAGGCTGGGCATGGCCTCGCCTCGTGAGGAGGAGAGGGATTTGGATATTCCAGCCAAGCTTTTTGAAAGAATAGTCTATAAATATCTCTCTCTCACCTCCTGTCTACTCATCAAACCACTATTATCTGATTTCTATCCATCCCACACTGTATCATTGTATCATTAAAATCGCCATGTCTCTGGTCAACAATGACCTCCTAATTACCAACTCACAAATGTGTCTAAGTTCTTATCTTATTTGATCTTATCATGGCTTTTGCTACCTTAACCACCCCCTACCTTTTTCTTCTTTGACTTTGGAGGCTCCTTTTTGTCTGTCTGCTCTCTTACCTCTCTTACCATACATTCTCAGTGTCAGTTGTTGGTTTCCTTTCCTGTATCTTCTCCTTGGAAGTTGACATTCCTAAGGATTCTGGTCCTGGCCACCTTTCCACTTTAATCTTTCCTCCTCAAATGTTTTCCTGTTGTTTTAAATACCACTTATATGTTGTTGACCCTAAATCTATAGCTAAAGGCTAGAACTCTCTGCTAATTCTCAGGATCATATATCTAGCTTCTCCTGGGAGATTTCCACTTTTATCTCTCACCTTAACATGCTAAAATTGATCTCATCACTTTCCCCTACTTCCCTAATCTTTTTCAAGAGTTCCCTAATCTTAACCGATGGAACCACATCCTCCCAGCTTCCCAGACTCTACCTTCTTCCTCACTCACCACAAACAGTTGGTCACTGCACTTTGTTATTTATATATTTTAAATCCATTATTTCTTCTTTACTCCCTCTGCCATCATCTTAATTCAGGGTCTCAGCTCTTGTTGCAATGGTTGAAATAACTTTCAATTGGGTTTCTAGCCTTTCCTCTTCTACTTTCTCCAATCAACCTCTGCATGGCCACTGAAGAGACATTTTATAAAACTCAAGTCTGATTACATTTTTCCCTTATTTGTTCCTTTAGAACAAAGCCCTGGCCAGAATCAGGGCATGTGAGAGCCTTTATCATCTGCTTCACTAAGCTCCCAGCTTCTCTTCACCTTGTACTTCACATTCCAGCCAATCCAATCTGCTTCTAGTTCCCTAGACACACCATGTTGTCTCATTCCTCTGTGCCTTTGCACTGGCAATGACCTCTCCCTAGAATATTACTCCTCCGTCCCCTCCTAATGCTCAGAAAAGCCTCATGTGTCCAACAATATGCAACTTAGAAATCATCTCCTCTAGAAGGGTTTCCATCACCATCTTACTCTATCTCTGTGATGGTGTTAACCCTTTCCCCCTTTCAGAATTTAAGCATACTTGGATAATTAGACTTAATATGGTGAATGCAAATTTATTGATTTATATATTTGTTTCCTTTTCCAGAACATAAGCCTCTTTGTAGAAGGAACTGCATCTTGCTAACACAGTGCCTCATATATGGTAAATAACACATAGAAAACAAATGCTGGCAAAATTGAATTGAACTAAACACAAAACACATGATTTAGTCATCGCCATTCTCCTTGACATCTCTGTTACATGCTGAATCCAATTCTCACCAAAGCCGGTCAACTCTGTTTTCAAAATATCTCTAGAGTCCAATCACTTCTACCTCCAGCTTTCACAATGTTGGAGGACACCCTAGTCTCTCACTCAGAAGATTGTAATGCCTTCCCAAATACCTTTTCTGCTTTTGTCCTTGCCCCTTACCAAACTCTATTTGCAACAGAGCAACCTGAATGGTTCCTTTCAAAAACCAATCAGGGTATGTCACCCCTGAGCTCAAAACCTTCCACATGATGTGGCTCCCACATCATTCAGCGTAAAGCCTGAGTCCTACAACAAGGGCTACTTCGTCTCTTCTGCCCGCCACCTCTTCAACCTCCTTTTCACTCTTCTTACACAGCTCCAGCCACATAGGCATTCTTTCCTTTCTCCAATACTTCAGGAACACTCCCACCTAAGGCATTTGCACTTTTTGTCCCCTCCGTCTGGAATGCTCTCCTGCCAAGTGTCCACGTGTCTGTTCCCTCGCCTTTATGACCTGATCCAACTGTCATCTTCTCCACTGGGTCTTCTCTGACTACCACCCTGTTTCAAATTGCAGCACCACCACTCCAAACACCCCTGCTTTGTGTGTCTTCATAGCACGTAGCACCATTATGTTTTAACTATTTATGTGTTTATTGTCTCTGTCCTGTACTAGAATGTAAGTTCAATGTGGGCAGGGATTTTTGTCTTTTGTGCTCACTGCTATATATCTGGCATTTAGAACAATGCCTTGAACATAGAACAAACTCATTAAATATTTGCAGAAAGAATGGGTGGGTTCTGCAATGGCTGGCTTTGGACTTTCCCCACAGGGCTTTAATTCCTAATGCATAATTTGTCTCCTCTTTATTATGCAATTTGTGTTCTATTGATTTTTTTCCTTTATAGCTCCATCCTTATCTCTGAGTATCTTGTATCTTCTGCAAATTTTCCCCCATCCTCTTATCAGATGTAACCACACCCGTTCTTTATTTTTGAAATTGGCCTTTAGCGGTCTGAAATTTGAAAGATAAAAATGGAAACATTCTCTCACTTATTAAAATTTTAACAAAAAATATTTTTCTAAAGAAAACTTCTGGGTTTTTATAGTCTAGAGTTCTTTTATTGCTAAATGAAACCCCTTGATGTTTTCTAATCATACAACCAACACTCTTCCACATACTATCTCCTTCCCCTTTATAAAACTAGAAAATTCAAAGCATCTATACATCCACTTATGTGTCTCCTTGAAGTCTTTTCCTACTTTCCTTTAAAATGAATATTGTGGAAAATCATATAATGGCACTAATCCAAGAATCTCTGTATCCACCTATGCCTCCCCACCTTTCAGGATATCCTGCCTTTTGGGGCCAGGCCATTGTATAGCCTCCATGTATTAATTTGCAATTTTGCCTGCTTGAAACATACATCTGCCTCTAAAAACTCTAGCTGGAAAGCCATGAGGGAGTCCAGGTCTTGAGCATTAACTGCCCATGCTCCTTGCTTGATGCCCTGCAATAAAGCCTTTTCCTTCTGCCACAACTCTGTGCTTCAGTGTTTGGCTTTGCTGTGCTAGGCAAGTGGATCCCAGTTTGGTTCAATAACAATTGATTGGCACCCGTAGATGGGACGAAAATCCAAGTGGGTGTCTTGCCCATGGCACATCAGCCCCTGGCCACAGTTACCCTTGGACCTCTTCCTGCAGCTGCCTGAGCCCTTTTTATGCTGGGACGATCCCATGTGTTTGGCTGCTGACCAGGCATCACTGGCCTGCGGTGCCTTTATTTGCAGCGCCAGAGAAGGCACTAGGCTTGTAAGATGTCTTAGGTAAGTGGCAGATTCATGTGTAATGACACCAGGGTATTCTCCTTTTGGACCCTTGGCTCTGCTTTGTACAAGCACCTGGTTTCATCTGGGACATCCTTTAAAGAGCTAAAGGGACTGTGACTTTGAGAAACTGCATTCGATTTGCTTAAAACTTTGCTTTTGATTTTAAAATTCTGAATTGAGAAGCCTCATGTCTGTCTTTGCCTTGTCACGTCTGTGTGGGGAACCCCAAAAGAATCATTATCAAAAGCTCATGGGCCTGCCTCAGGGGTAACCACTTTGTTTGTTTTGCCAAGTTAAAACTCGGATACTGAGCAGAGTAACTAGTGCTTGTTTTTGTTACCTATGTAGTATAATTTTGTCTCAGCTGACATGAGAAATACTAATTGGATTTCTTCTTGTAGCTCATTGGGGTATGCTGCAGAATTGGGCCATGTTCAGCTTTAAGCCCATGAAAAAGAAATACTCCTTGGCCACAGTGTTCCCTAGGGCCCCGGGAAAGGTGGCCAGTGCGTGGATCTTTAAAGTATGTTACAATATTTCAGTTGGAATTGTTTTGCAAACAGGAAGGTAAATGGGATGAAATTCTGTATGTCCAAGCTATCATGCTTTTATACCAAAGTGAGGCAATTCGAAGAAAATGCAACATGCTTAACCACTTCAGTACCAGCGTCGACTATAGTCGACAGCCACAGATGAACGCGCACAGCGACTTTAGCTGACAGCCGTGATATGACTTTTCTAATTTTTCATTTATCAAAATAAAATTGTGAACATTTAAAAATAACATAATGAAAACATATATGTATATGTTATCTATTCTGATTTACATTACAAGTAAAGCTGCCTGTAAAGTAAAACAAGCTTTCAGTGCTTCTTTAAAGCTTTCCTCATCACACAAGAGCAAAACGGATTCGTCGTCAATGCACAGCACAAACTATCGTGCAGACTATGAGTGCCGGCTGTGGGCAAGGTTTCGCGGCCGGTGAGCACGGTACCGAAGTGGTTAAAATCGTGGCTCAAAGAGATGCCTCTAAGATAGAAGAAGTAAAGAAGGTTTTACCCGATTCTCAAGAATTGGAAGATGACTTAGTGCTTCAACAAATTAATGTGCCCAATGTTCCCCCTCCATCTTACGGGGGACAGGGTAGGAGAGCTGGGGCAATGGCTCCTCCATCTCAGGCAGAAATGGGAACCCCTATTACCACTGCTGGACCAGGGAATAATAGTGATATACACAGGCCAGAAGAAGGAATGCTGTCTCCTACACACACCCAACAGGACACTTACTCAGTCATGGAGCAACTCTGGTTCAGGCAGGGCATTTCCCATTAAGGGAAATACCTATTGGCAGAATCAATGTCCAGGGTCAGCACACCCTGTTCTCAACCTCTGACTTGTACATACAACTGGAAAAATAACATGCCTACCTAAGGGGTGACCCAAGAAAGATAGAAAATTTGTTTTCCTCCATTTTTGCTACCTATAGTACTAATTGGGTGGATGCACGAAATTTACCAAATATGCTGCTCACCTCTGAAAAGCAGAGAATAGTCTTGGGAAAGGCTAGGGTAGTAGCTGACTGGCCACATGCCAAGACTCCTGGGTATCTGGTCTGAGCAGTGGCTGTGAGTCTGTCTCAAGCACAGACCCAGGATGGGATCTAAATCATGGGGGTCAAGCTTGCTTAGAGCATCACAGAGACTGTATTTTAGCAGCTTCAGAAAAGGGGTCCCAAAGCAGCATAGCTTTAATAAAGTTCAGGAATTATGACAGAGATCAAACAAAAACCCATCTAAGTTTTTGAAGGGAATTTTAAAGCCTACTGGCAATAGGTAGATCCTGAGGCCCCCAAGAACCTCAAATTAGTTAATGTGACTTTCATTAGTCAAAGCACTCCTGACATTCAGAAAAAGTTGCCACAATTGGAAGGTGACTTCAGAATGTCTATTTCTCAACTCATAGAGATTGCTTTTAGGGTGTTCAACAACTGGGATCGGGCGTTGGATCGTAAAGAGGAACAGAAAATGGAAAAGCAGGCATCTCTGCTGGCTGCTGCTCTGTCTGGAATGCCTGAGGTAAAGAAGCCCACCTGAAAGGTAGGCACCCAGAAAGGGCAACCGAAGGTGGAACCCAACAATGTGCCTATTATAATCAAGAGGGCCACTGGAAAAAGGACTGTCCACGTTTAAAAAGGCAATCCCAGGAGGAAGAAGAAAAGGCTTTACTCATGCCAGACACAGGTAGCCGACAGTGATCAGGAATGGTGAGCTCCAGGACTCCAGTAGGGAATCAGGCACATTTCTCATCTCCCACCTGGAAACCCAGGTAACTGTCATGAGAAAAAGACAAATTGATTTCTTCATTAATACTAGAGCCACTTATCCTGTCCTAAATACCAAAATAACAAAATTATCTCTCAATACTATGATTGTCACAGGGGTGTTCAGAACACCTATGGCAAAGCCCATCTTAATACCCTGTTTCCCCGAAAATAAGACCTACCCATAAAATAAGCCCTAGCAGGATTTCTAAGCATTTGTGCAATATAAGCCCTACCCCGAAAATAAGACCTAGTGATGGGCATGGCTACGCAGTGTATCTGCACAACCCATGCATTTCATTGCAGAGCAGTAGAGAAGATGAGCAGCCCTTCTCATCTGCCCCATGAGAGCTCTATTGCTTGACATGAGAGATTGGGGCCAATGGTTCTAAAGGAAATAGAGTTGCAAGAAATTCAGGATGCAATTCGAGGTTTGGAGAGTTATGATGATGTTCCAGAACACGACGACTTAACTATATTTGAATAAATGTAGATTGTTGTATCATACTTAAAAAAAAATAACACATCCCCTGAAAATAAGCTCTAGGGTGTCTTCTTCAGGAAAAATAAATGTAAGACCCTGTCTTATTTTTGGAGAAACACGGTACCCGTGGACTGTCAAACGAGCACAGTCAGCCTAAAGGAGAGTTTCTTGTACACATCAAAATGCCCCATGCCTTTGTTGGGATGAGACTTGTTAACTAAGTTAGATGCCATGGTAACCTTCACTCCAGGAAAAGGTTACACTGAAGTGCTGCCAGAGCAAGCTCGTTCATTCCAAGCTCTCCTCCTTGACCAAGGAGCAGAAAAACCCACTGTCAATATTCCCAAGAGCATCTTAAGACAGGTAAGCCGGGACTCTTGGGCTAATGGGAGGCTGGGAAAAGCTAAGACCACTATGCCAGTATGGGTAAAGGTAAAATTGGAGGCAAAATCCCCGAACTTAAAACAATATCCTCTGAAGGACCAGCTGAAAAAAGAGATTCAGCCTTTAATTGCTGCCATGCTAGGATTCCAGCTCATTAGGCCACATAGATCCTGTACAACACTCCCATTTTACCTGTTAAAAAACCTGGTACTAAATAGTATCAGTTTATTCAGGACTTAAGGGCCATAAATCAAATAGTAAAGGCCACTCACCTGGTTGTTCCCAACTCCTACAATGCTGCTGACTATTTTGTTGAGAGACTTCCATTAGTTCACAGTATTAGACCTAAAAGATGCATTTTTCTGCATTGCCTTAAGTCTCAAATCTCAAAAACTCCTGGCTTTCGAATGGGAAGGTCCAGAAACAAAGAGTAAACACCAGTATTACTGGACTGTGTTTCCACACGGGTTCAAACACTTCCCACCTTTTTCAGGGAAGTGCTGGCAAGAGACTTAAGCAAACTCCAGCTACAAAGGGGGGACTCTCCTTTAATATGTAGATGACATACTGATAGCAAATAAAACTAAAAAATGCTCAGACAAAAATACCATAATTGTCTTAAATTTTCTGGCTGAGAGAGGCTACAAGATGTCCCAAAACAAAGTGCAAATTTCTCAGCTCCCAGTACAATATCCAGGATTTAAATTAACAGGACAGAGTAATTTGCTCCCCAAGCCCTGTGGTGGTAACAGGGTAGCAAGGTCTCAACCATCAAAAGACAGTTACGAGGGTTTTTAAGAATGGCTGGATTGTGCCACATATGGATTCCTAATTTCAGGTTGATGGCAAAACTCCTATAGAGTGCCCTGAAAGAAACCGAGCATGAGCCTTTAACATGGACTGGCGAATGCCAAAAAGCCTTTCAAATGGTTAAAGAGAAATTGTTAACAGCTCAGGCTTTAGGACTGTCAGATTTAAGAAAGCCATTCCATCTGTCCACAAAAGACAAGGAATAGGGTTGGGAGTACTTACTCAAAATCCAGGGGATGCTAAACGTTCTGTGGTATACTTTTCAAAGACTTTAGACATCATAACCCAGGGATGGCCAGTGTGCCTTAAGGCAGTGGCTGCCACCTGTGACTTACTGCAAGAAGCCGAAAAATTCACCTTGGGGCAGCCCACAATCGTGCATACCCCACATTGTGCATTACCACTGTTACAGCAAAACAGTGGTTATTGGCTTACTTCAGGCCAGCTGGGAAGATATTCTCTTGGATAATCCAAATGTGGTGCTAAAAACAGTGTCCACCTTAAAACCTGCTACCCTGCTCCCTAACCTATTAGAGGAACCTAGGCATAACTGTTTGCAGATTATCAAACAAGTCTATTCTAGCCACCCTGACTTAACAGATGTGCCCCTAGAAGAATCAGATCTAGAGATACTCATGGATGAAAACAGTTTCATAGGCCAGGAAACAAGAAAGCTGAGTATGCAGTGGTAACTTTGCAAGACATCATAAACGCTGAAGCGCTGCCACCAGGTACATGAGCTGGAAGGCAGAACTAATAGCCCTCACCTATGCCCTTCACTGAGAAACAGGTAAAAAGATAAACACTTACACTGATTCAAAGCATGCCTTCCCTGTGATGCATACACATAGGGCTATTTAATAAATAAAAAAGAGAGGGCTATTGATATTCGGGGAAAAGAAAATCAGACATGCACAGAAAATCTTAAAATTACTAGAGACGGTGTTCAAACCTAAAGAAGTGGCAATCATACATTGCCCAATCCAACAAAAATAGGACTGTTTAATATTTCATGAAAATTATAAAGCAGACCAGGCCATTAAATTAGCCACCCAGACCAAAACTCCCACTGTTATGGCCCTATTACCACATACAGACTTGGCCATGTTTTGTCCTATGTATTCTCCAGAAGATTTAAGATTCACACAAGAGTGGGATTTCAATGTAGCAGCCCTAAAACCCAATTCTTGGCTTATAGCCAGCAAGGAACAATCCTGGTCCCTGAGGTTTTAATAAAAAAAATAATTCATCAGAACACCTACTATGAAAGAGATGCCATGCTTAGGTGGATCCAGAGTTACATCATAGTCCTAATCTTCAAATCACTACAGAAAAGGTTATATAAAAGGGTATAATCTGTGCCAAGAACAATTCAAAGTCAGGTTCACTTGTGCCAAAGGGGATCCAAGCAAGAGGTGATGAAGAGGGCAAAGACTAGCAAATAAATTTAATTATAATGCCAAGAGTTAAAAAAATTTAAATATTTATTAGTAATAGTAAACACTAGATGGATGAAAGCCTTTCCCTAGTGTACAGAAAAAGTTTCAGAGGTAATAACAGCCTTACTAAAAAAAAAATTATCCCCAGATTTAGACTGCCATTCACCATCCAGCGTGCCCTTATTGCCAAGGCAACTCAGGAAGTATCCAAGCAGCTGGGAATTAAATGAAAATCACTTGCCTCTTGGAGACCTCAGTCCATTGGGAAGATTAAACAGATGAACCACACCTGAAAAAGCTACTGCAAAAATCTGTCAGGAAACAAATCTGACATGGGACAAGATATTAAAATTAGAGTGGCCCCTAGAAATAAGCTTAAATTAAGTTTCTATAAAATCTTGTACAGCAGACCCTTCCTATATTCTGAGCCATTAGGCCAACAAGTAAATGATTTAAAAGTCAAAGAGTTGGACACTGTCAGGCATATACAGTTGCTGGGGCTAACTTTAAATGTTACCCATGAATTTGCCTTTAACAGGATGATGCATCCTACTGATGACCCTTTCCATAGAGTAAGGCCAGGAAACCGGGTGCTCCTCAAAACTTTGGAGAGATGCCTATTCCAAAGACCAACTTAAACCCTGGTGGGTGGGGCTGTATCAGATTTTGTTAGTAACACACTCTTTTGTTAAATTAAAAAGAGTTAAGCTGTGGATCCATCATTCTCTGTTAAAGCTGATTCCTGACCCAGCCACAGACTGGCAAGACCCAGCCATGCCAATCCTTGAAGACTCCACTCCTGCTAATTCCAGTTATACCTGTGAGGTAGGACCAGGCCTTAACTGAAAAATTATTTTTAAAAAATCTACAGGTAAGTAATAACTGATTCCCGGCCCTCCATAGTTAAATATTGTGTATGTTGGGGTATTTTCTTAATTTCCTATTTGCTTAGCTCCCTATGCATGCTGCCCAAGTCTTTTAACCACTTTGCTTGCAAATGTGTAATTAAAAATTAAACTTATTATTCATTTCAAACTTATATAGATTGTTTTATTTGTTAACTAGCTTATAATCATTCAACACCTTAGATATCCTTATTTTACTGACAAAGATAAATGAGAATTTCAATTCATAAGCTTAGATAAAATTAGACCTATATATGTTATTTCTATTTCTTTCTAATTGTCCCTCTAGGAAACGACTAACATGATTTCAGTTTGTATCATTGCTTCTTTGACTCTTACATTGAAAGATAACTCCATGGTTAAAATTTCCCAATCTCTGGCCTCTTGGGGAAATTCAACCGATTGCTGGATATGTCACCCCAAACCATTTTCAATTCTTGACCATATTGACCCTTTAGTCATGCCTATAACAAACTTCAGGACTGTTACCAAACATCCAGGAATAAAAATAAACCTAAACCTACTGGCTATGGATCCTTGATTTAGTCCGATCCCCAAAGCTCTGCTATGAGACTCTTCTTGGTAAAAGATGGCCGAGAGATTCTTGATTTGGGGAAGAAAGTTTTCTTCTTGTTGTTGTTGTTGTGTGTTTTTGTCAGGGTGGCAGTCTGCTCTTGGTTCTTGGTGTGCTCTTGGCTGAAGAATGATCAGACACACCAAAGTGGCAGGTCTAGCCTCTTGGTGGACTGTTATCCTGGTTCTTTGGCTCCTTACTTGGAAAAAACAAACAAACCACAAACAGGGTCAGCAACAGAGTAACCACAAGAAGGAAGCAGTTCCACACAAGTAGCTTTTTATTATGAAATGAAACAGGTCTGTGTCTGCCAGTAGAGAGACAGACAGACAGACAGACTCACTGGCTCTCTGGGAATTCTCGAGTTGTTTCATTTTATTGGCATGTTCTGGGGCAGGGCTTTCGGAAGGTGTGGGGTATTACCAAATGATTAACAAGTGTTCTCAAGGTTGTATCAGCATATTTGAGCTTCTTCTCTGAAAGCCCTGGGTGGTGGTGGGAATGAACCACAATGTAGATTTAAGCTAATGACATAACAATTAGCCTTAGGTTACTGTAGGTCCCCCCTAGGCTGGAGAATTCCCAGGTTGGTAAAGCATTCCCTTCTTTCACAGGTGTAGCAGTTGCTTGGAATAAGATTAAGGGTGGGGCAACACAAAAATGGAGTACCCACCCTTATTCTTCTTCCCAGGTGGGGCAATTACTTGAGGCAGCACCAAAGCAGGGCACCCTTGTCCCTAGAAGAGCCGGAGAGCCTAGATATCTAGCTAACATTTTCACCCTATAATCTTAATTCAAGCAATTACCCAAATGTAATTTACAAAAGAAAAAAAAAACAATGACTGAGGGTGGATGGAGAGAGAGAGAGAAAGAGAACAGTAAATGTCCTGGGTTGAGTTCCTCAAAAGTACATCCTGAGTCAAGAATTCAGGTGCATGTGATTTACTAAGGAAATGCCCCCAGAGAAATTAGTAAGGGAGTGGGAAAGCAGAATTAGCAAGGGGGAAAGCCAAGCAAGGGTGTGATTTCAGGTGAAGCCCCAGGTTCAGGGTGATCCTGCAGGGAGCCCTGGCGTATAAGTGACCTCACAGAGTTGTTAGTTATGATTCATGGCAAAGAGGCTGGGCTTCTTGTACTCCTACACTAGCCAGTTGCGTCTGCCGAACAGGATCACTTGTGAGGCTGCTCCAGTGTCCAAGGACAATCCTCTGAGTGTCCCAAACACAAGCTGTCATCGAAGCACAGAGAAGATTGGGGGATGGACACATAGAGCTGATAAAAAGGATCCAAGGAACTCTGGGCAGGTGGAGGAATTTTTTCTCTTTTAATAAGTTAATTTTTAAAATAAGAGGAAGGCTTAGGGAAAAGATTAATTTTATTGTCAGGCAGCTTTTGGAAAATTATTAATAGGATATATTTGTTCATGTAAAATCATGTATATTTATTATACATATTTTATATAGGTTATTTCCTTTTTTAAAGTCACAATTGAATTGTCTTTAAGCCCACTTACCCTAAAAGAGCTCAATTTTTGGAGATAAATATATAATACCTGCAGCACAAAGAGTGAGGGCTCAAGTGAGAGACTATGATACTGCTGACGTACACCCAAGTCCTGCATGCCAAGAGGACTCTCTCCTTACCAACTCACCCTATCCCAGGGCAGCCATCACTCCCTTCCCACAAACAGAATAGGTTTTCCCTGATAAGGGTATTCATCTTCTTGGAATTAGGGCAGTTGATAGTTTCCAAGCTTCTAGTAAGCCTCTCCCTTTCTTCTGTCCTTCAGCTGGAACCAACTACTCCTCGGAGGGCACCTTGGCAAAAACTCCATCGTGAATGGAATTAAAATATTTACATCTGTTGATAGATAAATCCATCCTGAGAGAGAGAAGAGATGGGAGCTGGTCACACTGAAGAAGGTAGAGGAGGAGAGAGTGTGGCCAGGACAGGAACAGGATTGTGCACAAAATGGTGAGTGGGAAAGGGCTCAGCATTGTTTCCCCTAAGCTTTCCCCATATGCTGAGTCCCCAGTGAGGAGAGAAGTGCCAGCACTATAATCTGAAATGGAAGTGTCATAAGACAACTTTTGTTCTAAAGTTATTTCTGATGCATCAAAACCTGCTAAATGACTTAAGTTGTGACCATGAGCAATATATTGATGATGTGTTACAGAGAAAATTTACCATTTGCCTTTATGGTCACTTTTTCATTTTCCAACAGAAGCTTTTCACTGAATATGCCATGTTAAAAAGGTATCTTTTTATTTATTTGAACCTAATACCCAATGTAAAAAGATATCTTTTAAGGGAGAGGACATGCTGCCACCTATTGAAACAATGCAAATACACATGGACACTCACGTTCTAAAAAAAAGCATCAGGATCTTGTCACCCCATACCTAGTGAAAAGCAAACAATATAAATTCTAAAAAATTTTCGGGACTTTTATAAAGTCCAGCTTTCCCAGTCCTGGACTTTATAAAGATTTTTACTACCAGGATCAGTTTTAAAAGGGGGGCTTCAGGGCCAGGAAAACTGTTTCTCTTGGACCCACAGAACTCAGTGTGAAGAAGAACAGGAGTGTTTTAAACCTGCTCTGATACACCTTTAGGGCTGTCTTGCTCACACAGGAGGAGCTGAGAAGAGAGCTCACAGGATCCTGAAACAGGCAGAATGTCTGCCACTGGCTTCTGGTAAAGTGACCTTAATTTAAGTGGGGTTCTCTTCAGTGATCCTTTAATAAGGAAATTGTTATCCTTTATCCTTCATTTAGGATGAAGTCAGAAACATACTGCAGAATCTTTTGTCTGAGAAATAGTCGTAATGATTCAAGCTTTTCTAAGATCATAGGATACTCACAAAGATAAAATGAAATAAGGCATGGGAAAATGCCTTGTAAAATGTTTACACATTTGATAGTGTAGAAGTTTGTTTTCAGACTTATTTTACCTCTAGTGACAATGGCTTGTGCTGAATTCTTACTCATCCTGCCTTGGGAATTTCTCTCATGACAAATAGCCCACACGAGAGGTGTCTTTTTTACTACCTTGGCCTCACTGAATTGTATTTTAATACATAGTTTCCTAATAAATAAAGAAGTCATTTAAAAAATGTTCCTAAGTGTTTGCTAGGAAAAATGTTTGTTAAAAGAAAAATGTGAGATCGTGACATTTTAATTAAACATATCAGTTAAATCCTCTTTGATAGCTGCCTCTGACCATGTCTCCTCTTTCCAAAAGTTTGCCATGACATAGGCTTCCTTAAAATAGTCTCAGTGTTTTAATGACATATCCTTTAGCATCTCTCATCTCTTGCTTCTGCTCGCTTTGTCTCGTCTAGCCTAGTGATGGCTCAGACAGTCTAGCCTCTGTTGCTTCTATTTGTAATCCTGCAAAGTCTTTTTCCCTGTTGAGGAGCAACCAACAAACCAACAGAAAAAGAAAACCCTTCATTTTTGTCTGCCTAACATCTATCCTTCTTTCTCTGATATTAGGACTGCTTTTTTCTTTACAAATCCCTCCTTGCTCAACTCTTCAGTCCACA
The DNA here is from genome assembly GCA_008086735.1 of Cheirogaleus medius. NCBI lineage: Eukaryota > Metazoa > Chordata > Mammalia > Primates > Cheirogaleidae > Cheirogaleus > Cheirogaleus medius. The sequence goes on from VBSM01000483.1 coordinate 26,584,841, forward strand.
TGCTCAATTGCAGTTGGTAGCACCCTAACCCTAGCTCCAGGGGTGGGGGCAATAACACAAGCTAGAGTAAGGAGAAGCCTTTCTGTGACATTTGTCATTATTGTTTAGAGGGAGATATTCTCTTCCTACTGGGGTTGCTAAACTGATAAGATTTAGGCTGGAGCACCAGTGACCATCTTTGCCACTCTTTGGGGATTGCTTTCTGAGCACAGAAAAAAGCAGAGTACAGGAAGACAGATGGTGTTGAAGGTTCACTACTAAACCTAATTATGTGAGCCAATAAATCCCCTTTTATCTTTAAGCTAGTTCCAATTGTATGTATTTCTCTCACTTATTCCTGAAGAGTCCTGAATTAATAGACTCCTCAATCCCAGTACTTTAAATTATCTTAAATACAACTTTTATAAAAGAATGATAGTATCTAGATCCTTAACAAACCCCTAATTAAATGAAATTAAGGTGTAAAACTCCTTCTAGCAGTACTCTCTGGCTAGTTTGGATATGGTTTGTCCCTACCAAAACTCATGTTGGAATCTGATTGCCAGTGTGGAGGTGTTGGGATGGGGTGGGGCTTGTGGGCAGTGTTTAGGTCATGGCAGTGAATCCCTCATGAATGGCTTGGTGCTATTCTTATGGTAGTGAGTTCTCACCCTGGTGAGACTGGAATAGTTCCCAAGAGAGTAGGTTATTATGAAGGTGGGACACCTCTTGGGTTTTGTCTCCTCTTTGCACTTGTCTGCTTCCCCTTTGACCTTCTCCACCATTTTATGACACAGCATGAAAGCCTTTGCTAGATCCCAGGGCCATGCCCTTGAACTTCCTAGCTTGCAGAACTGTGAACTAAATAAACCTCTTTTCTTTATAAATTACCCAGTCTTAGGTGTTATGTTATAGCAACACTAAATGGACTAAGACATCATTCATGCATCGATCTATTCCTTTGTTCTACTACATTATGTGCTAAGCTCAAGAGATACATGAAACACTAAACAAGAAACATTCATCTCCTAGAAAGAAAAATGGTTAAAGAGCAATTATAGCATATGGGGGCAAATGTTCTAATAGCTTTGTATTTAACCACTTTGGTACCAGCGTTGACTATAGTTGATAGCCACAGATGAACGCGCACAGCCCAGCGTCGACTATAGTCAATAGTCACAGGTGAACGTGCACAGCGACTTTAGCTGACAGCCGTGATATGACTTTTCTAATTTTTCATTTATCAAAATAAAATTGTGAACATTTAAAAATAATGTAATGAAAACATAAATGTATATGTTACCTATTCTGATTTACATTACAAGTAAAGCTGCCTGTAAAGTAAAACAAGCTTTCAGTGCTTTAAAGCTTTCCTCATCACACAAGAGCAAAATGGATTCATCATCAATGCACAGCACAAACTATCGTGCAGACTATGAGTGTCGGCTGTGGGCAAGGTTTCGTGGCCGGTGAGCGCGGTACCGAAGTGGTTAATTATGGGCATTAGACAGGTGTTCTGGGGGAAGTGACATTTAAATTGCAAGCTAAAAGACTTGTAGGAATTACTAGGTCTAGAAGAGGATTTCTCGACCTTGGCATTATTGACATTTTGGACCAGATAATTATTTGTTGTGAGGGCTTATTTTTGTATTAGAGGATGTTTAATAATATCCCTGGCCTCTACTTCTTAGATGCCAGTCATACCCCCTTTCCCCTAAGTTGTGACATCCTAAAATATCTCTAGATATTGACAAATGTCTCCTGAGGGACAAAGTTGTCTCCAGTTAGTCTGGAGTGGGGTATAGGCTTCTAGGCAGAGACCACAGTGTAGAATCCGGCCAAAGACATCATGGCCCTTCAGGAGCCCACAAGTCTCCTCACGTGATAAATAGAGAAGTAAAGGCTAGAAAGGCTGAAGACTTATGCAAGACTGTGAGCTGGTCAGTGTAACCAGAAACAAGTGCAAAGGCAGATATAGAAGAAGTAAATGCAAATCCAGAAGAAATCTTTAATACGAGGCTTGTTTGTATGTGTATATGCTTGTGTATGTGTATTTTTAAAGAAAAATAATATCAAGCTCTTGTCTGTTGCAGCATCTGAGACTGTGGGTCACCAACGTGTTAAGGGTTTATTTCCTAGTGTCTAGAGAAGCAAAACTGGGACTAACCCGAAACAATAGGGAATGTGATGTCTATTTAAATTTGTCAAAGGAGCAGTTTAACATTTGTGCCTTGACTAGTAATTACCCAGTAACTGTGTGTGTGTGTGTGTGTGTGTGTGTGTGTGCATGCATGCGTACCAGCACCAGATGCTTAACCCAAGAAATGTTAGCTAGCATTGCCATTGTGTCCTACAACAGGGAAAGAGCCTGCAGACTTGGAAGTGGGCTGGTATGACAGTCCATTGCGGCAGGACATGCTGTTAAGAAAGTATTTGGACTTCTAGGAACTGGGTAATGGCCAGCGTAAACATTACATCTTGTTGGCAAAATTCTTTAGTTCAAAGTGTCCTGGTACTTTTGTTGCGACTACTCTGTTACACTTTGAATTACCCCTCCTTGTAGTTAAAGTGTGTCCTGCTGTAAACCACCAGGGATAGTTGCTGAATGCACACCGATGACAAGGGTCAAATATTTCTGACACTACAAACAAATGATAAAAATTGTTGGTTGACTGACTGAAGACTTAAATGGTATTAGTAAAATAAATTCAATATGGTCACCATTCCCATTGGTCATTTTGGCACAAAACACTATCTATGAGACCAGCTTCCATTCAGATGTTCAGGTTAAAATCATAAGGGTTGGTTATTGAGCCATGCACTATACTCTGCTCACCTAGCAGCCGTGAGGATGCAAATCAGATCCATCCAAACACTGCTCTTTCTACACTCCACACTGGTATACTGTTAATTGAGACAATAAAATCTACAGTCTCTAGGGAAACACTTTGTTTATTCTGAATGGGATCAGAATACAATGCCCTAAAATATGCCACTTTGGCATAAAGATTATTCAGAGCTGAAGACAACTGAGATTTAATAGATGCAGAAAGACGCCATCCCTAGATTCCCTTACCTGACTAGAAGCAGAAACTCCTGAAAAATAAGGACTGCCATAAATCCCTTCTCCCAGGAAAGTGTTATGGCTTTGAAGAAAATGGAAGATTGGCACTGATGAAGGTGGATTTGCACAAACAAACCTTGCTGAGATAGCTTTATCTTTCATTAGTTTCCCCCATGTATTTACCTTCCTACAGTTTGCAACCCTTGGGAGCCCAAAACCCTTTTCCTTTTCTTGTCATATCTCTGCAACTTATCAGTCTTTGTTTAAAATGGCATATAAGTTCCCAGGCCTAGCTGCTTCTTTTCATATCTTGTCTAGGAAGGCTCCCTTATCATGTAAAGATTAACATAAAATAAAATTTGTATGTCTTTCACTTGTTAATCTGTCTTTTGTCAGTCTAATTTGAAAATCCCCAAGCAATGAGCCTAAAAGAGTAGAGAGAAAAGTTTTTTCCTCCCCTACAGTTTGTTTGTTCATGTGTTCCCTGGGGACTAAATTCTGACCTTTTTCCTTACCCAAAAATTCCATTCCAGGGGTCTTGGGGAGAGTTACACCCACAAGCTACTAATCTTGCTAAACAGTTTTTTTTTTGACCCAGTGTATTGTGGCTTACTTTCACAACCTAACTCTGGCATGGCACCACAAGACAAATAACAAACCCCCTTATCTTAAGCATTCCTTTCTACTGACTCTATGTTTTTAGACAAAGGTTAACTCTTTCATCCAATTCTCAACTCAAGGATCCCTAAAACCCACCTATTACTTATAAGCCTTCACTTTGATATGTCCTGCCTTTTTGGGCCAAACCAATATATACCTCCTATGTATTGATTTATGACCTTGTCTGCAATACTGTCTCCCTGAAATGTATGAAACCAAACTATACCCGGCCACCTTGGGTGCACTTTCTCAGGACCTCTTCAGACGGTATTTCCCCAGACCATGGTCACTCATATAGGCTTGGAATAAACCTCTTTAGACATTTTGCAGAGTTTGGTTTTTCCATCATCATCCCTCAACTATTAATTTAGTTCACTATGTTCACTGTTCATCTGGTTTTACTGGTGATGAACACTTTGCCATGTTTGCTTTACTCATCCATCCATTCTTCCATCCATTCAGTCTATGCATCCATGATCCATTCATCTATCTGGCTATTTATTTTGCAGAATCATTAGACAGTTTGTTGCAGATATCATGACACTTTAAACACTTCAGCAAGAATCTCCTAGTAACAAAGTCTTTTTTCCTATGCAACCATGATTATTGCACTTAGAAATTTAACATTGAAATAATATGCACTATTATTTGATCCCTTGGTACTCAAAGTGTGGTCCCAGGGTCAGCAGCAACCAACATCACCTCTAGGAGCTAAAGTAGAGGGGGTGGCAATCTGTGTTTTAACAAACCCTCCAAGTGATTCTGATGCATGCTAAAATTTTAGAGCCAAAGTTCTAGATTAAAAGAGACTAAAGAGACTTGATAATTAAATGCAATGTGGGTTACTTGACTAGATTCAGAATTGGGGAGGGGGTGGGACAGGGAACAGCCAAAAAGGATACCACTGGGACAACTGTAGAAATTTGAATATGAATTATACATTAGATCAGAGCTTGTTAGAATTGAATGCACACACAAATCACCTGGGGATCTTGTCAAAGTGTAGATTCTAATTCTGTAGGTCTGTGGTGGGGCTTGAGATTCTGCTTTTCCAGTAAGTTCCTACGTGATACCTGTGCTGCTGGTCTGGAGCCCACATTTTGAGAACTAATCTAGAACAATTCTCTAGACTTTTTGTTGTTGTTTTTTTTCATAACATTGACATTTTTAAAGAGCCCAAGCCAGCTGTTTTGCAAAATATCTCTCAATTTGAATGTGCCTAATTGTTTCCTTGCCATGAGATTCAGATTAAACATTTTTGGCAGGAATAAGGTATAGGTGATGCTATGCTCTTCTCAGTATAGCACATCAGGAGGCATGTGATTTTACTACCTTTTTTTTGAGACAGAGTCTCACTCTGTTGCCTGGGTGAGTGCCGAGGTGATCCTCCTGCCTCAGCCTCCCGAGTAGCTGGTACTGCTGGTGTGCACCACCACACCCGGCTAATTTTTCTATATTCATTAGAGATGGGATCTCACTCTTGCTCAGGCTGGTCTTCAACTCCTGAACTCAAGTTATCCTTCTGCCTCAGCCTCCCAGAGTGCTAGAATTACAGGCATGAGCCACTGTACTTGGCCTGATTTTACTACTTTTTAATGCAACTTTCAGCCTTGTTACCAAAAGTTTGGCACTTGTCCATAAGGCCAAATTAGAAGAATGAGAACAAATAGTTGAAGAAAAGGAAAGAGATTATTTATTACTTTGCTGGCAAAGGAGGAAAAAGGCAGACTGTCGTCCCAAAATCCAATGTTCCTCCTCCATAAGGGAAAATATAGAGCTTTTACGGGGAGTGTTCTCAGGTTCAGGGTATTGTCAACTACAGTTGGTGGTTCTGATCCTTTCATCTCCAGAATCTGTTGGGACCCCCCCCACACACACACACACCAGTCTGGAGCCCTGCCAGACCCAACCAGGATCTCCCAGGACTGCCTCCTGGTCTCCATATCTTCTGCAACCCAAAGAACAAAGAAAACACTCCCCTGGCCTGGCAGCTGCTGGCCTCAGGCAGGGAAGCTGGTGTTAGTGAGAGACAGAAAACATACACTTTTTTCTGTTTTTCAGGCCATCCTCTCTGTTACAGCCTGTCTTTCTCCACACATCTCACCTCTCAAGCCCCACAAGCAGGGGTGGTGTCTAAGGTAGGCCAAAGGGACTTAACCTGCACTCACATTCTTTCTGGTGCTGTAGACAGCAGCAACAGTGAAGAACAAATTGGAAACTTGAATCGCCTTAAGACAGCTTTCCTTGCTCTGTCTCCCTAACTCAAACCCTAATGATAGAAAACAGCCACAGCCATGTTTGCAAACGTGGCACCCATGCTAAAGATGAATCACTGGTTTGCCTCAGAATGAAAAGGAGACTGATTCAGCTCTGTTGCCAAAAATATCTTATGGAGGATGTTACGCCAAAAAACAGAAAGCAAGCTGAAGCCAACAGACAAACAACAAGAGTGTTATGACAAACCTACAAAAACCCTTTTGAAGATAAATATAGGTAAGTGTTTGAACCGCCTCTGGAAAATGGCAACCAGTTCAGTGTGCACCTTTCATTTACTTTCAAAAGGAATCTCAAAATAGAATGAGAATCTTTAGGTCTAAAGACATATTTCACATGGAGAGAACCTATAGAATGTACTGATTAAAGACCAAAATTAGGAATATATGATTTTTGTGAGGAATGAGGCATTAGTAAAAGCTGAATAATCAGGAAACACTTTACTACTTGATACTTTAAAGGGAAACAAAGAAATCGAGGGAGAGCAGTCCTTGGAAATAATCAAGACAGAAAAACTCAGATCCAGTGGATCTGTGTCACTTCTATTCTGTCCTTGGTACAAAATTATTTTTGACAAGGACAATACAAGAACTACAAGAATTGTAGAAATCTCTGCCCACCTGAGCTGGTGAGATTGCCCCGCAGGCATGCTGTGATGTCTGCCAAAGGCAGGGGTGTGGCCCCCACCAAATGCTGTTGCTCTGTGTGCTGAGAGGCAGTTGGTCTAGAAAAGTCTGCCACACCTAGATGGCTTGGAGAGTCAGTTTTCCCCAAAGTTGGTCACACTTTGGATCCCACTTCCATAGTCTGAGACTCTAAATAGACTGAAGTTTCCAGACACAGGCATAGCTGGAACACCCAGTCATTCTACACCAGAAACTGAAAAGGTAATGGAGAGTTTTTAACCTATGACCTCAACCTTATCTTTTAGGTGTTGTTATTAATTAAGGGCTAATAGGGAGAAAGATTTAGAAGTAAGGAAACAAGAAGGAGTGTGGCCAGCTGCACTAGATTTAGGGGACTTTTATAAAACTTGCCAAAGAACAAGAGCCAGCAAACCTCCCCCTCCGGTTCCATCTTTCTTGTACCCACCCATCTGGCACTCCACACTGCAATCATTCTGAACCGATAGTGCCTCAAGCTTGCCACATACCCTTGCTTCCAGGACTTTGTTCTCACCTTTCCTTCCTTTACCTGGTTCACTTCAGATTAGACAACTTCTCCCCTTGTAACAGAGGGAATGGCCTGAAAAAGGGTAAAATGTCTTATGAGTTGTCTCTTTAAAACCCCTCAACCCCCACTCTTTTTGGGAATTAAAACCTGCATCCCTGCCCAAGGCCAGTAATCAGAGGGGCAGAGGAGATGGCTCAACAGAATGGTCCAGACAGAGGTCACAGGATCATCTTTGCTGGAGATGGGGTTGATCAGGACCACCAACTATAGTTGAACAGCCGAAAACCCCCCTTTAAAAGCTCTTTATTTCTGCCTATAGTTAGGACGATGGTACTTTAAGATTGCCGGTCCCCATCCTCCTCATTTGCTGGCAAATTAGTAAACTTCCCTTTTCTTCTCTTCAAGCCACTTGTCTTCATTTGTCTGAGGCAGCCTTGGGGACAAGTGCCAAGCTTTGGGTAACACCCTTGTAACTGCACCAGATCAATCTGGCTTCACCTGTATATAACAAATTTGTGAACTGTTTTTGCTAAGGACCCCCAAGTTGAAGGTCCTATAACCTGAGCAAGCCCAGATGAACCAAGCCTACAGCCATGGGCAGAGCCATGATTCAAATCTAGTCCTCTGATTGCAAAACCGCTGCTTTTCTATGAACCTAAGAGCTGAGACCGAGGAGTAGGGACTGAATTAAGAGGAGGACACCACATGGCAGGATCCAGGATCCAATCAGATCAAGCCCTGGCATCAACCTATGGCATGGTCCAGTCAGACTGTGTTTCCTGGAATCACCTCATCACAAGATCCTGTCAGATCACACCTCATTACCCTGTAACAATAAAACCAGCCCAACCCCCTTATTCAGGGAAGTCCAGTACATGGTGCATGGTATTAATAATAATGATGGAAATTATGTGCTTATTACATGTCAGGCTCTGCTCTAGATACTTTACATTTATTTATTCATTTAGTGTTCACAACAACATTATGAGGCAGGTACTATTATTATTCCTATTTTACAGGAAAAGAAGGCACAAAATCTTTAAGTTCTTTGTCCATTATCTCATATCTAGTAAGCAGGAGAGCCACAATTTGAATCAAGCCAGTTTGGTTCTATGGACCATGCTCTTAAACTCTAAACTACATTGCTCTTAACAAATTCTAGACAGAAGGAGAGATGAATGAAGATGATATATGTAAGGATGGATAGATGGATGGATACACAGGTCTCTCTCCAGCTAACGAAGGCTATGGCATGACAGAAATGTGTCCACTGTAGGCATCTTTTAAGAAAGACCCAATTACGTGCAATTTTTTTTTCAGCATATTATGGGGGTACAAATGTTTAGGTTATGTATAAGCCATAAATTATTTCACGGTAAAGTGGGGATCTGTATCTTGGTGAACACACAAACACACAAAAGCAGATAGTAAGGAACCCATAGAAAAGCAGCGGTTTTGCAATCAGAGGACTAGATTTGAATCATGGCTCTGCCAACTTCTACCTGTGCAATTTGGGGCCAGTTATTTTGTCTAGTGATACTCACCCACCCTGTGGAGGACATGCAAGTATCCTGAGAGAGCCTGGAAATTAAGAACTCCCAATAAACTTTAGTTCTTTTTCTGCTTAAGAGAAATGATTACATCGCCTGGATCTGATTTATTTTCAGGAAAAAAGTTGCTGAGAAAAGGACTAGAGGCAAGATTTGTCTGGATTCCTTGCCCTCTTCCTGGCACTGGACTTAGGTTTTTGAAAGGAGGGGCAGACTCACAGCTTTCTTAGCTCTACTAATTTGTAAATTCTAGAATTGGTAGGCAACTCACATTCCAGCTTGGAAAAATCTGCCCATGTATACAAATGTGATATCCTTGAGGATAGAGTGTTTGATATTTATGTTTAATAGTCTTTCAAATAATAAAAGTAATTAAAGCTCATTGCAAAAAGTTGAAGAAATAAGTATAAAAAAATGAAAGATTAGTCCATGTTTAAAATCTTAGAGGATCTTTCTTAATTTCTTTCTATGTATATTTATATATATATATGTGTGTGTATATGTGTGTGTGTACATTTTAAATAACCAAAATAGTAATAGAATTACAATGTATGTAACATTCTGTTGCTTTCACTTGGTGATATATTGTGGATAGCTATCCTAATATAGGTATACATTATCAACTGTATAGGATTTTATTGAAAGGATGTACCATAAATGAGTTAACAATACTGTATATGACATTTACATGAACCAATTATGATAAGCAACACTTCAATGAAATCTTTGTATATACATCTTTAAGCCTGTTTTTTTCTATTATTTACTTTGTTTAAATTTCCTTAATGGGAATTTCCAGGTTAAAGATAGGCATTTTTATTTTGATACATGTTGTCAAACTCCTCTAGCAAGGTGATATTCCATCAACAGTATAGTAAAGTGACCCCACATGCTCTCTAACACTGAGTATAGTCATTGTTTTTAAACTTTGTCAGACAGAGCAAACAAACAAACAAAAAAAGGCTTCTCATTTTAACTTATATTTCCTTCGTTGCTACTGAATTACACATATTTAAATATTTATTGATCATGTGAGGTTTTCCTTTGTGAATTTCTAGTTCATGTTCTCACCACATTTTCCTATCAATTTGTAAGAGCATGTATTCATCTTTGCATATCTGACAGGTGGTGCGGAACCTAGCACATAGCAGCCACTCAATAAATATTTGTTGGATCTGCACTCGTTGGCTACAAAGGTATGTTTATCCTCACAGGACACAGGGCCAGGGACTCTAAGCTTGAATCCTGACTCTGCCAAGAACTTACTGTCTAACTTTGGGAAAATCATATAGGAATCTAAAAACACCGACCACAGTCAGACTCGCAGTAGGCCTGACACTATGCATTCCCTTGGCCTAATACTTTAGAGGGAATAGCAGCTATATTTTAAAAATTTGCTGAAGAATAGACCAGGAAGGAGAGGGAGGACCATTTACCTGGTATGATTTACCTGCCACATGGCTGGCCTGCCACCAAACCTTCTTCTTTCTTCGTGTATGAGAAATCCAACATTCATCTTCTAGCAGCCTTTATACTTTACAAGTCTTGGAGCAACCAAGAACTCCTGTTTTCTATGTGATATTTAGGAAAAGAAAAAGATGTTTTCTATTAAAATATTAGTGGATTCATTTTTAAGAAGCCTTGGTCAAACTATATCATCCAGAAAAATCCCTAAAAAGGAACATTTATGATGCTTCCTTTAAATATACAGTCATCCATTGGTATCTGCAGGGGGATTTGTTCCAGGACCCTCGTGGATACCAAAATCTTAGTATGCTCGAGTCCTTTAAAGAAAATGGAGTAGTAATTTGCATATAATCTACACACATCCTCCTGTATACTTTAAATAATCTCTAGATTATTTATAATACTTAATATAATATAAATGCCATGTAAATAGTTATTATACTATATTGTTTTTTATTTTTTATTGTATTGTTATTTTTAATTTTAATTTTTAAAAATATTTTTGATCTACCATTGGTTGAATCTTCAGAGGCAGAACACATGGATATGGAAGGCCAAATATATATAATAGATACAATTTATATTCATGTTTAATTTTAATGTGTACAAGAACAAATATTTGAATTTCCTCTCTTTTTGTTTTTATTTTAATGATCATGGTATTTTTATGATACAAAATGGTTTTCCAATAGCAAACAGCCCAACATTGTAACATTGTGCCTTAGGAAAGAAGGCCTCATGTGCCCGTTGTGCAGGGACATATTGAAATGTCATTAGGGATGGTTTGAACCATCATCCAACAGAAGCAGACAATGTAGGAAAAATCCCATGGCATTTTATTTGTCTACTGCTAAACACTACCAACTTTTCATAAGAATTATCACATTCAGCCCTCACATTAACCTGTGAGGGAGAACAAAAAAAAATTCTATTTTTTGAGTTCTATGAGGCCATTAAGTAGGAGACACACCATTTATTTAGCAACAGATTTTTGAGATTAAAAAAGAGATACTACCATGTCAAATTCACACATTATAAAATGTTTCCAGATTTCAGTAATGTTAAGATGCAAGGGAAAAAATATATTTTTAGCATTAAGAAACTATGATAGACACTAGCCCCATTTTATGAGAAAAACAGAAAGAAATTGAATGCCTTACCCAAAGAATCAAGATGTGAACATGCCCTTCCTTGGTTCCATGCTCTTTATATGACAGGTTTGCTAAAGCAAAGAAGGCAAACAAGAGTGTAAAGTTTGATGTCAAGTCAGCCAGAGGGGAGGAAGGCCTGGCAGGGAAGGAGAAAGGAGCTGAGAGTTTGGGCCACAAGCCAGAGGGGTCCTGCCCAGTTGTGATTTTGCCTTTGGCCACCTTGTTTCTGATCATAGATTCCAAATTCTCTTTCAAACATTCCAAGCTGTAAGCATTATCTGTCTTACCTTTTATTCTCCTTTATCATTCTTTATCCTTCCTGGCATCCTGCTCCATCGTCAGATACCTGTCATTTCTCCCTCTTCAGACACCTGTCATTTCTCCATTTTCAGACACCTGTCATTTCTCCCATTTCTACCAGATACATCCACCACAATGTCTGCATTGTAAGAGAGATGGAAAAGACTCTTAACTCAAAGAAATGAATTTCCAGTGGTAAAACTGCCATGACAGACAGCGAGAGAGATATTTTTGCCAAGACATTCAAGTTTATATATGCCTATATGTAGTTATAACTTGGAGTTATAACTAAAACCAAACTATCTGTAACCTTAGTACTTCACTTAACAAATATGCCAGTCTGTCTTTGGGATAGTGATTGGGTGGCTTATTTAATGGCACTACTGTAACAGGTGAGGCCGAAATACACTGCTTCTCATGAGTCTTTGCACATACCCATTTAAGCTTTGGAATCTTGTTGCCATCAGCCTCTGTCCTCAAACAGCCAAGCTGAGCTGGTTGATTCAGGACTTAGTGGCTTAATTTAAGGCTTGCTTGAGGGAGCCCTGCTCTCCCCTCTCCAGGAGCCTCGTTAGAGCTTCGGCTGGCAGTTGATAGTAACACAAGCATCTATGAAGCATCTGTAACAGCGTGGAGTTGCCCATGTGATAAGGGAGAACTCAACAAAAATGTGATTTTCACTGTTGTAAATTCTGCCCCAATTTACTGCCCAACTTCCTCCCCTCTCACCCCAGTGTTTCAAGAGAATAGAGACTTTTTGTCTGATAAAGTTCTTTCTTTTCCCACATGAAAGAAGTGTGTTTGCCTCTGTGGAGCAATTGCAAGCTTGCTGAAGAGCAGTTGTCTGTAGAGACAACCACAGCTTCGGTTTTCAGGCCATCAGCCCCTAAGGTTGTCTTTCTTCCTACTATCTGTTTGAGCAGGAGCAGTAATTTGTGCCAACTCCAGAACTTCAAGAGTGTCATATCTGAAACCACAACAAGTCTCTTAAGCTTCCTGAACAAAGTGCTCAGGGTGGAAAGCCCTGAAGTTCTCTTGGGCCTCCTGAAACCACAAAGCTGACTACTGAGCAAAGCCCCAGAGCATCTGAGCCCACCAGTGCCTTCCTTGGAGCTCATCTCAGATGTGAAAAACAGTTATTGAGAGTATGACTGGGTAGGGGTGGAGGGAGTCTGTCTTCCCTGCTTAAATTAGTAGCATCATCTAGATAGTCTGCATCAGTGATGATTCACAGCCTTTTCAAGCACAAGGACCTACTTGTAATATAAAAATTTTAATAATTACATTGTTAGTAGAATCTAATTAAGAAAATATATAATAACCAAAAGCTAGTGTGAATTCAGTAGTCCTTTTACATAAACTTATATTTTACTAGTTCTGGTCATCCTCATATTTTTGAAAAATATTGGTACATTTGCACAAAACATTTTTTTTCCACTCCTTAAGCGATGCATCTAAACTATAGATTCTCGGACTCTTTGCAATAACTCCACCGCCCACTAGAGGTCTCACCAGCAGTCGGGAACCACTCATAAATGGGAAGTACACATCACATCTTGTATTCAGGTATAGCAACAGATCTGCAAGCTCACATGGAAGAGAATTGAGACTATATGTTTGGATGCCTTTCAATGCAGTATTTATTTGTGGATCTAGGATTACTGGTATAATCTTCTTGAAATATAATGCCAAGAACTGTAAATAAGCACCAAGGTCCTCCTTTGTGAGTTCCCTGGGTAGCTAAAAAAGGGTAAAATGCCCCACACAGGGGCTTCCCTGGGGCCACTAAGCTATTCTGCCAAAATCTCTGCTAAACATATGCTGTGGACTAAGTGTCATCCAATTTCCAGGCTACATTTCTCTGAGATGACAGAGAGTGCAGGGTACTGCAGTGGCTGAGCAATGTGACTCAGTATCACAACACTCACCCTATGCAGGGCTACAAAGTCTTTTCAGTTCTGAGAAATTCAAGAGAGCTGACCAACATCGATGGGCAGCAAAAGCAACTCCTATAGGTGCTAGGGTCTCTCCTAACATTCCCACTGCCAGGCTCTTCTGACAACTGTTCCAGGATGCAAAAGACTTCTTTCTTTTCTATTTTATTTCTTCTCTGACCTGTTGCCTCTTTCTTGTGCCCACCACTCTCACCTGTCTCCTTTACTCCCAGTCCCCTTTCTGCCAAAGGACTAATGCCATCTTACCACCAGGAGGCAGTACAGACAAAGAAACTGTGTGTCAGCAGACTTGCTGCTCTGGGCTACAAAGTTTTGGTTTAAAATCATTCCATACATTGTGCTTCAGAAACTTGTCTTTCTGTATGTTTTTTTTTTTCCATTCTACTTTTAAACTCATATTCTGGTCATATGCACACTTGCAAATCTATATTCATATCAGTGTCTCTGTAAATATTAATAGGTTGTCTTGGATTCTCTCAGTCCTCTTTATAACAAGACAGTGTTGTGAGAGGACTGCAGAGTAAAGGGAGTTCCCTGAACTTTAAAGAAAGCTACTCTCCTATGGGTAAAAATTACTTACCTACAAATATCCAGCTTGTTGAGTAATTTCCCTCCTTGTTATAAATAAATCCCCTGGGATCTGATCAGCATATTGTAAATTTTATTAGTGTGAGTCAGACCCCCTAAGCTGGCATGCCTGTGCATGCTACGACAGGCTCCAGCCGCTGTGTGGACACGGTGACTCTACCAGGCCCTGCTTGAGGGGCAGCTGCTTTGCTCCGTGACTCCCACCTGTCTGTTCTTACAATGTGGATATAGTATTTGCTTTGCTTTGTTTTTAAGAGGTTTGTCACCATACATAATGGTACTGGCTGGGGGGGGGGGTGTAAAAATTAATATTATGACACACATGGCCACTGCTCAGTCCTTAATGCAAACTGCGACTATTAATCCTTGATAGGATTACCACCAGAGAGTTACTAGGCAGTTTATAGAAAACAGAGGTAAGACATAGGCTTGCAATCTCATCTTTACATCAGAAGAAAGCACCGATCACCACTAAGGAATTTGGTTTTTATTCCTTAGAAGGGGACCTGAAGACTTAGGATTTCACTGAGGTAGGGGGTTTCCAGAAAAGCATCAGGAAATATTTGAAAAAAAGAAAATAAAAATGATTTGATATTCAGTATGGCAAGATTTTCCAGGTATCTTACACTGCTATACAAAGATTCATTAAGACTGACAAGCAGGGATCAAACTGCAAGGTGATCAAGGGCAGAGCAAGGCAAACAAGTGAGGAAAGGACAAGGAGGGAAGGGGAACTGACAGAGAGGGGTGTACTGAATATGGGCACTTTACTAAGCTATTAACTCAGATATGCAGAAAAACTCTATGAGGTAGGTATTATTATTCTTGCATAAAGAAGGAAACTGAGCCTGGGAAGGTAAGTAATGTTCTCAAACTTCCCCAGGGAAAGGTAGGATTCCAGTTCAGCCCACATTCCTAATTGCTGCCGTGCTCTCCTGACTCTAGGGGCTGCGTTCTTAACCAGGATGCTGCCCCTCTCCCAAAGGGTCTGTAAATATAGAACAAGTTAAGGAAAAGCAGGGCAGGCTCAAAGGAGGCAGTTCTGGGTCTAGCTTCACAGCATTCCTGCCACACTGATAGATGAGTATAATTTATTTAGTCCCTCTGATAATAAATCTCTGTTTCTTTATTCTAGGACTGGGTGCTTAGGGTTCCTTCAGCACAGCCATGATATTGCTTCTCAGGTGACTCGGACTTCAGTGTAGAGAAATCATTTGGTAGATATATTGAGTTTTGCCACGAAAACTTGGGAATAAAAAAATCTATAACCAGTTTAATGGCAACTCACATCTAGGAACTAGGATAAATAACATCTGCCTCCCTTAGAGCAGTCAAATTATGTAAATAAAACTGCATACATCATCGGATAAGGCAAGCATACTATTTAGGGATACTGAAATGTTTGTTGAAAGAATTCATGTTAAGAAATGATCTCAGTGATTCAGAATTGGTATCAGAAATAACTATAGATATGCACAATGAAGGAAATCTTAACAATAAATAATAACAATGTATAGATGTTAAGGAAATGATAGAAGACAGAATCAGGGTAGCTGAGGTTATATAAACTAGTATAGTAATGGCTATACATTATTTTACAAGAGTAAAATTTCAATTTCGCTACAATAATACCTAATATAATAGAAGCTAGTGTAACATCGAATGACCCAGAATTATTGACATGAATATGGATCATTAGAGCACATGGAATAGTTTGTCCTGACGCTCTGCCATACTCCTTTGATTTTTGTACCTGATTTGTAAATTCTTTTTCTTTCTCTTGTTGCTGACAGATTGCGGCAATGTGCAGTTACTGCCTATGGTAGAGTCATTGTGTGAAGGCTGCCTAGCACTTTGTGGTCTCTTGAACTCCTCCCTGATACACAGGAGTAGAATTCTAGAAGTCAAGTTTGTTTATAATGATCCATCCCTGGGGAGAGTTGATTGCATAGAGGGTGGGCAGCTGACTACAGCTAGGCTGGTCAGGGGTCCTTACCATTTAACTTGGAATCTGGAGCCAGAGCGAGTGTTAAATTCTCTGTGTGCCTGCAATTTTAACATGTGAACTTGAAAGCTATGAGAAGCTGTTTCTGCCCATCATGTGGCCCAGACATTTTTTTTCTAACAAGAAAGAAAAGTAGAGGCTTAACAAGAAGGAGAAATAAGAGGCAGTGGAAAAGTATGCCAAGGATTGCCAACGGACTCACTACCAGCTCCATTCCTCCCTGAAGCCCAGAACATTCCTATTGTTAGGATCTATAAGCTACCTCCATATCCTGATAATAAATTCTCCTTTGTCCCCCTTAAGCTTACTTACTACTTCCTAACAGCTCCCTAAATTTCCAGTCATATGTTTTGCGTAGAAATGACCCCAAACCTCAGTTCTAGAGTAGGCCCAACCTGAAGCCAGTTAGTATACCCCATTCTCCCAGACAGGGCGATTGGTGCAGCAGTGAGCATGTGACCTAGTTTGGGCTGGCTGAGCTATTAAGAGAATTTTCTGGGAGCTTCTGAGAAAGAATTTTCCTTTCTCATTCTTAACAGTTAGCAAAAAAGATATCCAGTGGGCATAAATGAGGATTTAAGTGTTGGGTGCTTTTGACAGATACCTTACAACCATATGGGAAGTCAGATTTAAGATAATGTCAAGACTCTGAAGAAAGAAAGAGAAATAGAAGAGAGAAAGGAAAGAAAGAGAGAGAAAGAGAGAGAGAGAAAGAAAGAAAAAGAAAGAAAGAGAGAAAAGAAAGAAAGAAAGAAAGAAAGAAGAAGAAGAAGAAGAAGAAAGAAAGGAAAGAAAGAAAGAAAGAAAGAAAGAAAGAAAGAAAGAAAGAAAGAAAGAAAGAGAGAGAGAAAGAAAGAAAGAAAAGGAGTAAGGGAGGGAGGAAGGAAGAAAAGAAAGAAACTGGGTACTTGGTCAAGCTTTGCCTGAAGCCATGTAAGATATGTCACTTACATGGATGATACATTTTCTTTATTTTTAAAGTTAAGTTAGGTTTTTGATTATTTACAATTAATAAGCATACTAATTGATAAGCCATTTAAAGCAGATTTCTCACATTTGCAACAGAAAACCACCAAATTTATAGCATTTGATGACTTAAATCTGCTATAAGCAGTATGTAAAAGGTCACAGTAATTAGACACTGAGGAGAGACTTAAGGAAATCTACGATTAAGCAAAATACTCAGGCACATGTGTGTATGTGTGTGTTTAAATACTATTAATATTTTTACCTGTTCTGAGGTCCTTTGGGGTCTATTTCCTGATTCTTATTTTTCTCAATAACCAAGACTACCGAATAAAGGAATTCAGGATAAGTCTCAGTACATTTTAGTAACAGAGGAGGCCCCTGTAATATTCTGAAATAAAAAAAATATCTATATTTTGAAAAAACAAATATCAAAAAGAAAACAAATATCAGAGGAGACCTTGGAAAGATGAACTAATTGTTTATATAATCCATGAAAATTACTGCATATGCTCCAACATGTAGCAGGTTATAAAGTGGAATTTTTTTCATTGTCTTGAAATTTCAGCTGAAGCACAAAGCTGAGAATAATGGTTAATACCTCTGCATTCTAAAGAGTTACTAGACACATGTCAGCAGGACTTGCTGAAGGTATCCAACCCAGCCCCATGACCTTTACCCCAATACAGTGTCTAGAAGAGGAGTGTTGGGAAGAGGAGTGTTGGCACAGAATTTAGAGGAGAGAAGGTGCTTCCTGGAGCCTCCCTGTAAGGGAAGATGTGGGGTACATGTTCCCTAAGTGTGTGAGGGAGGCCCTAAGAAAAGCACTCCTAGGGCCTGGGGTTATCTGCCAGAACAGAGGCTGGCCTCACATCTCTTGGCTTGGCATTTGCTGAATGTAGAGATTCCAGGCCTGGCATGTGCTGCCACCACCAAGATGCACACGGATGAGTTTGGGAGCCAAACTCATGTGAACTCCCAAGGAGCTTAGGGGCACATGTGAAGAAGAAACCAGGTTAGCTGAAGAGGGCAGTGCAAGGGGAGAGTGCAGCAGCTAGACTGGGCAGGCCCAGAATGTCTGGGCTAGTTCTGGGTGAATGGGTGGGAGAGTGGCCATGTGAGAGCTATTCCCAAAGGGCACCAACCCAAAAGGCTGTCCACTGCAGTGAGGGCATTCTGGTAGAACAAGGCTGAGTGGTGTTACCACCAGGGAAAGGAGGTGATGGGGTGTCACAAGAAGTTATCTGGAGAGGGAATGGCCTAAGTCAAGAACCGGTCCAAGTGGAGGTCTCTGAGGAATTCACCAATGTGTGCCACGAAGAATCAGCATTTGAATGCCTAGTGTGAGAGCATAATCAACAGCACCAATTAATAAAAAGTACCACCTTTTACTTCTTTTCCCTCCTGCCGCTGGCCCAGAAAGAGCCAAGGATGGCAGAGATACATGTGTGTTTGCAAGGTAGAGAGAAAGGAGAGTGAAAGGACAGCGTACACCATTCCCTTTTTCCCCACGGAAAAAGAGCCATAGATCAGTTCTAAGTTGGTGGGCAGGAGAAGAGAGAAGCTTTAATTGGACAAAAGATTTAAATTTTTATATTGGATTGGGCTTTCCTTCTTAACAGCTGAAAATAAAGTTACTCTAATATCCCCAAATGACTGCCTCATATATTACCTAGATGTGGGGAAGGGAGAGTATACAATATTCAGGGGCAGTGATGGGAGAAGAATAAAATTGGTTAGCATGTTAAATAAGTCAGTAATCATAGTATCATAAAGATAAGCCAATATACATCAACACTGTATGCAGTGTTTTGGGATAGAAATAACAGCAGAGCAACAAATTCAAGGTGCAGACCTAATGTTCTACTAATTGGTAATCTCAGCAAAATAGAATAACCTACTAATAATGTTATTTAACTAAAACAGACCTAGTCCAGAAACATGGAGCAACATGGAAACCACTGGCAGAGAAGCCTCCTTGCCAACGCAGAGGCTAAGGTTCATCTTTGAGGGCACCGACGTCATTACTGTGTGAGTGTTCTTTCTCTTTCCTCTTAACTCCACTTGCTGAACGGAATTCTGACTTTAACTCTCCCATCCCTTCTCCTTTCTCTCTGCCTAGAAGGTCATCTCGGGACTTGGAAATACTATAGGTTATAACATTCAATTCTACAATTATTAACTTATGGGTAATCTTAACTATACAGTATTATGGAAGAGAGAATGAATATGAATCTTATCTGTATGTGTGAGTAGGAAAAAATTCATAATTATTACATTTGTGAAAAATCAGAATGCTTATGTTTTGGTATGTTATTTTAAACTCTCTTCCTTGAGATCTTGCATTGTAAAAGATAACAGTGGCTTCTTGATATTTAGACAAATATATGCCCTGTTATGAATGTATATATGTACACATGCATGTGAATATGCCTTTGACTTTTCAGGGTCTTAGTTCCTTATCTGTAATATAAAGTGTTGCATCCTAGATCTGATCCTAATTCCTTTTATTCTATAGCTCCAAACAAGGTATTCTCAAGGCATTGCAAATTGAGCAAAAAGATGAAGTTATAGACACAGTATATTTTACTCTAATTACAAAAGCTGGGAAACATACACATTTTACAAAGCATTTCAATGATAATAATTGAAACCAAAAGGCTTTCATTTAATCTTGTATTGTCCAGAAAATCCAGTTAACTTGAATATTCTATTCTCTAGATACTTTAATATACTTCTAGGAGCAGGTCATTACTAGCATAATGGATGTATACTACAGTAATTTAAAATTAATATAAAGAATAAGGGAAATAATAATGTGAAGTTATGCTTTTGTGAAACATTTTTGCTGAATTAGAAAATATTCTAAACTTCATTTCTTCATTATATATGAGATTTTTATCCAATTTTGGATTTTAAGTGATTGCAAACTCTCCCTTAATAAAATTCTGTTCTAGTCAGTATTCTATTTTAAGAAATGAATACTTCAATACAATGGATATAAATTTCCTGTCTTAGAACAGAAACACTGAAAACTAAACACACACAAAAAATCAAGTATGATAATTTAACTCATAATCTACTAGAAATCACTACCAATAATTTTTTTAGAGACTTATGAATTCCATTTTTTCACATTTAGAGTATTTTTGTGTCCTTTTTGCCACTACCTATTCTATTTTATAGTCATTATTGTCCGACTTAAACATGAGATACAATTTATGAAGTTTTTTGGCTCAGATTAGCCTCAGTTGAAAGAGAATTAAGAGATGTATTACAAAATCCTTTAGAATAATAGAAAATTATAAGCTCTACATTTTTGTAATATCGAATAAATGATAGATAATCCATTATGATTATTAATAAATAGACTTGTTTTCCTTATCACAAGTGTAATGTGCTTAGAAACAAATATAATCATTCTCTCTTAAGTTGATCCCTCTTCCATTTTTCTTCCCCATTGGTTCCCTGATACACACTGTCCTAGTCCTCCCCTTACCTTTGTGATTATGTCTTCTTTGTCTTTTTCTTTAGTACCTCTTCCTTTTTTCACCTTGCATTTGTATTAATTAGATTATGTTCAGCTAAAAGTAACAAAGAGCCAACTACAGTGGCTTACACACAAGAAGGATTTATTCTCTCCAATAAAAGAAATCTGGTCATAGAATGCCCACAGCTGGTATACAACAGCCCTACAAAGTCAACGGAATCCATTTCCTTCTACAGTTTGGTCCACCAAATGTGGCTT
>VBSM01000483.1:26605820-26630928 GCA_008086735.1 Cheirogaleus medius
AGACTAAACTGCTTACTATGACTTATAGCATGTTTCACATCATAATTTGCTTCTGATCTTATGTGATTCCCATAATCATTTTGTAATATTTTTCTTCAATTATTTTTAGTAATTTTTCTGCCTTTAGCAAAGCCTCCCCAACATGCAGGACTAGCTTATTTATATGATTTATTATAAAAGTAAAATAAGCATCACCTATTTTACTGCCTGAAATGATGCAAAACAAGTAATTGAAAATATGGTTTTGCAACTAATTCCTTTTTTCTTTTCAATCAAAAAAATTTTTATGAGATCATCTGGCATGTACCACCACATGGCTCTGTGGGTGAAGCAAAGGTCCAATGGGAGTGCTATTTGCAAAGTTTCTTTACTACAAATTAGAGGCTATCCATCGGCTCAGAGAGCTTATGTTCAGATAAGAGAAGAGAGTTTTTTTTTTTTTTTTTTACCAGAACTTGCTGTACAAATAAGCCAAGGAATAGCAGTATCTCCTATATGGCAAACAGAAATGGAAAGAATAATAATATTTCACATAGGAGAAAATAATGTTTGGAGAGGAGAAGGGAAAGGTAAAAAGGGAAAGTGAAGAATCTGCTTCTGGTTGTCAGAAGAAGCTGATACAATAAAGCCTCTAGAATGTTGATGCCCTACTTTAACAGCTGCTAAGGAGACATAAGTTCAGGTGAGTAACACAGCATACCAGATGTCCTTTGTCTCCTCATCTACCGAAATTAAGATCTCTGATGTCATTAATGCTGCAAGCCTTTGTCTTTATCTATCCCACCTGACCTCTCCATAGCATCAGGCACTAAGTGCACCTTCTCTGTAAGCTCCTCCCTTGGCTTTTAAGAATTAAGAAACACTCCCATCTGATTCTTCTTCCACCTCTCTGGTCAGTCCTCCTCAGACTCATTGCTGGTTCCTATTTCTTAATCCCTGTATTAGTCCTGCTGTTGCCTTGGGTTTATCCTTCACTTGCTTTTCTCCTCTTTTCTTATCCTGTTAATCTAATTTACTCCCATAGCTTTAACTTTATGCACCAATGACTTCCAAATCTACATTCTTTGATTTCAGGAGGTCATGTGCTTAGCTAAAGGTTAGCATTCTGTTACTAAGTAAGATGGGGACATTGATATTGGGTAGGTGCCTAGCAGTCTGATTTCTTGATTTCTTTCCTTAGCTCTAGATTTCTTTCCTTAGCTCTAGGAAGCTAGATTTCTTGATTTCTTTCCTTAGCTCTAGACCCATATTTCTGTCTACTATATATCTCCATCTGGATAATTTACAGATATATTAAACTCAACACATTGTCTTTCTTTTCAGATCTGTTATTGCCCTTGCAGTTTCTGTCTTGGTTAATGACATTCCATCTGTCCAGTTACCCAGGCTGAAAAACTTGAAGTCATCCCAGATTCCTGTATCTTTTTTGTTCTCATCCCTCACTTCATCAGTCACCAAGATCTATGGATTCTTATAGCACATATTGCAAAGATCACTGTTGACCTGACCTTCCCTGTGTTCCATTTCCATGAGCAACTGGAACGCAGAAACTGTGTCTATTCAATTATGGATCCTAGGTTTATGCCACTGGACCTGGTACTTGGTGCACTAACTGCTTTGCAAATGTTTCTATATTGTTGCTGATTCTCCTGGACACATATAATTTACAAGTATCACTGAATATCTGGGTCAAGTAAAGGATTCTGGGTGAAGAACAGCCTCTGATATATTTGTTTCTCCTATCAGAACAACACATAACACATTTACATTTTACAGTGGGTTATAGTTCTCACAACTAGATTTTTAGTTTCTACAGACAAATCAAGCCCATTTTCCTTTCAAAGGGAGTATGTAAAGAGAAGGATCCTGGGGAGTTCCAATGAAGAGTGATTTGCTTTAATTTGGGTTCCCTCGAACACAGAGCCTGAGACAAAGACATTGGTTGCAGGTCTCTATAAATTTGTATGGTGATCCCAGGGAGCAGGAGTAAGAGAGAAGGGAGAGTTAGAGAAGGAAAAACCAGGAAAGAGGGATTGATTGGGATGGCTTCCACTGTGGGCAACTGGGACCCAATCCCACTGAGGACCCTCTAAAGGAGTATCCAGAATGTACTTCAAGCTTGTTCTAGTGCAGAAGATTGGGGCACTTATTGACTGACTCCCATCTACCCCTGGAGAAGGGTTATGTCCAGGAAAATAAACCTTCCTGCACTTCTGGGCTGCTTATATATGTGGGTCCAATGAATTCTTTTGGCTTTAATGAAAATCCTTGGACAGAAAAGTAGGGAGATGTATGATGGGTGCCTGAGGTGGAAGATTAATGGCATGCATAGAACTGTTGACCATGGCTGCAGTTGAAATCAGAGGTAAGCTGAAGGAAAACACGTCTGCTATAAGAATGAGTGGTGACAAAACCAGAGAAACAGGTTCCCTGGGTATCTGAGCAGATTGGGTGGGTGTAAAATGAGGACTTGAATGAGTTTGATGACTATTTCCACTAGAAACATCCTTGAGGGTTCTCTGCTTTTTAAAAGAATGGTAATGGAGATGGGGTGGGAAGGGAGCAAGTGATGAGGAGTATGTCAGAGCTGGTGACAGACATTGTATGTTGGCTTCCTCATACCCAATTTCAATTCCCTACCGACTGTCTCTATTTGAGAGGATGCAAAAGCTAAACAGTTTATTTCCCAGTCATCCTTGCTAGAATACCCAGTGATACCATTCTGCCAACTGACATTGGAGAAAATGTGTTGACACTAACCTCTTTCTTCCTGCTCCTCTTGAATGAACATGGATGTGATGTCCAGAGCTGCAGTGACCATCTTGTAACCATCAGGTGACAAAAGGAAGAATGAAGCCCTAACTGATACAGAATCGATGTAAATCCCAACAGGGCTGGGTCCTGTTCAGCTTGGGCCAGTGCAGGCTGTGCAGGAGGCCCCCAGCTTCTGCTTCACCTACATGTTTCCTTTATGAAAAGATGGCCAGCTCAAGGAAATGCTCAAGTCTAGCTCTAAAACAATTGCTGTAATACAGTATTATTGTCAACATCTTGTTTTTAACCTGCCTTGAATTTGAACCACTCATCACTCTCTCTCTACGTATCCAAATTGTCCCCATCAATGTCTCACTGTTCCCAGAATCTACCTTGATTCAGGCCTTTAACCTTTCAGTGTTCAGTAGCTCTCAGTCCTCCTTACCTTTTCAACCTGTTCTAACCTGGCCATGCTGCTCTCTGCTGCTCCTGCCTGCCTTACCCTGTCCTGCTCGGACAGGACGGAGGTAACATAATGGGGAAAAGAAAGGACTAGAGGACATGAGAGGACCTGGGTCCATTTCCCACACCTCAAGTTCTGACCAGAATGAAGTCTTTCATCAGCTTCCTGAAGCCAGCATTACATTTAACTGATCCATCCACAGAGAAAAGGAAGGACCCTGGGACAAATGTTCTTTCCAGCTACAGTGCTATGCAGAAGCAGCAAAACTGTGTAGAAAGCAGAGTATGAGAATTTTACTAGGCTCTTTCTTCTGAAATCACCCCAATCTTTTTATGTTCCATCTATATATATAAATATAATTAAGAGTTAATTAAATTCTAAGACTAAATTTTTTTTTTAAATCAACATAGTTTTTTGTTTTTCCTCTGGGAGAAACCCTGTCTTCCCTGAGACACTTTTGAGTCAACCTTCTCTTCTCTAGTATGGACTTATCTCCTTGAAGTGGTAGCAAGTTCTTGGACGGCCAGGGCAGGGGGTTTCCATTTCCTTTATAACCCACAATGAACATAGCACAAGGCGATTCACATCATGAGGAGCTCAAGAAAGCCTTAATGAGTGTACGGCATATCACTTTCCTCTCTCTCATCCAAACACCTTCCAGAGTGATTTATGCCACTTGTTAAATGGCAATCTTCTTAGATGAGGATGGAAAATTCCTGCTCTTTGGTGGTTCATGGGCCAACATGAAATTAGATGGTAGGTGGGCCAACATGAAATTAGTTGGTAGGTGGGTGTTTAGTTACTGTAGGTAGACAACTTTTTTTTCTGAAGACCTTGCCTTTTTACGGTAATTAGCAATCCTGATGTTTGTGGATGGGAGGCTGAATGAGTCATGGAGGCCTCGGGTCACAATTGAGGCAGGTTTTAAAACCACATGGGAAAAACATTTTACCTAAGGAAATCAACGCATATAACTATCTGTCAAGACACCATCATCCATCTATTCTTATATCCATTCAACACATAATTGAGCACCTACTGGGTGCTAAGTCACATATGCTAGACATTGGGGTAGAGTATGAATGAACAAGATAGACAAGCTGCCATTCTAGCTTATAGCCTAGTAGTGGATACAGACAAGTAAATGGTAAATTTCAATAGAATACAATCACAATACACTTAGTAGACAACTGGACTGTGTACTGTAAAACAAACTCTGAGAATCCCTGTATTTAAAAAATGAGGATGATGGCAAATAGACCACCACACAGTAATCAGAAGACCTTTGGTAAGACATTCTCATAACAATATAATACCAACAATTATTCATACCTGCAAAGCACATGACAAGTTCTAACTGTTGAAACATATATTATTTCATTTAATCCACAAAACAACCTTTTTGAAAAAATACCATAGTATAACCCTTCACAGAAGAGGAAACTGGCTTAGGGAAGCTCAGTTACTCTCATAGACACTTACACATCTTAATGACAACAGCACGTGGTGCTGTGTTCATCATGAGCATATTCGGTACTGAATGCTATTTGATAATTATTACCAATTTTCTAAATCAAGCCCTTGCATTAATAAATACTATAAATAAGGTTTCTTCTTATATAAGCAGGGGCACAATTTACCAAAGATAAAAGTACTTTATGAGAAATGACTTGGGGACTGTGACTAAAAGACACCCAGAACTACTTAGAAACTTCAAGTCTCACTTTCTTTTATCTTGGAATTCTTTTTAAGTTTCTCAATTTTGAAATGTTCCACTCTCTCCTACATGGGGAAAAAGAAGTAAAACCTGTCTTTCTATTTTAAGTCTGTAAAAACATGTTCAATGATCCTTTATTTTGCAGTCAATATTCTCAGGACCCACAATTGGCAAACAACAGCTATAATCAACCCACACTTCCCTACCTAGGGGAGATTAAACAACTAGTTACATAAGACCCTATTGATCCTGAAAACACCACATTTTATAAACACAGTAATGTCAAATGTATACATCCTTCAAATTCACATTACCTTCAAAGCATGAAGATATGTGAAAACCAGTAAATTCTATTTGTAGTACTGTACCATTATATCAAATATCCAGTATTTACATATACTGGTTATATTTTGATTACTTTATTATTACTTGTCAAAACTTAAAACAGTTTTAAATTCATTTAAGATTGTTTTTAAAAACTAACAATTAGGATAATATATTAGCAACTATAAAAGTATTTCAATTATTTTAAATGTTTTTAATCATTTTAAATGCAATTAACGCTTTAGCAAAACTTTGTCTTTAAAAATACACAATTATTTTACAAAATTAATTTTCACTATGCCTGAGAAGTCACACACTTTTGGTAGATAGAAGGAGAGACTAGTTTGTCTGTAGGTTTCTCACAATCTTTTCTGGGGACTTTTATTAGTCTATTTCTTTGCTCTTTGGCCTAAAGGGAAATTAATTTGGAAATACATTTAGTCTAGGTTTAGTGGAATATACTTATGTGGTTTTCAATCCCTTTCATTCACAGTCATGCTACTGTAGGAATGGCCTTCAGGAATGTTCCTACCACCCTCTGTGCCAACTTATCTCCTCTATGACATGACAAGACAAGGCTAGAGGTTGTATCACAATATGAAAGTGTCCTACTTTCAGAAGATATGGGGAGCAGAGGAGAAAAAGGGCTTGAAATGTACAAAGTTAGAAGCTACTCTGTAAAAGATTCTTCTCATCACCAGACATGTAAATATATAAGTGAAGTATTCAGTTCTCATAGACACTAAGTCAAAAATAGAAGTTTTGTTTGTCACAATAATACAACATGTACAATTATAAATGTGCCACACATTTTTATAGGGATTACACATATGGAATTCACCTGAATTCCTGTGTTTGTGGAACTCAGTCTATAGCAGTACTATGAATAGTAAGTGAATACATCGAGTTCCATGTTATACATTTGACTATTAATGATAAAAAAAATAAAGTTCAATCAACTATGCTAAAAAAAAGTCTGAGTTATCTTTTTATTTTCTCAATAGAGCAAATTTTTCAAAACCCAGTGGTGGTTGTCACTGGGAACTGCTTTTACTTCTATTTCCTGTTTAATCTGAATCTCTCACAGCTGGTGGAGAATTGATAGAGTCCATGTCACTGGAAACATGTACAAGGCAATGTCTTCCTTGAGCGTGCTGTCTTTGCCTCCCCCTACTAGGAGGAGCAAAATGGACTGCCCCTGCCCAACTCCACAGATAAGTAACTTGGGTGATTTCTTCTCCCCTTTCAAAGCTGCCCTTTTAGTTAATGTTGAAAGACAGCTGTGATTAGGAATGTGAATTTGGGAGCTTGACTCCTGGCCCTGCTACTTACTAGCTAGGCAAATTTACTTAACTTCTCAGTGCCTCAGTTTTCTCACCGGTAAAATGGGGATAATAATAGTACCTATACCAAAGACTGCATTGAGAATCCATGAATTTACATTATGAATGACAATTGTTTAGAGGTCTAATCATTTATACATAGTTATACATATATTGAGAACACAGATAATGTGTAGGTACCATGGCAGTATTTTTCTGGTGTTAATTCCTTACCAGTTAAAACACTTGCAGCAAATGGCTGGGTAGTGTCTGCCAAGGTGCTATTTAGACCCTCCTCCTCTTCATT
Organism: Cheirogaleus medius; assembly: GCA_008086735.1. Taxonomy (NCBI): domain Eukaryota; kingdom Metazoa; phylum Chordata; class Mammalia; order Primates; family Cheirogaleidae; genus Cheirogaleus; species Cheirogaleus medius. Next base: position 26,612,708 of record VBSM01000483.1, read on the forward strand.
CACAACAGGTTTGTATTATCTTCTGATTCATTTCTGCCTTACTGGGTGTATCAGTTTCCTGGGGCTTCTGTAACACAGCACTACAAACTGGGTAGCTTAAAACAACAGAATTTTTATCTCATATTTCTGAGGCTAGATGTCCAAAATCAAGATGTTGGCAGAGCCCTGCTCATTCTGAAACCATTAAGGGAGTCTTTCCTTGCCTCTTCCTACCTGTTGGTAGTTTGTTGTCCATCTTTGGTGCTTCTTGTTTTGCAGCTGCATAACTCCAAACTCTGCCTTCATCATCACACAGTGTTCTTCCTGTGTGTCTGTGTCTTCACATGGCTGTCTTCTTATAAGGACCCCAGTCATACTGGGGTAGGGCCTCACCCAACTCCAGTATGCTCTCATCTCAACTAGTTACATCTGCAATGACTCCATTTCTAAATAATGTCACGTTCTGAAGTACTGGGGGTTAGGACTTCAACACATCTTTTTGGAGGGGTGAGATGTAATGCAATCCTTAGCATTTGGCATTTCACATCCAAGTGAAATCTACACTGAGCCACACCAGCCTGGCTTCTTTCTTATGCCAAGTTATCTTGCCCAGTTTTGTTTCCTTCAAAACCATTCTAGGAAATTAAATCATATTGGATGTATTTGGATTTAGGTTATAAAAATGTATGGGCTTAAGATAAATTATTTGCTGTTCATAATTGAGAAAAAAACTAGCTTCTTAGCAGATGTAAGCCACAAAAGTATTTAGTTGTAGTGTTTCTAAGATAAGTAGTTATTAAATGTGGGCTTTAGGCCGGATATGGTGGCTCACACTTGTAATCCCAGCACTTTAGGAGGAGGCTGAGGTGGGAGGATTGCTTGGGGCCAGGAGTTTGAAACCAGCCTGGGCAATATAGTTAGATGCCATCTCTACAAAAAGTTTCTAAAAATTAGCCAGGCACAGTGGTGTGTGCCTGTAGTCCCAGCTACTCAGGAGGCTGAGGCAGGAGGACCACTTGAACTCAGGAGTTTAAGGCTGCAGTGAACTATGATCACATCACTGCACTCTAGCCTGGGTGACAGAGTAAGACCCTGTCACAATTGGAAAAAAAAAAAAAGCTGGAATTCCCAGTGTTCAGGGCTTTATTCAGTTTTCTCTCCAAAGGTGGCACTGGGGGAAAAGCAAATGTGCTACTGAGAGAGTTGAGACTTCCCATGAGCCTGGGACCCAGCATAGGTTCACAGAGTAAGGGAGGAAACTGGGATTCAAACACAGGGCTGTCTGCTACTTCCCATGGAAAAGTCATTGTTTCAGTTGTGATCCCATTTACTGGTTATTTTAGATGGACATTTTTCAAAAAGACTCTTTTTCTTTAAATGTCACCCACATAATCCATCAATCTGAACAGTGAATGTGTAACAAAGATGTCAGCAAGGCCTGGCACGGCAGAACAGTTAAAGCAGGACATGGGCAATGGGAACTAGGACCATTGTTAAATCAGCCAAAAGTAGCTAGGACCAAGGGCAACACCTCATAAGTTTTGTCCTAGGTGGCCCCAGAGCCTTTGATTCCCCAGTGGCCCAAGGCTGTGAAATAATTCAGCCACTAGGACAGTTCTATTTGGGGTTTAAGCTCTGTCTTAAAAGCTTGGTGAATTCTCATCTTGAAAGTCATGTTCTGGTAGGTTTGACTTTACAATCAAAATTCTACTTTAGAATTCATCCAGTGATAGGGAGATGCAGCTGTCCTGAAGGGGATAATAATTAAAGGATGTTGGCTGGGAGACAAGGACACAAGTGTGTCCTTTCCAAGAAGAAAAAGTAGCTGGAAAATCTTGACTGGGGATAAGACAGGGTTTTACCTAGTAGGTTAGCCCATTCTCTTGCAGAAGTGGCAATGGAGAAAAGTGGTTTCTTCTTTTATTTTTAAGAATACAAAGAAAGAATCAATCAAGAGAAAGAAAAAAAAATCCCCATTTCAGGGAAGTTAAAGTCTATAGCAACATAAAGCCCAAAGATCTATCAACTCCTGGTATAGGTTTTTCAATTTCAACCTGGAATGATTTTTAATTTTGAGTATCAAAATTCACGGTAAAAAGAAAAAAAGAAATCTATACAAACCCAAGAAAAACAGGGCAAGATTAAATAATGATTGATGAAAGCTAAGAATTGGTAAAGTTCCTAGGTATTTTTTTTATTTAATCATCTTTCCTTTATTTTTTTTAAGAATGTGACCTGTATGGATGTATATTTATGCTTTGCATTGTTTGTTCACATTTTAAAAAATGTAAATGGAAAAGGGTGTAAGTATTTTTATTTCCATGAATTACATTTACAGGAAGCCTAGCTGTAGTCAAGGTCACCCATTGTATTGTTAATATTCTGCTCTTTGGAGCCTGTCACCACACTCGTCCACCTCCTCTCCCACCAAAAATTTCAGATTTGGAGAGATTCACTTACAGGGCAAAAAGTGGAGGAGAGCACTAGGCAGAAACTATATGAAAGGGTTAGGGAGAGGGACCTGCTCCTGGCCCTTTCTCCTTCATCTATGCCTTCCTTACCAAACCCTATCCAGTTGTATTCTGCCATCTCTTCTTTCTGTATTTGTTTTCAACCACAGAATAAAATTACAACCTGAGCTGAATGGAGCCACAACAAAACCGTGTTACACAGCTGGAGCTGGGCCCTCACTACTACTTGGCAATGCTCTCTCTTTAGTGGATGCCCCATTAGAGGTCTCAGGACACTTATTCTAAACCCTTCCTCTATCAAGCCCCAAAATCACTGCTGAATATTCACTCTCAATAGGTAGTTTCCCATCCAATTTAATGCATACCAAGACCACTCAATATAAACCTCTTATACTTTGTTTTTTCAACTTACATTTTCTCAGTATCTTACCACCCAACTTTTCCTTCTTCAGTGTCTCTTTCCTAGCCCCTTTGCAGAGTTGATCCCACCACATTTTACTTCAGGAACATCATTTTCTCAAAACAAACAAACAAACAAACAAACAAAAAAACCTCTTTCTCTTGACTCTTTAATCATCTCCTTTACATTTTCTCTTCTATCAATAATATTCTCTAGCACCTTCCAGTCTTTTTTTTTTTTTTAAAGAAAACATTTTTAATGACACCACTTTTACCTGGGTTAAAGTGTGTATGTCTTATATCCTTTATTAGAGTGAAGACTCCTTAAGGAAATAAATTTTAAATGTCTTTCAATTTCCCCAAACTCTAACATTGAGCTTTACATACAGTATGTGCTCAATGAATATATATTGAATGAATGAATGAATATTTTAAATCTAGGTAAGTTATTCTTGGGCTTATTCCTGGTCTCTGAAATAAAATCCGTGGGAGTGAATTTTATTTCACTTGCTTCAGTGAAGACTCATTTAGGGTTCAGAATGCCTGAAGACTGCCCTGGACACTCTCTCAGATAGTTGCTTTCTCAGTCACTATCTAACAGGCATGTCTCCAGCTGCATCAGAAATTTTGAAATTGCCATGTCTCCATTTTGACTGCAGGATTTCAACTTGCCCTCAAAATCTTCTATAGTTAATTGTGTTAGTGCAAAGAGAGTACTTCACATGTGTCTGTCTGGGTCTGCTACACTTTCCCGCAGTCCAGGGGGCCACAGGAAGGAGCATCACTGCAGCCTCTCATGAAAACACGAAGGCCAAGGGAACTTCTCTGAGGCTCCCAAAGGTGACAGTCTTCAGGGCACCACAGTCATGCTGTGCCCCATGAGGGGAGCAGACTCCCTATCACTTGGTACCCATGTTGTCACTCAGCCTATCCAAAATACAGCTCATTTGACCCCTGGTGTTCTCTTCTTCCTCAGTCCACAAGGTAACAGAGGACAAGACGCATCTCACTGCATTACCTAGGCTCAAACCCAGTTCCAGGAGCCAGACATGGACCAGATGATACACCATCACTCCACTTTCCTCAATTTTTTTCTTCTGCTCTGGCTCAGACCCCAGAACACTATTTCCTCCTCTTTCCAAAATTCTCCTGCTTTTCAGTGGATACAAAAACTACTGCTGAGGGTGGGGAAGGGGGGAAGGGGTGTCATAAAAGGAGCAGGTGTTATCTATGTTAGCAGAGCCCAAGACCTGGATCAGTCAAATGCCCTATTAAAATTCAAACATCAAAAGACACTAATCTGCTCCTCAATTGGTTAACTGCATCACAGGCCATCTTAGGATCCTGGTTCTGAAACCAAGCATTCTGTATCATTTACCAACAGTCCAAACTCAACCTTCATTGAAATTCTCATGCATTCTGGGGAAATCATAAGATTGTTTCCAACTGATTCTTCTTCTATTTGTATGAAAAAGATGGGGTTTTCACTAGTCCATGCAACACAACCTTGGGGACTCTCCCGCCTACCCAAGTCTTTACCACTCAACCTGCCAGACCTCCTATTCAGATCTGACTAATGGTACCTCAAGTCAATGCCAACTGGCCCCCAAGTCTTTCCCCAAAATGATGTCATGTGAAAAGCAGGCTTTGGAAGACAACATCAAAAAGCTTGTTAGGACAATTATGAGTACTGCAGCTGAGCTAACCAGGTTTCCATAGCTATGATCCCTTAACAGGTTTAGAGATTTTGCATTTACAAAACAAACAGAAATCCCTAACTTTATCTGGCTATTTCCCATCTAGCTTTTTAAGTCAAATGAGCATGTTTTTTCTACCATCCCCATCAGTAGCCCACCTGAGAAGTTCTTAAAGGATGAGGGAGAAGAAGAAGAGGGAATGGGGGTAAGAGGCAGTTAAGGGAAATGCAGTGAAATAAGGGGGCACAGTGTAGGTGTCAAACAGAAAGAGAAAGAGAAAGTGAGAAAAGCCTATAAAACAACCCGTCTTAAATTCATCATAGAGAGGAAATACTGTTAGAAGTGCTGATTCAAGCATTTTGGGACTACTTTAAAACTGCCTTGTTCCAAAGAAAGGGCTCTGGGGAAGCCTGGCTTTCTCTCTTTTTTTTTGTTGCCACAGACATGACACTCAGGGAAAGCAAACAGCTTTGTCTGTTTTCCCCCAAATCACTCTTTAACTCGACTTCAATACGTCCATTAAATGGGCCTCTTTAAATACAGCCGTGAATCTAGGAGTTGTAACTGAAAATATGCGTTAGCAATCAAGAATCCTTTCCAGTGGTGGTTAGCTCCTGAGGAGGAATTTCTCTTTGCTTGGTACTCACCTTCTTTGAAGGCAATCAAGTGCACTGACGCAAAACAGGACTATGAGACCATTTGTACCTGGTTGTGGTCCAAGGAGAGGTTTACCGGGCATTTCCTTATGAAAGAAAGTTGCTAAGCTGTAGTAAACACCCACAGATCTCTGAGGCCAAGAATGAATCAGAAAGCTATAAATAGTTATAAAACCTGATCGTTTCCTTTCCTGTGTCATCTACACAAGGTTAGTACATTTCAGAGAGTTAAAAACAGGGCATGTAGAAAGTCAACATTAGCTTACAACCTCAACTTTATCAGCTCTGATAAGGGTCATCATAATGTGGATTAGCAAGTGACAGGACAGCGTTTTCTATCCACGAGATGGTGTATGGTTCTAAGGCCACCAGAAAAACCCTTCATGAGGTTCTAGCCAAAGTCAGACACAAGAATCACACCCTTCTCTATCTTGTGACTGCTTGGTGTTTTCTGACTAGGGTCCTGGAGATAGCCCTACATGGGTACTGGCTGTCTCCAAAATGTGCTAACACCCCTCTTGCTGGGAATCTAGGACTGTGTAGATCAACGTGAAATTTTTAAAATATCATGCACCTAGATGGGAGCATGGGATGGTTCCACTGTTCTGCTAAGACTTGTGGACTTCAGGGTACCTGTTTATTTTCTAGGTTAGTTCACAGTGTGACCAGTCCTCTTCCAAGAACAAAGGAGCTAACCCCATGTATGTAATGTAGTAGGCCAATGTTTCTGAGGGGTGGTATCGTCAATTGCCCATGACTTAGTCCTGTCTGTAGAAATTCAGGAGTGAAAGGCAAGCCTCTCATTGCTTCCTTCCTAGAGTGAGGAGGCTTCACTAAGAATTTATCTGCTTTCTGGAAACTGGCAGCCATGTTAAACATTGGTTTCTTTCTCAAAACCAGACTCAGTGCTGGAATATAAAAGTTTTCTCTTAGTCCAGAGAAGGGTGACTTATTTTGGGGGTCATGATCTGCTGCATCAGTCTGTGACATGTTGCAAAATTGGTATGAGATTTCTTCCTTTGATTGAATCAACTATGTTTGTAAACTCTAATTTATAAACATTTCCTTGACCATATGGGCCTCAGACAGCAATCATGCCCCAAAATTCTCTATAAAATATAGCTCTAGTTCCCAGAGGGCTTATTCTTTTTCTTTATTGATTCAACCTCTAGACTGCAGTTGTTCAGTGTGGGTAAAGTGAGGTGTGCATCTGTCTGTTATTACCTTCAGCTTAATTCTCCATCACTCTCGACTGCAGCGTGTTTGGTTATTCCCTGGCTATGTCTTCTTCTTGTTATTATTTCTTATGGCACAGGATATATGCACAATGCTAAAATCTAGGCTGCTTTGTTCACTTTATTAGTCAGAATATTAGGGATCTAAAGCTGAAGGGTTTATAAATCAGGCATATTTTTACTTTTCTATTGCAGCAAATCTCCACTAACTTATGTGATACTTCCCCTTGTCATAATTGAAAAGGCAGGAAACCACAGGTTACCTCATTTTGCATGATAATTTTGGGCTCTGACTCAATTAGAAGGTATGATTAGAATCATAGAATCTGAATCTTGAAGGGAATAGAGAGGTCATCTCACTGACTTATCATGGGAATCACCAACGTTGTTTCTTTTTCTTTCTTTTTTTTTAAACTACAAGATTTCTTCTCTCTTCTCCCCAGAGATACTGATTTTCTAGGTCTGACTTGGAGCTCCAGAATCTGTACTTGTGGAGGGTTCCTGAGGTGATTCAGAGGATTCACTGAGCCTGTGATCCACGGATACAGTTCCCTCTCCTTCAAAGGGAGGAACATCTACTTTAAGATTCTTGATTTGTGAATATCCTGCTTTTGTAGGAATAGTGTAAGAAACGAGGCCTTCTCTGTGGAGTCAAGCTTATCACTTCACAGGCTGACTGTATAGTACTGTACATGAGTCATCTACACTTTCCGCAAGCTTGTGTTGAAGGCTTATTCTGAGTACTAGTACTAGTTCCACTGAAGGACCCCCAACAGACAGCCACTGTACAAAACATTTCAGAAATAAGATGTTTAGTCTCCACAACAGTCCTTCAAGTAGGTTTGTATAATTTTACCCATTTTAAGAAGAAATTTAAGGGAGATAGAATTTAAACCCACATCTCCCAGGGCCTCTGTTGCTCATATGTTTTCCAATGTATCATGTGTACCATCAAGTTACACAATAATTGTGTAGATAGGTGGATACACTATGATTTTTCTTTTTAATTAACAGAAGCTGGTTTTCTTAGTCTCAGGGAAGATTTTCTTTTCTGATCATCTTAATTATGTAAAAAAATAATTACAGTCAATAATTATTAATGACTTACAATCTCCCAGGCACTATTTTATGCTATTTACCTATATTAATTTATTTAGTTCTTAAATCCTATGAAGTAGTTATTATTATTCTTCCAAATTTGCAGGGGAAAAAATTAAGGTTTAAAGAGGCCAAATAACCTGCCAAACATCTTGACTAGTAAGTGGACAAGTGGGATTTGAGCCTAAGGAGTCTGGCTCTAAAGCTTTTGCTGTCACTCACTATTCTATGTTGTTTTTCAACCATAGTGCTAGTGGCTGGTGGACACCAGTTGTGGATTAGAATAGAAGAAGGCATTATTATTTTTATGATATGATGATGATTCACTGCATCAGTGCTGTCATTTCCTAAGACCTCTGTCACTGGAGAGGAGGTAAATCAAGTTTGTTTGTTTGCTTGCATTTTCAATATTTTTTTGTGTGTCAAAATCAGAACTTATTATAATTTTACTTTCCTGGCTTTACAGGAAGTTACCTTACCTATAAATATTTAAAATACACTTAGCTTATTTCATTTTCAATTGAGGACATTGCCAAGTGCCTGCATGACATTTTCTTATAACCCAGTGGTAATTTTTGATGTATTTTAGCTCACTGAAATGTCTTTGCAGGACCCACTGTGGCTAGTATTGCTAAATAATAATAATAAATCCAGGATACTCTCAATTTTTTTTTTGTTTTTGTTTTTTTTTTTTTGGGTAATATATCAAGTTTTTAAAGAGCTCAGAGCCTTTGGGACAAACCCAGACCAGGAGACACGGAAAGGAAATAAGCCCTTTGGAATGAAATTATCTCGAGAAAGGCAAAATCTAGGATGGCCATCTGGGTTCAAAGAAAGGTTCATGGGGAAATAAATAAATAAATAAATAAATAAAAGGTTCATGGGGATGGTCATCAGTGAGGGCTGGTGTGAGAACAGTCTTGTGACTAGTGCCAGAGTGCCTTTGGGCTCTCACACAAGGGACAGTAGAAGGCTTTGGGAATGAGCTAACACAAAGAATCAGCTGGTCAAATTGGACTCACCTAAATCTAAGCCCTTATCCAATATTGAGCTTTTCCAATAATTTCAAGGATACAGGCAATCAAGAGACTCAAATGAAGCAAAGAGGGATCTGAGACATTGGTGGCGGGGGGGTCCCCTGTCTTTTCATGTTACACATTCACTCTCTGGCCCAGAATAATAAATGAGACCTCCAAGTGACATGTAAAGGGTTCTTTCTCACACAGGAGAATGAGCATTTAAGTCATAAAATATCTCCATTTTATACTTCAAAGAATGACATTCTCCAGGGAGCCATGCCTAATACAGCCATATATCTTAGGTGTATTTAATATAAATTATCCTAAGCCAGGGACATCCTGCTAAAAGTATTCAACAGATGAGCTTTCTACCTGCTAACAAACATCATTAGTCTATTTATTCATAGGTCTAACTGATAAGACCAGATTGGGTCACTTGCCTTCTTCTCTTTCTCCCAGTTGTCTTCTGATAAAGGATGTGGATGGATCACAGGCCAGCTGCTTTACTTTCTTGGCCCATTGTAAATAGTGGCTCAGCAAGGGGAGATAGTTTGAGAGGGCTGGCCCTGGACTGCCATGAGCATCCCTGAACAGTGGACAGGCATGATCCTCCAAACTGGCTCACACTGTGCTTCAACAGAAACCCAACAGGGTGAACAAACCCCCTTTGAACTGAGTAAATCTCTGAAAAAGAAAAGCTGTGACCTTATTTGTACTAAACACTGAAGAAACTGTTTGCAATTTATATACTTGCATGTGTAAATAGATAAATTTATGTCTACAAGTGGTATCAGCCATTCATAAAAAGTTCATAGGCTAGCACAGTGATTCTCAAGCTGGGTGAGACCACTGCCCACGAGTATTTGGAGATGGGTGATGGCACCTTTTTGGTTGTCTTAATAACTGGGGGGCATTACTAACATTCAGTGGGCTAGAGCCAGGGACACTGCACAATGAGGAATTATCCTACCCAATATGTCAATAGGTGCTCTGGTGAGAAACTTTGCTCATGAGAGACCCACAGGTCAGCCATCATATTCTGTATATTAGAAGTGTACTAAGTTCGACCTAAGAAGTATTGTGGTATGCTAAATTCATTTCTAAACAGTGGGAGAGGGGAATTAAGAGTGGTTATGAACATACACAAATCTTTAAAATGATTGTGATTTTCACTTCTTCATGTGCTAGATTAATTATAGTACTGACAATCTCCATAGGATATGCTATTTATTTATGTTTACAAGAGGCTTTAATGATTTAAAATTTCCACTGTTTTACAGATTTCTTTAAAATAAGATAGATTCTTACCTGTCGAGGATGGTTTAAACATTTACTGCTGAAAGAGTAGATAAATTGATCTCTCAAAGTCCCTACTAGCACTTCAATTCTGGAAGATTATAATTAGCCCTAAGAGATCATCTACTACAAAACTTTCTATTTCCTGTCAAATTCAAAAATGTTTCCAGTGCATTCATGGATTGAACAGGCTCTATCTGATCATAGTGGTTCACTTTTCCCATGAGTTCAATAGGTTATATTTTTAGCATTTTTTGAAGCCAGAAAAAGAGTCACCCAAAAATCCCAACAACCCCAAAGTGCTAATTTTCAGAAGGGAGTTTTCTGGCCACAAGCAGTGGACTACTTTTCAAGTGGAGGAAAAAAAAAGACCAAAAAAACAAAACTTAGCTTGAATTAAATTTATTATCTATTTTTTTCTTTATACTTCTTAACTTTAAGGATAATTTATGTTTTAATTTGAATCTTTGAAAATAGTTCCAAAAATTAAAAGATAAAGTCAATTGTATACAGTCAGAGAAAATTTGAAGATAATGAAAATTCATGATATATTCTAAAGCTTTCACTTCTTGAGTATTCCTTAATATATAAATGATTTATTAATTTAGTAAACATTTCCTTAGGGCTTGTGATGTGTCCAAAAATCATGCTAGCTACTGAGTAAACTAAGATAAATGAGACAAAGGCTCTGTTCCTGAGAAGTTTCAAGTATATTTCTTCTTTTATATTATAGGCTTAAACTGAATCACATTCCACCAATTTACTATTTTTTGACTTACAAAAATGGCAGTTTCATATGGTTCAACCTAATAGTTACTATCTGTGTTGCACTGATTCAGCTGCTGGATAAGTAGGCATTCCTGTGAGGAGAAGGGAACTGGAAGACTAAGAAGACTTTCTCATGACAACACTACTGAGATTAAACTGGATCCTGAAACTTGGGAGAACCACTGGAGGTTGTTACAGTGTTCAGAAAAAGGGGTGAAGGCGGAAAACACTATTGATCTCTGCTGTTGAAAAGTAATGTAATTTTGGTGGTAGTTGAGGAGATGAATGCAAGGAAGGAGCTGTTGGAGATTGTGAGATCACTTGTAAGTCTATTCCATTAATTTACATGAGAAATGATGAGGACCTGAATCAAATCTATTCTACAAATATTATACTAATAGAAAATATTTTGAAAATAACAAGATGGCCATGATGGCTACTTTTCTGTGTCAACTTGATTGGACCACAGGGTGCCCAGACATTTGGTTAAACATTATTCTGGATATTTCTGTGAGGGTGTTTCTGGATGAGATTAACATTTGAATTGGTAAAATAAGTAAAGCTGATTGGCCTCCATACTATGAATGGCTTCATTCAATCAACTGAAGACCTAAATTAAAACAAAGAGCCTGAGTAAGAGGGAACTTCTCCTGCCTGTTTGAGCTGGACATTGGTCTTTTCCAGCCTTTGAAATTGGACGGAAACATTGCCATTTCTTTTATCTTGAGCCAACTGGCTTTTGAACTGGAACTCACACATCAGCTATCCTAGGTCTCTAGCTTTTCGATTACAGATCTTGGGACTCCTCAGCCTTCATGAGAACTAATTCCTTAAAATCAATCAGTCTCTCTCTCTCTCTCTGTTTCTTTCAACACACACACACTCCACATGTACATACAAACACATTGGTTCTGTTTCTCTAAAGAACCTTAATACAGGTTTTGGTAGTGAGAGTGGTTCTAGAGGGATAGAATTTTAAGTGTGAGTATTCTGAATTGGTTCTGGAGCTTCAGGAACTGACTTTCCAGTGTGATTAGATTTAAAGATGCTAATGACTCTATTTCTAGTAGCAGAGAGAGCACTGATAGTCCATGGTGTGATCTGGTAATAGAGATATGCAAAATATCACCATTTGATATTCCTAATCAACCACTTATAAGAAACAAGAATCTGAGTGACTGTGTATATGATACTCTTGAACACTTTTTGCTAAACTAATAAATATAATTAGATTGGCTGATTGCTCCTGTTATTTTAAGACAAAGTGCAGAAAGAATATGATAAGCTCAGGGATTGGAATTCCCAGGACAAGCACAGTATAGATGACCCCAAAGCTTCTATGTGTATCACCAAGGAGACCCTTATTTCCTGTAACCACAGAACTGAGATTGCTGAAAATAAAAAATGCAGAATCTTATCCTGTGACTGGCTGAATTACAATGCAAGGTGAACTCCCAGGCTCCCAGGGTGTCTAATATTAAAGTAAGTACATTGATTGGGAAAGAATAGGATCCTGAAAGTTGGAATGGAGATGTGTGGGAAGACCCTGATGAAGCTGGGGACTTTGAGCTCCTAAATTCTGTGAGCCTTGGTTGCCAGTGCAAGAGGCCTTCCCACTCCCAATAGCAGCAGCCTCTCCACCTCCAGTGGGAGCAGCCTTTCCGCTCCTATCTGAGGGGATTAACCCTACATTATCTGAGGAAACTATAATGACCTCCCCTGAAGCAGTTGGTGTGAAAACAATGCTGAGTCTCCTCAGTCTCCATCCCAATATCCCTCTTTGCTTCTAGAGCTACAATTAGACTCAAGTTCCAGCAGGCACCTAAAGATAAGGCACAAAATGCGACACATGAAGAAATACCCTATACTCCAAAAGCGCTCTTGAGAAGTCTCAAGTATATTTTTTCTCTTATATTATTGGGTTAAACTGAATTTAACCCAATAATTGATCTCTCAATGTCCCTGCTAGCCCTTCAATTCTGGAAGATTATAATTAGCCCTAAAAGATCATCATCTACTACAAAACTTTCTATTTCCTGTCAAATTCAAAAATGTTTCCACTGCATTCATGGATTGAACAGGCTCTATCTGATCATAGTGGTTCACTTTTCCCATGAGTTCAATAGGTTATATTTTTAACATTTTTCTGAAGCCAGAAAAAGAGTCACCCAAAAATCCCAACAACCCCAAAAGTGCTAATTTTTAGAAGGGAGTTTTTCTTCTATTTGTCTAAATTGGAAAACATGAGTTTTCTAATTTATACTAATAGAAATGGAAATTCAGGAACATGTGTGGGAATGAATATTAAGAGTGTGGGATAATGGCAGAAGGAACGTAAAGTTTGATTGGGCTGAATTTGTTGATGTAGGCTCACTAAGCAGAGATTTTGCATTAATGTCATAGCTCAGGAAGTTAGAGGCCCTAAGAGTTTGGTTGGTCAGCCAAAATGTGGACCAAAAGGTGGCCCATGGTGAGCAAGTTGGAAATTCTGTCTTGGTTTAATTCAGAGGAAGGGATTCAAAGGCTTAGGGAAATTGGACTGATAGAGTGGATTTGTTATTTAAGATCTACTCATCCCCACTGGGAGAGTATAGAAAGCATACCTTTCATCACAACTATGAGAAATACATTTATGAGGGGAGATTTGGCATCCTTAAGAGCTCTGTGATCATTCTTCTCTGTAGGCCAGACCTCACAGTGGAGACTGCAGTCACTGAACTAGGAAACCCAAATGCAATGGGAGTAACTAGAGCCTATGGTGTTAGGCAGCACCATCAAGCAGCAGCACTCAACCACCAAAGACAAAATGGGTGTGCTTACCATAATGTACAGCAGTCAGAATAGTCTGACTCTGGTAGACCTATGGTGTTGGCTAGTTGGTCATGGAGTTCCGAAAAATGAAATAGATAGGAAGCCTATTTAAATTCTTATTTGATCTATTTAAGTAAATTATTAAAATCTTATTTGATCTATTTAAGTAAATGATCTAAATTCTTATTTGATCTATTTAAGTAAAAAACTTCTAGGCCAAGTGAACAAAAGTCTAACCTGAATTATGAAAACAGAGAGTCATGGTCCCTCAATCATTTCCCAGAAATGGCTGAATTAAGGGGAGGCTGGATCCTCTTCAGAAAGGATTCCGATACTCTGCCAAAAATTACAGACCCAGAACTTCTTGAATGAAGGGAAGGCTAGGTCCCCTGAGGGAGGATTCTGGTACTCTGCCAAAACTTTATCCTGTTAATCTTTCTCCAAAGGGACCTATGGCCTTTTACCAAGGCAACTGTGTAGTGGGTAAACGGAAATAATCAGACCTAATGTGGCCTACTGGGTACTAGCTCTGAACTGACACTAATTCCAGGAGACACAAATTGTCACTGAAGTCCACTGGTCAGAGTAGGGGCTTATGGAGGTCAGGTGATCAATAGAGTTTCAGTTCAGGTCCTGTGTAGGTCCACAATAGGTCCTGTGTATCCCCAAACACCATGGTTCCAGTGTGCAGTTCCAGAATGCATAATTGGAATAGATATACTCAGCACCTGGCAGAATCTCCACATTGGTTCCCTGACCTGTGCAGTGAGAGCAATTATGATGGGAAAGGCCAAGTAGAAGCCTCCAAAACTGCCTCTACCTAGAAAAATAGTAAATGAAAAATAGTAAATGATAAAAAAGTATATGAAAGTAATACCACATTCCTGGAGGGAATCACAGATTAGTGCCACTATCAAGGACTTGAAAGATGTAGGGGTGGCGATTCTCACATTCCCATTCAACTTACCTGTTTGGCCTATGCGGAAGACAGATCTTGGAGAATGAAAGTGGATCATCATAACCAAGTGGTAACTCCAGCTGCAGTAGCTGTAAAATATGTGGTCTTATTGCTTGAGCAAGTTAATACATCCCCAGATATGTAGTATGCAGCTATTGACCTGGCAAATGCCTTTTTCTCCAGCTTCATCAATAAGGTCCACAAGAACCAGTTTTCTTCCCACTGGCAAGGCCAACAATATACTTTCACTGTCTCACCTCAGGGATATGTCAACTCTCCAACCCTATGTCATAATTTAGTTTACAGGATCTTGATTGCCTTCCTTTCCACAAGATATCACACTGGTCCCTTACAATGATGACATTATGCTAGTGGGACCAAGTGAGCAAGAAGTAGCAACTGCTCTAGACTTATTGATAAGACATTTGCCTGTCTGGGGGTGGAAAATAAACCCAACAGAAATTCAAGGGTCTTCTACCTCAGTGAAATTTCTAGGGGCCCAGTGATGTGGAGTGTGTCAAGGTAGTCCCTCTATGGTGAAGAATAATTTTCTGGCTCCTCCTACAACCAAAAAAGAGGCACAATACCTGGTTGGATTTTGGAGGAAACATAGTCTTCATTTGGGTGTGTTACTCTGGCCCATTTACTAAGTGACCCAGAAAGCTGATAGTTTTGAGTGGGACCCAGAACAAGAGAAGGCTCTGCAACAGATCCAGATTGCTATGCAAGCTTTTCTGCCACTTGGGCCATAGGATCCAGCAGATCAAATGATATTTCAAATGTCAGTGGCAGAAAGAGATGCTGTTTGGAGACTTTTGCAGGTCCCTATAGGTGACTGCATCACAGGCCCTTAGGATTTTTGAGCAAAGCCCTATCATCCTCTGCAGATAATTACTCCCCTTTTGTGAAACAGCTGTTAGCCTGCTACTAGAAATGAAATGCTTAACCATACGGCATCAAGTTCAAGTTACCATGTGACCAGAGCTCCTTATCATAAACTGTTATCTGACCCACCAAGTCATAAAGTTGGGTGTGCACAACAGCACTCCATTATCAAATGGAAGTGGCAAGCAGGCAGGAGCAGGAACAATAAGGTATATGAAGAAGTGGCCCAAATGCCCATGCTTCCAACTCCTACATTGACTTCTCTCTCTCTGCCTGCACCTATGGCCTCACAGGGAGTATCCTATGATCAGCTGACAGAGGACAAGGAGACTAGGGCTTGGTTTCTAGATGGTTCTGCACCATACAAAAGGCACTACCCAAAAGTAGACAGCTGTGGTACCACAGCCCCTTTCTGGGACATCCCTGAAAGACAGTGATGAAGGGAAATCCTCTCAGTGGGCAGAACTCTGAGCAGTGTAACTAGTTATTCACTTTGCTTAGAAGAAGAAACGGTCAGACATACAATTATAGACTGATGTGTGGCATGTGGCCATTGGTTTTGCTGAATGGTCAGGGACTTGGAAGGAACATCATGGAAAATGGTAACAAGGAAATTTGGGGAAGAGGCATGTGGATAGACCTCTCTGAATGGGCAAAAATGTGAATATGTTTGTATTCCATGTGAGTGTTTACCAAAGGATGATCTCAGCAGAGGAGGATTTTAATAATCAAGTGGCTAGGATGATCTGTTCTGTGGATACCAGTTAGCCTAATTTTCTAGCTACCTCTGTCTTCACCCAATGCACTCATGAACAAAGTGGTTATGGTATTAGGGATGAAGGTTACACATGGGCTGAGCGATGTGGACTTCTGCTCATCAAGGCCGACCTGGCTATAACTGCCTCTGAGTGCCCAATCTGCCAGCATCAGAGACCAACACTAAGTCCTGGACTTGGTACCATTCCCTGGGGTGATCAGCCAGCTACCTGTGGGCAGGTTGACTATACTGGACTACTTCCATCATGGAAGGGGTAGCAGCATTTTATTCTTATTGGAATAGATAATAACTCTGGATATGGATTTTCCTTCCCTGTACACATTAATTCTGCCAGAAATACCATTCATGGCCTTACAGAATGTTTTATCCACTGTCTGTTATTCCACACAGCATTGCTTCTGATAAAGTAACTCATTTCACAACAAAAGCAATCAGCAATGGCCCAGGCTTATGGAATTAGTTGGTCTTACCATGGTCCTCACCATCCTGAAGCAACTGGCTTGATAAAACAGTGGAATGGCATTCTGAAGCCTCAGTTACAATACCAACTGGGTGGCAATACATTTAAGGACTGAGGCAAGGTTATCTAGGAGGCTGTAAATGCTTTGAATCAATGTCCAATGTATGGTGCCACTTCTCTTATAGCTGGGATTCATGGGTCCAGGAATTGAGGTGTGGAGATGGGAGTGGAATCACTCATTATTACCCCTAGTGCTCCACTTGCAAAAACTTCTGTTGCCTGTTCCTGTGCCCTTATGCCCTTCTAGCCTAGAGGTCTTAGTTCAAAGGAGGAATGCTTCTACCAGGACACACAATGATGATTCCATTGAGCTAGAAGTTAAGACTGCTGCTCGACCACTTTGGGCTCCTCATGTTTTTGAATCAATAAGCAAAGAAGGGAGTTACTGTGTTGGCAAGGTTGATTGATACTGACTATCAAGGGAAAACTGAACTTCTGCTTCCCCAAGGAGGTAAGGAAGAGTATTTCTAGAACACAGGAGATTCCTTAGGGTAGCTCTTGGTATTCCCATGCTCTGTGATTAAGGCTAATGGAAAACTACAACAACCCAGTCCAGGCAGGACTACTAGTGGCCCAGACATTTCAGGAATTGAAGGTTTAGATGATCCCACCAGGTGAAGAACATGACCACATGAGGTGCTTTCTGAAGGCAAAGGGCATAAAGGATGGATAGTGGAAGAGATAGTAATAAATACCAACTCTGATTGCATGATCAGTTATAATACAAAGGTGAGAATGGTAATTGTCATGGGTATTTCCTCCTTATTTTGTCATGAATATGTTTGTGTGTATGTACATAATCTTTGTTTTCTTCCCTCTCTGATCCCCTTATCATGTAACATAAGATGCATTAACTATATATCATAGTATTTAAGTAGTTAATTTTATTCTTAGTATTTAAGTTATGGGATATCAAGGAGAAAAGTAACCATCACTCAAGGACTCTATCTTCTCTTCTAGGGAAGTGGTTAATGCATCTTCAGTTGTACATGGGCTGGTTGTATCATGTTAGTTGGAATTATGACCTTGTTATTTTCCTTATTTGGAGATGCATATGTGTGCCACGTTGACAAGGGATAGATTTATCATGGTTAATTTACATGTCAACCCTGGGGTGCCCACACATTTGATCAATCTTTATTCTGGGTGTGTCTTAAGAGTGTTTCTGGATGAGGTTAACATTTGAATTGGTAGAATGAATAAAGCAGCAGAGAGAGCAAAAAAATAAAAGGAAAACAGAAAAAACAGAGTTGTTTTCTACCATTCAAGTGGAGATAGGGCTTAAGCACTGTAAGTTTGGACCTTATTACTTCCCCTCCATCTCCACTCTACCCCCCAGGAACACCCACAGCTCAGTTAAAAAACAACTAGACCAGGTGATCTCTAAAGCATAATCCAGTCCTTGAGTTTTAGGATTCTCTGTCTTCTTTATAGTTAGAGAAATATAGAGTAAAAAATGAGTCATGAAGGTACTACTTAGTGCCACATGTGTATCAAGTGTGTTCTGTTGATCCAAAGGAAAGACCACAGGGTTTCTACATTCTGATAAAACGTAGACTTCTTTTATAAGGACACTAATCCCATTCATAAGGGCAGACCTCTTATGACCTAATCACCTTCCAAAGGTCCTACTTCTTTTTTTTTTCCCTTT
>VBSM01000483.1:26631028-26678905 GCA_008086735.1 Cheirogaleus medius
TTTCTTAGAATTGAGTAATATTCCATTGTGAGCATATACCACATTTTAATTACCGTAACCTTGGGGGTTAGTTTTCAGCGTATGAAATTTGGGCGAGACACATACATTCAGACCATAGCACCAACCATTCAATATGTTATTAATGCAGTTTCAGCTAAGAGCTTAATGTAATCAGTCACCTCTTTAGTCAAAAACACAGAAAAGTATGCCAAAGAGACCAGAGTTTCCTCGAATGTCTAAGCACCAGCCAAAGCCAAAACCAGGAATATATTCCTATCTTCTCAACTATTTGCCCTGGAGGGTGAAACTAAAAATTAGCTCAGCTTCATGTCCTTGAACTTTACAGAGAGCCTAAAAATCTGGATCGAGAGCAGTTACTATTGTTCTGTGGATTTACTTATTAATCGTTAACCTGACTCCTTTTTTCCAGTCACTAAGATAACAAAGGGGAATAATGGTAAAATAATAATAGCAGTTAACCTTAACAGCAATGGTGTGCCAGATGCTTCATTAAGCATTTTGTATACATGAACACATACTAGCCTTCAGATATGTATTATCATCTCCATTTTGTAGTTGAAGAATCTGAAGCACAGAGAAGTGATACCTTGCCCAAGATCATTCAGCTGGCTTTGAAGCCAAATAGTCTGATAGCAACATCTCCCTTTAACATCCATGCAATAACATATTTTCTAAAATTCCACAGGGCAAATGCTGGAGATCTCTCCTTTAGCCCTGTTATTTTTAGTAAATTTCTATTTCTCCTTATTGGAAAGGAATGAGTATGAGGGGAAGGGTGAGGACAGGAAGCAAGCTATATACCCAAAAGATGCTTCAGTTAAATGGGATTTAGTCAAGTTAAATTATCTTTAAAATAATAATAAAAGAGAAAGGGACCTAGGGTCTTTCTTCTTATAGACATATGACTTCTAAGAGGAGTATGGTTTATATCTCTCGCCAAAGTTAAATTTTTCTTTTTTGAGTACTTAAGAAACAAAAGAGTTCATTCAGAGACCTAATTTTCATCAGTAGCTCATTGCCAAAGTCTTCCTCCTTCTCACACTAATTTTTCTCATTTCCTCTAATTCTAACCTTTAAAACACTTAGTCATCAGAAAATAGCATTCATATAGCCCTTAAAGTTAATGGCGCACTAGTTCCTCAAATAACCAGAAAGTAATTTCTTAGTTTATTTGCAAAGAACTGTATCATCTTTTATCATAAAAGCCCAAGTAGTAAGAGGTCCAGTTTGGTGGACTTTCCTCAGACATGCAAATGAATCCACTAGTCTTCCTTTTGAAAACTGGTTATTCACTGGCTAGTAGGTAGAAGGAAGGAAGAAAATAATAAAGATAGCAGCAGAAATGAACCAAATATAAAATGTATAAACTATGGATGAAATAAATAGAACCAAGAACTAATTCTTTGAAAAACAATAAAATTCAGAAACTTCTAGCAACATGATCAAGAAAAAAAAAGATAGAAAATCCAAATTGCCAGTGTCGGGAATGAAAAAGAAGACAAAAATGCAGATACTAAAAAGGTAATTAGGAAGTGTTATAAACAACTTGATGTCAAAAAATTTGACAATCAGATGAAATGGACAAATTCCTTAAAAGATGCAAATTACTAAAACTAAGAGAAAAACAGGAAACTAAATAGTCCCATATCTACTAAAGAAATGTAATTTATAATGATAAGTTTTCCCATAAACAAAATTCCATGCCCAATTTCTTCATTGAAAAATTCTATTAATAAACATTTAGTAAAATATCTTTCATAAAATTGAGGATGGGGGAATACTTCCAAAATCATTTTATAAGGCCAAATGTAACACATTTTTAAGAAAATATATTCCATGCTGCTGTTATTGGTAAAATACAAAAAGTTGCTAGCTGAGTCTTTTCACATGCTATATGCAGCAGAATTTATCTGAACATCACCTGTACTCTATGGCAGAAGTCTGAGATATTTTTCTCACTGCAATGCACATGTCAGATGATGTACCTGGACATCCTATACTCCCATGGTCTTACCTAAGGTGGGTGCAACTCCTGATGCTCTCATTGTAAGCTGTTATTTCTCTCCCTCTCTCACCTATTCAAGGGAATGTCTACTGAGAGAGTCATGCAGGATAGTCATCTTTTAAAAATATATATAAATCATTTGTAATGATTATTACTATTATTTGAATGAAATACAGTATTTAAACATTTAGGCTCTAGAGTTTTTAAATAATCTATCTTATGCCACTTTCTAATTATCACTCTGGACAAATATCTTCACCTCTCTTATGTCACTTTTCTTATCCATAAAATATGGATGACTATGATATCCACCAAATTTGGTTGTGTGAAAATTAAATGAATTCATCTCTTCTACCATCAATGAGAATCACTGAGATAGAACAGTGCCTAGCATGTATTAAACATTCAATAACTGTTACCTAGTAGCAATAGCTAATTACTTATGACTATTATTTGAAAATTATTATTAATAACTAATGATATCATTTACCAGTATCCCACTGATATTCAATTTGATTCAATTCAATACTATGAATAAAAACCATTGTTCTATAAGAAAGGTAGAAAGTATGTATTTTGAATTTGCATTTGTATTTTATTTGCAAAAGCTGAAAATCTAAATCATGTATATAATTCAATACCATCCTTAGCAAGGTATATCCCATTTCTACAAGTTAGATCTTTATTCTAATTCTTATCAAGAGTTGTGGGATTTTGGGTTCTTTATTGAAAAGGTTATTCTGAAGTTTTTGCCTGGTTTTATTCTCAATAGGCAGAATAAGTTAAAAATAGGAAAATATCAGAACTTGGATCTTAGAACCATTGATAGAAATGAGATTATATACATAGGTAGGTGGGAGAGCTTCAGAGCAAGGTCAGACAGTGTGGGTGTAAACACAAGTTCTCTAAGTGGGTGTTTGTCTTTTTCAGGTGCTTGTTTTCTTCCCTGGCATGAGTTCTCAGTTGTGCAGAAGTTGTTTAGTAACAGCCACCACTTTGTGCACCTAATAACATATCTACCTTTTCTGTTAGCAGTGACTCCATTCTTCAGGCCTCCCAGGACAGAAATCCTGGTCTGGCCTTTGATCTCCTTTACCATTCAGTTTTCCACTACATTCTCTAATTGTTTCCTCTAATTTGCTTAGGGCCCCACTCTGTGTATAATTGATTTTTCTTGGTTTCTAAAATGTAGTGAGGCTATCTGTTTCTGTACCTGTCTCCCCAACAGATAAGTAACTTCTCCAGAGCAGTGCTGTCTTCATCTCTCTCTACCCCCTGCTCTAAACACAGTGACTAGCATGGCAGGCTTTCCGTGTTTAGTAATGGGACAGTTGTTGGGCCTTGTAGCCTTCTCTCACAGGCTCCTCACACTTTCATGTCTGTGCAACGCCAGCCACAGAGAGCCCAAGAGAGCTAGCAGGCCTTTGGGACACAGCCTATAACCATTCTGCATAAAAATGTTATTTCTCTGAAGTGTGAAGTTTTATCATATTTGTTTGATAGAAAATAATGTCTTTAATTACTTGTAAGCTAAATTACTATTTCCTCAAAATTTTCAAGCAAAATTCATGCTCATTAAACATTTTGGTGTGTGAATGTGAGGGCGGCTGGTGTACACCCAGTTTGAGAAGCACAGCTCTACTGGGGCCAGTGTGCATCTGTTGGGAGAATGTTTCTCATACACATGCTCATCATGCCCTTCCTTTGCTTAATAATCTACAAAAAGTTCATGTGTCCCTGCATCAAGCTCAAACTCCCCAATCTAGTTCCTATGTGCTCACTGCCTCATTTCTTCATGCACCAAGGGGAGCACACCACTCTAACCGATTTGTCTGCTTGCTCTTTCTCATGCTATGCTCAATTTTATTTCCAGAACTAACTGTACTAACTCTCTAAAATTCCATGTCTTCTTTATTCTGTTTTTCTTAATATTTTGAAGACTCAACTCATATAACTCTTCCTTTAAGAAAAGTTTTACATCAGCTCGGGTTTTTAACCTTCTCTAAAATTCTCTGTTAAAACAATTTATTACAATTTCTTATTGTTTCAAGTATTTCCTTTATCTTTTCAGCTACTTTTAATGCAAGGAACAAGGGCTGTTTTCCCTCTGTATCTCTCACATGGTGCAGGGTAGATATTAGACAAATCAAAGAGTATTGGCATTCTTCTTGATTTCTCTGGTCACTTGGTCTAATCTTGTATAGTGTATACTCATTTATTTACCAAATTGAGTGTTTATGATGTACAAGTCACTATGCATAAGAGTATAAAAGTAATACTTTTGAGGATGTTACTGGCCTTGTCTGAACATTTGTCATAACAAAACGCTTAGTTCCTCACAAGGAGGCTTGTTTTATTTTTGTACAACTGTGAAAGTTCTTCTTTATGATGATTAAATATGTTTTTCTGATCTTAGTTCTTCTTCTGGAACAATTCAGAATAAATTTAAATCTCTTCCATATAACAGCACTTTGATGTTTCTCTCATTTCATTTTTTCACAATTCTATCCCCTCCCCAGCTGATGTTAAAATCCTTATCTTCTGTTCCTTCTCTGGCCATCTCCTTGGAAATTCCATGATTTCCAGATCCTTCCCTATCTTAATTGTCTTCTTCTGAACACATTTGAGTTTGCCACAAACTTTGAATATAATAAACTGAATATAATAGTATCTGAATAACTGAATATAATAGTATCACTGAAATATTACCGATGCAAGTAAGTGCTGATTAATCAGGGTAAACATTTTAGCCTAGAGACCAGTGTCTCAAATGATATATAGGCATGTTTTGGTTTCCTATATCACCAACCCAGTCTCGAGTGTCTTCCCAAAGTCTAGGTATTGACAACAATAAAATCTTAAACTATCTTTATTATCAAAAAATGACTAGCAAAAATGCAATGCAGTTCCTTTTTGGAACACATGGAAATTAATATGTAGTAGAATTTTGTTTTGTATTCTAAAAACATGAGAAGAAGGTTAAATTCAAAACAATCACTGAGGCTGTATTCTGCTATTCCTTGGAGTAGAACAATTGTGGGTTCACATTATTAAACCCTAGATTTGGTTTAGACCTAGATGGTGGCACTGAAGGCAGCACTAGATTTGTGAGTCAGTATTTCCAGAAATAGATTTCCTTTCATCATATGAAATAACTTTCCCATAATGGCCTTTTCACAAGGTAAACTTCCCATCAGGACCAATTACCTGTCAGAATTCCCGTCTTCTCCATTTTGACACATTTAGCTGGCCCAGGAGTATCAAGAGAATGACTTGATTTGCTTTTAGGGACTTCAA
This sequence comes from Cheirogaleus medius, assembly GCA_008086735.1. Lineage (NCBI taxonomy): Eukaryota > Metazoa > Chordata > Mammalia > Primates > Cheirogaleidae > Cheirogaleus > Cheirogaleus medius. The sequence goes on from VBSM01000483.1 coordinate 26,636,352, forward strand.
AAATAAAACCTGCATTTATCAGTTCTCACCAAGGAAAGTAGCACAATGTCCTAGAAGTTGATGCTTAAAAATGTGCTAGAAATATAAAAATATAAAGAGGAATGTTAAGACATTTTAGTCCTATTGTTAACAGAGATTAACTTTGTTGTCCTGGACAAAATTCTTGACTATTCTGTGATTTGGTTTACCTAAATGTTAAATAGTTACAGAAATCAATGATTCTCTCTTTCCCTGTTGGTTGGTAGCAAATTAAAATCTGAAAAAAATCCCCCAAACTGAAAAAGTGAGAGAAAGTACCTAATAGTCAAAAAAGGAAGAAGGGAATTATTGAAGCACCTGGCAGCATTAAGCAATCATGACTCAATGAGCAGAGAAAATCAATGAGTCAAAATGAACCATTTTTCACCTGAATAGACTTTCTCTGCTTTGCAAGCCTTGTTGTTTCTTTAATTTCTCTCCTCTGAAAGGTTGTTGGACATATCACACAGTGAAGGTAAAGACACCGTGACCCTGTCCTCATCTTGCCTATCGACCTGTGTCCTAAAATGCATTCAGAAGAGGATGAGGACTTGGCATCTCTTTTAAATGTGACCACTGGATTGATTTTATAAAAATAAAACCTAAAGAAGATCCCAAAATAGCCCCAGTAGTGTTTGGGGGGGATATATCTTTCTTCCTGAGCAAGTCTCTTAACCTCTTTGTATCTCAATGCTCTCATTATAAAATGAGAATACTAATAGCACCTAACTTATTAAAATTGTAATGTCTAAGTGATAAGCTTAAATGATAAGGTAAAAGGTTGTTGAAATCATGTCCTATGGTAGTGGCATATCATTGGTGATATTAGTGACAATAAATGATACTTAGTATTGATTTGAAATTCTCATCCATAGTCACAACTTCAACTTCCATGTCGGTGTTCATAATTTCCACTTACTGATCAGCCCTTGTCACCAAACGTGGCACTGTCATAGACTCTTGCTGCCTGTCCCTCCAAAATACACAGCCCACGATTGGAACCCTCTCTATTTCTTGGGCTCAGTATGTCTGCCCCAGCATACCTACCACAATTCTGCCCCGAACATGTGCCTTCCTGCCTGCCCCAGCCTTGCAGTCCCATTCACACCCCGTCTTGTACTCCCTGCCACCTGCAGTGGAGCACAGTGACACATGCAATAACATGTCTATGTCTTTGTTCCTCCTATTCCCCAATCCTGAAATGCCATTTCTTAGCACATACAAATCCTTCCCATTCACCAGGGCCTTTATTTCCTAAAAAAGTATGTTTACAACTTTATCTTCTTGAGCTAAAACACATCTTGTCTATGTCAATTTGGTGCTTAGTTACAGTATCTTTATTTGCATTTCCTTTTGTTCTTCGAATGAGAAATTTTCCAACCCAATTGGAGACTTCCTGAGATGAAAAACTATGTCCATTGCTACTACCACAGCTTCCATGGAGTCCATTAGTAAGTCACACACCAACTGGGAACCCACAAACGCTATTTGATTTGAGTAGAATCTCCACTTGCGTCAGTTCTTTTTGAAATAACCTTAGAACATACCACAAAGATGGGCTGTGGAAGTGGTAGATATCACATTTATAATTTGCTGAAACTCCTCATAAGAGCTACCACTTAATGACTTATCCCACCTGCTAGACCCTGCACAAAGCCAAAACACAATTAACGTTCCCCCAAATCCATTATTTTCTCCATTTTGCAGATGAGGAAACTCTGTAATTTTCCTCAGGAGATAGAGCTTACAGTTTGCCTTCAAGCAGATAATTTTATGGCTTTCCCTGCATCTAATTACATGCTATATGTGCTCCTTTTATCCTTCAACAATATAACAGAAACAGTCTTGTTTTGTTTAATTTCTTATGTGCAATCTTTGTAACTAGAAGTCACAAACCAGTAGCATGTGGCTAAGTCTGGCCATCAAGTTTATTTTATTTGGCCCATCCTTTTGAAAGTTATCTATTTAAAATGCAGACATTTCAAAACAGATGATTTCACATAAAAACTCAGATTTCTAGCTTCTTTTGAATGAACTTGTTAGATCAAATATTTGAATGTGGAAAAAATCATTAAAGTACTAGAAGAGAGCATTCATTGATATTTGCATATTCTTGGGACTGTGAAATGTCTTCCTAATATATGAAGTCCAAAACTGTAAATTTTTTTTACATAAAAATTTAAAAAATCTATATAGCAAAACAGAGAGAGAGTGTGATAGAGAGAGAGAAGAAGGAGGAGGAGGAAGAGGGAGAGAGGAGGCAAAGGACAAATAAGAAAAAAAAAACTTGTAGTATGTATAGTAGACAAATGCTAAACTATAATTTTCTCATCAAAATCAATGAGAAAATTATTAAATTCCCAATAGAAAAAGAGGATAGAATTAAGAATTCATACACAAACAAGTGCCAAATATATATATATATATGCTTTAACTCACTAGCAATCAAAAAAATCAAATCAAAACAACAAGATACAATTTTTACCCATCATATTTGCAAAGGTTAAAAGATCAACAATATCCATATTGACAAAGGCGTGGAGAACACATACTCTCTTAAATGATGGTAGAAATATGAAGTTGTATAACTTTTTTGAGGGCATTTGATAATACCCATTACAATTTTAAATATTACTTCCATTTGATCTGATGATTCTACTTCCAGGGATTTCTTTTCCACATATTGCAAAGATGTGTGCTTGAAAATATTTATTGTAGAATATTTTCAATAATGAAAAATCGAAAATAAATTTATTGCCCAAATCAATAGAAATATTAAATAAGTTAGGGTATAAAGACATACAATGAAATACTAAGAAGTAATGGAAAAAAAATGAAGCATAGATAGGGAAAAAAGTATATAGCATATTATTAGATGAAAAAAATGTATGTTTTATGATCTCATTTAAAATAATTATATATTAATATATGGGAAAAATCTAAATATACATAAACCATTAACAGCAATCTTCTCTGGTGGGATTATTTCATACATTTCTGCATTGTTCAAAGTTTTAACTAGGATATATTCTATTCCTCCTCCAAATAAAACAACCCAACTATGTAGACATTTTTCCTTTAGTATCTGCTTCCTTCTTACCTCTCTTGAAGCAGCGATGCCAGGAGACTTGTATTCTGGATCATCTGTATCTCTATTCTTTTCTCCATTTCCCCCTCCATCCATGGACCTCATGCACTTACATGTTTAAAATCAAGCAGACAGGTGGGGAAGAGGGTGTCTCTAGTCCAACACACTCAGTCTTCGCTTATTCTCCTTAGGCAAATTGCTTAATGTTTTTTCTCAGTTTCTCTGTAAAATGGTCATAATAATATCTAATTATTAGGGTGGCTATAGGGATTAAATAAGAATATAAATGCCTGGCACATGGTAAATACCTGCTAAGTGGTAGCTGCTATTATCATCACTATTGTTATCAACAATGCCTCTTAGGGTCAGGACTGTGCCTATACTATTCACTATGCATTTTACTGAGTTCAGTTTTTTTATGTAAATGGGTACCTATAAATATTCCTTGATATTTATGGTCGCATATGGCCACATAGCCCCAAATGATTCCTGTTCATGTCCGTTTGAATGCCTCGTGAGCATTGGTATACGTTTCAGTTTGGAGACTCTGCTTTTACAGGGTGACTCTAAGAAACCTTGACCATGTTCATTCAATCTAAGACTTTACACAATGAAATGCTAGAATTGCCCAGGACTGAATTAACAGTGCTCTGAGAACGAAGGAATGGAATAAAAAAAATGCAAAGGTAAATCTCTCTGTAGGCAGGGCAGGGTAGAGGGGTAGAGAGGAAGAAACCATGTTTGCATAAGCCCCAACCCAGTCTTCCTTTCAGTTTACTCATTGTGATTTCACTGAAGATAACAAGTAAAGCTGTCTTTACTGACTAACCAAAAATAAATTTTTTTTCTCTAATCTTTTCAGGTTTGAAATCTTAGAAAGTTTTTATAATTTGATAATTCTTATCAAAAGAGCCTCTAAGAAAGATACAAACAGCTCTAACTTCACAAGCCTCTTAGGAATTTGATTTAAAAATCTCATGACTGTGTGTATGAGATAACTCTTTGTCTGACTAAAATGATGTATTACAGGGAAAAAATATTGTTTTTGAGAACGGACAGGGGATTCCTGATATGATCAAATCATTAGACTATATTTTCTTGGGTTTTGTGATTTAAGAAGGAATTTCATTTCCTCCACAGTGAATTTCCTTGCCTTTGTTGATTGCTTTCAATCTTAATGCCATTAAAAATTGAGGTTTTTTTTTTATATATAACTTTTGAATGTGGAAAAACAAATTGCTTGCTCATTCTCATTTTCGGTGATGGAAGGTATGACTCCGGTCACTGTGATGCACACACCTCCCTTACTTTCAGTTTTTCCCTTGTTAAGATATGGAAAGTAATATAGACAGTAATTTGAATAAAGGTGGGAAGACCAAGTCTTGGGCAAATTTCTCCACTGCTTTAGCTTATATTATCAGGTTGATGTGAATAAAAACTCTAGTCTTTTAAGGTAAAATTAATGCCAGGATTTCAGCATGTGTTTCCATTATATCAACTCTGTAATCAACATTCATCTTTCCCTCTTTGGAAGGGGAAATACCTATCAATGTCTGATACAATGCTGTGTAACTTGTTGCCCTTTTCCATTTTTTTTTTTTTTAGAGACGGGGTCTCGCTCTTGGTCAGGCTGGTTTCGAACTCCTGACCTTGAGCTATCCACCGCCTCGGCCTCCCAGAGTGCTAGGATTACAGGCGTGAGCCACCGCGCCCGGCCCTTTTCCATTTTTTTTAAGGGTTGGAAATAGTTCAAAAAGATTAGCCCACAGGCACAGAGATGCACGCCACTAGGGTGGCTGCTTTGGCTTCTGATTCCCAGTGCTCTGTAAGACCCCGCCCCGACCCCCTTTGGACAATGAGGCCACTGGGGGAGTGGGAACTGAGGCAGGTGAAAGGTGGGCATTTTCCAAAGGCCTGGATGGGAAAAGACTATCTCTCTGTGGCTAGAAAATCTGGACCACAACAGGTAGTCCAGGCGGGCTGGGAAAACAGGGAGCGCTAAAGTCTGAAGATGGACTCAGATCAAAGAACTAGGGATCACAGGGCAAGAACAGGCGAGTGGCATCAGAGAAAGAGGAGATGATCTGGGTTAATTCCAAAGATCTGAGTGGATGGGTCCAGCATATTAAAGAGACTAGAGTAGGGCAAATAACTACATTAACTCCTACTTCTAAAACCCAGAATCATGTAATATTTTAGAAATTAAAGTTAAAAGTATGAATATGCAACCTTATTTGAGCAGTATAAATTGCAGTGGACAATAATCTTTAACAAAAAGTGATTGAACACTTTCTTTCTGCTCATAAAATCCATATCACTGGTTTTATCAGTTTAGAGACACAAAAGCAGTCATAATGCTCTGATTTTAGTAGTTAATTGTTTTAGCCTCACCTGCAAGTTATCAGCAAGTCCAGTAACTCAATCTTGAACCTCTCTCACTTCCCAAACCCCCAGCCCAGGTAAATTGCCAAGAAAACCTACTCAGCTCAAAAAAGTCAGTTTTTATTTCAAGCATCAGGTAGCAGAGACACTTGCTTTGGTTGTTGTCATGGGTACCTCATAGGCCATTGGACATTGTCTTTGATGCTCTTGCTTTCCCAGACCATGCCCAGGCTGAGGTTGCCACACTGGGCTTTAAGGAATACTATGATCTTAATGTGTCCCCCAAAATTCATTGTTAGAAATTTAATCCCCAATGCAACAGTGTTGAGAAGTGAGGCCTTTTAGGTGTTTAGGTCATGATGGCTCTGCCCTCAGAAATGGATTAATGCCATTATAAAAGGGCTTGACAGAGAAAGTTTGTTCCGTTTTGTCCTTCTACCTTTTGCCATGTAAAGACACAGTGCTTCTCCCTTCCAAAGGATGCAGAATTCAAGACATCATCTTGGAAGCAGAGACTGGGCATTTACCGGACACCAACTCTGCCAGCTCCTTGATCTTGGGCTCCTAGCCTCCAGAACTGTGAGAAATAAATTTGTGTTATTTATAAACTGCCCAGTCTCAGGCATTCTGTTAAAGCAGCACAAAATGGACCAAGACAAAGAGAGAGCTGGCCAGTTCACATGTTCTAGGCCAGAGAGGCTCACTGGGAAGACCTTCCTGCCTTAGCCACATGGCACAGATCTCCTCCTTGTCCCATGAACCTGTCATCTCTCATGGTGTGCTCCTCTCTGGGCCGTTATCTTTTCACACGACAGGAAAATCTCAGTCAAAACCATCCCAACCCATCAGAAATGTTCTAATGACACAGAACTTTAAAAGGCTTTCTACTTCCTTTCTCTCACGAGGTTGCTCTCCTGGGAGGTTTCTGTGTAAACTTAACCTACCTCTGCTTCAAAAACCAATATATCAAGAGTTGTTGGAAGAGGTCTCATGATCAGGCCATATTAAGATACTGTTTCACTCTTCTGCTGGGGCAGTGGGTGCCTGTGTGTCTTTTGTTTGCATAACTCTTTGGAGTTCAAGTGAATGAATATTTTGAAAAAGACACTCCACTGTGCCTGCCTATACCAGGAAAGTGCTGGCTGCTTTGTGGGCTGCCTGAAGTTCTTACATTTCTATCCCACCAAGCACTTTGTTATACCTGGAACACCAAATCTAAATTCATAGAAAGCAGAGTGGATTTTGTGCCTTATGCCACATTCACGTTGGAATTCGGGTATGTCTGATCATGTCTCGAAGGCCAGCAGGGTGGTCCAAAATGGGCTTATTTGCCTAAAGGACTGAATAACCTTCTAGGAAGAAGGAACTCATCCAAACATAGACAAGGTTCCACATCCTCAAGTTTGGCTCAAGAATGAAGGATGAAGGTGGTGGGTGGAGAGGGAAAAAAGTCAAAGCAGGGAGTAGATCAAGTTGTTTGCCTCTCAGAATGTCTTTCAGCTCAACCCCCATGGACTAATTACTGAGCTCAAGGCAGAAGGGGCTCTAATAAAGTGTGAGAAAAACTAAGAGTTTCACTAAACTTGGTAGACTTTAAGAAACCCAAGGTGATGCTTTCTAGAGGAAAGGCAGGAGAGGAAAGAGTTTGGCATTAGACTCTTCATCTGGCATTAGACTCTTTGGTGGAAACAATAGGGCCTCGGCAATGTCAGCAGCTTCAGGACATCACTACAGTGAGCCAGAGAAACGAGCAGAAATGGACAGTGCTAAGTGGGAGCAGAAAGTGAGTTAGCAAGCACAAGTGACCTCCCACCCGGCCTGCTAGAATTAGCTAGGAAGAATTTCTGCAGAGCAGGTAGGAGCACAAGAGAGATACTGTTTTGTGACTGTTACTGTGACTCTCCTTGCATACCTAAGTCTGGGCAGGGGACACAAAGCCTAAAATATAGTTGAAGTGTGAATGTTTGTTCCCTGGAACCTTACCAGGTCTTCCATATTCTGTTTGTTTCCGATAGATAAAAATGTTTCAAAAACTATTTAACAGGAATTCTTACAAATGATAGCAGCTGCTTGGGGGCTGCAGGGAGGAGAAATCAATCTGGAAAATGAGCATATATCATTGAGTAAGAATCAGATGTTAGGAAGTGAATGATAATGATTGCTTTGTCTTGTTTGTGGTAATATGTATTAATGCCTGAGGCTCAAGTCTAACAGGTATTCTCTGCCCGGAAGTTTTCTACCATGTGGAAATGTCAACCTTTAAGAATATTTGCTTGCAAATTTCTCTGAAAAGAGTCTGTACATCAAATCCTGAACTTAGATGTTTTCATTGCTTATAATTTAAACCAAATAACTTACCTGTTTCTCTGTGATGATTTGGCCAGTATGATATTTTACTTTTTAAGAGCTGTTTGTTTTGACTTTTTTGCCTTTTTATTGAATAATCTTTTAGAAGATTCTATTCTTTATCTTATTTCTATCTTTCTGTTGTAAGTGAAGCATAGGGAGAAGAAACAGAAGAGTATCAGATGTGAAGACAACCCATGGCCCCCAAAAGGAAGGCTAAAACTGTTTTTCTCCCAAAAAGAAAATAGTCATTATTGTTGTTATTCTAAAAGTAATAGTTTATGTAAAAAATTCAAAAAGTACTCCCAAATCACACCATTTATAAGATAATCACTATTAACATTCTGGTAAACAGCATACTTGTGTCACTCTATGTAAATATATACAGAGAGAGAGGGAGATGAGGGGGGAGAGAGAGAGAGAGAGCGAGCACGAGCAAGCACACCTTTTTAGGTCCCTCAGGCAAAGTCTAGTACTTGAACCAGTGCCTAAATGTTGTCACCTAGGGCAGATAGACAGATAAGCAAACCCCACGTCTCAAAATCACCCACAATGCAGCACCCCACAGATCAAATTAACCACACAGGACAGCCCTAAAGATCACTTGTGAAAATTTCTAGAACCACATTGTTATCTTGTTTCCAGAACAATTCAGAGCATCTGTGAGGAAACTTGTAAACTATAAAGCATTGTCTTTGACGTACATAATCATCTGATAGGGGCCACAGTTCCTGAGTGGCTCAAAATACCACAGAAGTGGGTGAGGAGCATTTCTACCCAGGAGAGTCCTTTAACTCATTTTCCTGTGTCTGATACTGGAGAGAGTCTCAGCAGTTTTAGTTTACCTCTATATTTAACGGTAGGCATCCTAGAAAAACTCTAGAAAAACTTTTGGAATCTGTTGCTGGCTCAAGGTTTTAATAGGTGCTCTCTGCTGCAAAGTTTTCTTCCATATGGAAATGTCAACCTTTGGGAAAATTTGCTTATAGTCAGGATAAACTGCCTTATTTTCCACTGAAGCAGGAATTTAAAAACAAAACAACATGAAACAAAATTTAAAAAAGCTTTTATTAATAAGGAAGAGGATTAGGGCTGGTATTATCCCCTAAAAGACTTTCAGACGAGAAGTGGCATTTCCTCCTAATGGAAAAGTAGAAAAGATTTGGACTTGGGGTCACGTGGTTCTGAATCATATCTCACTCCTTTAGGGCTATATAAGCATAGCCTATGCAATATTTGGGACATACCTATACTAAAGAAGCATTTATTTAACTGAAATTCATTTTTAACTGGGTATCATGTATTTTTATTTTCTAAATCTGACAACCCCTCACTCATTATCATGTGACCTTGCACAAGGCACTTTATTTCCCAGAATCTCCTACTCTACCCTTGTGAGGTATGGGATAATAACAACTAACTCTTAGGTTATTGAGAAGCACCTAGCATTCATTCACTAGGTACTTACTGAGTACCTAGTGTGGAGGAGGCTCTGGTTTAGGCCACGGAAATGATAACCTATCCTCCTGAAGATTAAACAGCTAATCACATCTTAAATTGTGATTAGTACAACAGAACAGTATAGGGGGATATGGGATGAAAACCTTTTATCTGGTCAGAGAAGCTTTCTTTGATGGATAGGATAATTAGTTTGTGGTAATCATTTCACAATATGTACATTTATCAAAATATTACATTGTATACTATAAATATACACAATTTTTATTTGTCAATTGTACCTCAATAAATCTGTGGAGAAAAAAGAGAAGATTTCTTTGGAGAAATGACAACTTAAATAAATATATTCAAATGGAGGTACTTGTACTTGGGGTACTTGAAACTCAAAATGTCCAAAACTGAACTCACTCTTTCCCTCTCCAAACCTGTCTTTTGTACTATGTTCTTAAACTTCAATTAAAGGGGCACCACTCATTGATTGCCTATGCCGGAAACCTGGGAGTCAATCTGAACTCATTTCTGACAGTCATTCTCTATATCAATTCCTTGATCAAGTTTTGCCAATTTATCTTCCAAATATTCCTCAAATCTCCAACTCTACTGCCACTTTCTTCATTATCTGTTGTATAGCTATTTTGATAGCTTCCTAACCAGTTAATATGCTGCTAGTTCTGCTCCCTTTAAACCTATATTTTATACTTGAGTTAGAAATTATCTATTTCCCTGCTTAAAATATTTCAGTGACTTCCTTTTATCAAGAGCCCAAGCTTTCATAAACTAGTTCCTATATATCCTGCACTGTCTTGCTTCAGCATTCTTACTCTAGTAACACTGAACTACTTGTAGTTTCCTGCATATGCCACGTGTTTCATGTATCTATGCCTTTATTCAAGCTGTAATCTCTGTCTAGTATTCTCTTCCTTCCTAAACAACTCTTCCTATCCTTTAAGACTCTGTTATCAGCTCCTCTAGACAGTTTACTCTAGGTTGGACAAGTGCTGGAAATGGACAGATTGTGTCAGATGCCTGCACGCACTGACCCCACCTTGGGAAAGCCTCAGCATTTCTGCCACTGCATTCTGAGAGAAGTTTGTCAGCCTGAGTTGCCATATTTATTAACACAGGACTGCCACCATGGTTACAGTTGATTGCATCAGGGGTAATCACCAGATTCAAAGAGAGTCTTCAATAGACCAGCCCTTACCCCTGATGCCTGTTATATGAGCTGTACTGTGCTCAGCAGGTTTGAGGATAGCCCAATCTAGTCTGAGCCACTCTCTTAGGGAGTTTGAAGCTAAAATACTCAGCATTAGTACCAGCAGCCAACAGTGTGCACAGAAGCCAAGAGACGCAGAGAGGAGGCAGGAAACCAGCCATAGCAGAGTTGAAGCCAGGAGTAAACAGAAGCTACAAGGAAATTAAGGTTAATTAATTGTTAACAGCAATTAATTGATGAAAGCACAGACAAGAAGCAGCTGAGTCCTCACAATGGTGGAGCAGTCTAGTAGGGAACAGCTGACACCTGCTACTTAGAGAAAAATAAAATTACCAGCCACTGCAGCAGCACTGTATCCTGAAGGAGCTTGTTGTGCCTGTTCCTCTTAATGTCTGACTGAGTAACTACAATTGTTTCCAGAATGATGTTCCGGTCTTCATGAGACTACTGTGCTCCTGATTTGCCACGTGTCCTTGTAAGAATCCCTTATCTCCCTAGGTAACCAACACATGTTCTTTGCAACTTGTAAGGGTCAGAGTAAAGCAGTGCCTTTATATTGGTTCTCCCCATGCTCTGAATAGCCTGTGAAAACCTGTACATGATCTCACTACAAGCATACTGTCTGCAGTGTTGGTCCTAGCCAAAAAGTCTTACTTGAGAGAAAGGGGGTAACTAGAAGATAATAAAAGGGTCATCTCACTATATTATAAGCATACAAAACACACAAAACTACTCTCATACTTTGCTGGCATATTTCAAATACGTACAGGCCTTTTAGAAAACAATTTTGACAATATCTGTCAGAAATAACCAGATACCCTGCCATGAGTTGAATTGTGTCCCCTAAAAAGGTATGTTGAAATTCTAACCCCTGGTACCTGTGAATGTGACTTTATTTGGAAATAGGGTCTTTGCAAATTTAATTGGTCCAGATGAGGTCATACTGGATTAGATGAACCCTAAATTATAAGAAGATCATGTGAACATGCAGAGAAGAAAGCATCATGTGAAGACAAAGATAAAGACTGGAGTGATGTGTCTACAAACCAAGGAACACCAAGAATTTTTGGCAACCACCAGAAGCTAGGAGAGATGCATGGAAAAAATTCTTCATCAGAGTCCCCAGAAAGACTCAATCCTTTTGAAATCTTGATTTCAGACTTCTAGCCTCCAAAACTGTGAGAGAATTAATTTCTGTTATTCTGACCCACTCAGTGTGTTGTATTTTGTTAAGTCTTGAAAGACATATGGGCATCCAGATCTAGGAAGCTCAAAGTCCCCAAACAGATTCAACCCAAAATGGTCCTCTCTAAGGCACATTATGGGCAAATTTTCAAAGTCAAAGACAAAGAGAGAATACTAAAGACAGCAAGAGAAAAGTATCTAGTCACTTATAAAGGAATGTCCATTGGATTATCATCATATTTCTCAGCAGAAGCTTTGCAGGTCAGGAGAGAATGAGATGATATATTCAAAGTGCTGGGGCAAGGGGGGGGGGGGTTGGGGGAACTGCTAGCCAAGAATACTATACCCAGCAAAGCTATCTGTCAGAAATGAAGTCTTTCCCAGACAAGCAAAAGCTGAGGGAATTCAACACCACCAGACCAGCCTTACAAAAAATGCTTGAGGGAGTGCTACAACCAGATGTGAGAGCATGATAACTACCAGAGGAAATTCAAAAATTTCTTCATACAAATAAAAATGGAAACACAATATAACAAAACCTATGGAATATAGTTCTAAAATGGTTATTTTATGGTGATAAATATCTATATCAAAAAATTAGAAAGATCTCAAATAACCCACCTAATGCTATACCTCAAGAACTAGAGAAACAAGAACTAAACCAAATATTAGTAGAAGAAAAGAAATAATAGAAATTAGAGAAGAAATAAACAAAATAGAGGACTAAAAAAATGATCAATGAAATGAAGAATTGGTTTGTTGAAAAGATAAACAAAATCATCAAACCTCTGGCTAGACTAACTAAAAAAAGAGAATATAAGATTCAAATAAAATCAGAGATAAAAAAGGAGACATTACAACTGATTCCACAGAAATACAAAGTATCATAAGAGACTATTATGAACCACTGTATACCAACAAATTGTAAAACCTAGAAGAAACTGATAAATTCCTGGACACATATAAGTTACCACAATTAAATCATGAAGAAATAGAAAATCTTAACAGACCAATAATGAGTAATGAGATTGAATCAGTGATAAGTGTCTCATCAAAGAAAAGCCAGGACCTGATGGCTTCACTGTTGAATTCTGCTGAACATTTAAAGAAGAACTAATACCAATACTACAAGCCTCAGACCTAAAATATGATATGGAATTTTTTGAGTGGAGAAGGTGAAGCCAATGGCAGTGGGTGTCCTGCTATTATTCCTGATTGAAAGGTTCTAGAAATTTGGTTGGGAAACAGTTGGCAAAACTGTTGTACCCTTGGTGGACAGACCTATGCCTACTAAAGCTGTAATATTCAGGTAAATGATAAGAACAATTTAGAATGTTAGAATGGGTTGGCTGCTTCTTGCTGCCTTAGTAAATCCCTACAAGAAAGAGAGAAGCTGGGACTAAGGGCAGCCTATCTGATAGCAGAGAACAAAGAAAATATAGAGAGGCCCTTTCTGTCCATAGCCTATAATACAAGTTTGTTTTGAGTCCAATAAGTTTTAGCCTTAAAGTTTGGGGGAAAAAACACAAAAAACAAAAACCAAAGAACCAGAGGTGAGAGACCAAGCAGGAGTTAATATTCCAACTAAATTCAAGCCTGATACCCCTCTCTCTTCCCAACACCTCCCATTAATTATTCTCTTTCCCTGCAAAAAGATCCAGTCTGGCTACAAGAAGTAGATTATGAGTGAGGCTACTGTTTCAAAATGCTTCAAGGCTGAGGTCTTTTTTTTCAGTTTTTTTTAATTTCAAGAAAATATGAGAGTACAAACATTTTGGTTGCCTTTTATATCTTTGCCTCTCCCTAGCTAGGGTTAGAGGTATGCCCTTCCCCTCCACAATGTTCACCACATCCCTCAGATGTGGGTCTACCCCCCTAACCCCCGAATCCCTGGTTAACACCACCACCATTTGAGTACCATAGTGTTAATCAGTCAGTACCAATTTGATGGCGAGTACATGTAGAGCCGATCTTGTGTCACCTCATATTGGATAATGGGCTTAAGCTCAATCCAGGATAATATGAGGTCTTTAAACTGAGGGACAAGAAGTTTGTCTAGAAAGGAGAAGTCTGTTGCTAGGATACAAACTCAAAGATTTGCCTGGGCAATATCCCTAGTTAGGTTATTAACTTGAGAAATTAGCCAGAAGCAAGTAGCCTAGAAGTCTACTAAGTATTTTAGAAAAAAATATTGCCAAAAACAAAAAATAAATACAAAAATAAAAAAAAGGAGCCTCTCCTTCTCTAGCTCTGCCAGCAGAAAATAGGAGCAAGGAAGCATTGTCCTACTGGCAGCAAAGTTACACCTTAGCATGAAGATAATTTGTAGGCAACAGAATGGAAAGGTGGAAGAGTGATGATCAGCTGCTGAACTAACCTCCGGACTTCCTGCTATGGAAGATAATAGATTGATTTCTTTACTGTTTCAACCATTTTGATTTCTCTCACTCATAGTCAAAAGCATCCTAACACATATGTTGCCACCAAAATTCTTTTCCTATCCTTTAAGGGGAGGAAAATAATTCTTTTTTTCCTCTATCCATCTTAGGTTTATTGGCTGAAGCCTATAAATTAGACTTACAAAAACAGATTAACAAGAGAAAAACAAGCATAAGTTTATTAACATATGCATTGCATACACACATGGGAACAGTCAGTGATGAGTAATTCAAAGGGGTGGTTAGAAGTAGGGTAAACTACTTCTTAACTAAAGTATAATAAATATGAAATCTATAAAGATGCAGCAAGACAAAGGAAAAAGACTGAATTTCTAGAGGTGACAAATCATGGGAAGGTAAATGTATGTGAGAACTACTGAAAGATAAGGGTTCTTTTAGCAAGGTTTGTTAGGCAGATCTCTCTGGCGCTGTCTCTGGGATTACTAGTTATTTCTGGTGACTAACTTTTGTCCACCCTGGTAGAGAGCAAGGGGAGAGACCTTTACAAATTTACGTCCTGCTTTTAGGCAAATAGGAGGAGGGCTGAGAGCTTTTCTTTTATTTGCTTATTCCCAGTTGTCTTTGGCTCAAAATAATCAGCATGCTAAAGTGGTGTATTTTGGGATGACATAGAAACATCCTCTTGTTTTCATATCTCCAGGATCTATAATAATGCCTATTCTGCTATCCTTCAGCCTTATCTCCAGGGTATCATCTTTCATCTGCCTCATAAATTAATAATACTTGAAAATGTTTGTATTCTTAGAAATTAGATTTAGATATGGTTTAACTCTTTTTAATGTGGTCTACTATAAAATGTAAAATAATTTTTCCAATTTAAGAAAGCATTGGGGTGTGGTGGCTCACACCTGTAATCCCAGCACTTTGGGAGGCCAAGGTGGGAGGATCACTTCAGGCCAGGAATGAGAGACCAGCTTGTACAACATAGTGAGATCACATCTCTATTTTAAAAAAAGAAAAAAGAAAACATTTTGCCATGAAACAATATTCCTAGTCATGGAAGATTTTGAGTCATACACATATTATAGATGGAATTAAAAGATAATGGCTGTTTCTGTCACTGCTCCTTTATGGAGTATCTAAATCTCTTGTGTGACATGGGTTTGTGGTTTTATCTTTTTTTCCCCCTTAGATCTATATTGACTTAAAATTGGGGAGAGGGTTGCTTTTCCTCAGAAAGTGAATCTCTGAGGAGGAACATTTGAGTGGGGGGAATTGGATTTACACCTAAGATCACTAATGACAATTCCCCATCCCTAAACCTCCTGTTGTCTTTCTGGAGAAACAGAAGACATATCAGGTTGGATAATAAATTTTGAGGTAGTGGGAAATTAACTATTTTCCACTTGATTAAATAAATTTAATGTTTCACCAACTGTTTCCAGTTATTGACTTATGACTTGACAGCAATTTTAAGCCCAATTTATATGGCTATATGGCCAAGCAATACTAAAATCCAGTGGAATGTTAGAGCATGTATATTTGAAGGAATGTAAAAGATTTTTAGTTCAGTGATTGTCTTGCTAAAATGCTACAAAGACTGCAGACATTCATGGATAAAAGTGAATGATAAATGATTGGTTTGCCTCTGTTTTGACAAAATGGAGACAGCATTTCAACCTGGAAACAGACTAGTCCACAGATATGGGAAAGCAATAAATGAGATTTCTTTCTGTAAGCTATCATTCTTGTGTATAAGTAAAAACTTCAGTCCGTGTAAACCAGGTAATCATTTTAAAAATAGGTGTCCTAGAGCTGGACACAGTGGCTTGTGCTTGTAATCCCAGCTACTTGGGAAGCTGAGGCAGGAGGATTGCTTGAGCCCAGTAGTTTGAGACTCATCTGCACAACATAGTGAGACACTGTTTATAAAAAAATGAAAAAAATTAGCCAGGCATGGTGGTGCCCACCTGTAGTCCCAGCTAATCAGGAGGCTAGGTGGGAGGATCACTTGAGCCCAGGAGTTTGAGGCTGAAGTGAGCTATGATATTGCTACCACACTCCAGCCTGGGTGACAGAGTGAGACCCCATCTCTAAAAAAATTAAAAGTAAAAAAAAAAATTAAGATTGAAATCATCCCAAATACTTTTTCTGGCCATAATAGAATGAAATTAGAAATCAATAACAAAAGAAAAATGGTAAAACTCACAAATACATGGAAATTGAATAACACACTCTTGAATAATCATTGGGTGTATGAAGAAATCAAAAGGAGAAGTAGAAAATATTTTGAGAAAAGTGCAAACAGAAACACACATACCAAAACTTATAGCAAAAACAATAAGAGGAAAGTTTATAGAGATAAATGCCTACATTAAAAAAGAAGAAACAACCTAATACTACACCTCAATGAACTAGAAAAAAAAAAGAACAAACTAAGCCCAAAGTTAGCAGACAAAAAGAAATAATAAAGATTAGAGCAGAAATAGATGGAATAGAGAATAAAAAATTATAAAAATTGATATAACTAGGAGTTGGTTTTCTGAAAAGATAAACAAAATCAATGAATGCTTAGCTAGACCATCCAAGAAAAAAAAGAGAGAAGATTCAAATAAATCAAATAAAAAATGAAAGAAGAGACATTACACCTGATGCCACAGAAATAAGAATAATCATAAAAAACTATTATGAACAATTATATACCAAAAAATTAAACAACCTAGAATAAATGGATAAGTTCTTAGAAACATGCAACCTACTAAGATTGAGTCAATAAGAAATAGAAAGCCTGAGTGGACCAATAACAAATAAGGAGATTGAAACAGTAATCAAAAATTTCCCAACAAAGCAAAGCCCAAGAGCAGGTGGCTTCACAGTTGAATTCTCTCAAGCATTTAAACAAGAATTAATACCAATCCTTCTTAAACTCTTCCAAAAATAGAAGAACAAGGAAGACTTCTAAACTCACCTTATGAGGCCAGCATCACCCTAATACCAAAGCCAGACAAAGACATCACAAGAAACTGAAAGGTCAATCAATATCCCCAATGAACATGGATGCAAAAATTCTCAATAAAATGTTAGCAGACTGAATTCAACAGCAATATACCATGACCCAGTGATATTTATCCCTGGGATGAAAGAATGGCTCAAAATTTGCAAACCAATCAATGTGATACACTACATTAACAGAATGAAGGCTAAAAATCATATGATCATCTCAATTGATGTGGAAAAAGGGTTTGACAAAATTCAACACCCTTTTCCTGGTATTAAAAAACAAACAACAACAACAAAAAACCCTCTCAACAAATTATAGAAGGAAATTACCTTAACATGGTAAGGCCATACATAAAAAATTCACAGTTAACATCATAATCAATGATGTGTAACCAGGCAAGAATGACCACTTTCATCTCTTTAATTCAACCTAGTACTAGAAGTTGTAGCCAGAGCAATTAGGCAAGAAAAAGAAATAAAAGGCATTCAATTTGCAAAGAAGAAGTAAATCTGTTCGTAATGACATAATCTTACATATAGTAAACCCTAAACACACCAAAAAAAAAAAAAATACTGTTAGAACTAATAGATTAATTCAGTAAAGTTTCAGTATACAAATCAACATAAATATTCTCAGTTGCTTTTCTACACTAACAACAAATGATCTGAAAAGGAAATTAAGAAAATAATATCATTTATGATAGCATCAAAAATAAATAGATACATAGATAAAATATTTAGGAATAAATTTAACCAAGGAGATGAGAGATCTGTATACTGAAAACTATAAAACATTGATGAGAAAAATTGAAGAAGAAACAAATGGAAATATATCCTGTGTTTATGGAGTAAAAGATTTAATATTGTTAAAATGTCCATATTACCCAAAGCAATTTGCAGATTTAATGCAATCCCTATCAAAAATTTCAATGACATGCTTTATAAAAATAGAAAAAACAATCATAAAATTCATATAGAACCACAAAAAAAAAAAACAAAAAAACCCTGAAGAGCCAAAGCAATCTTGAGCAAGAACAAAGATGGAGGCATCACACATCCTGATTTCAAATATATTACAAAGCTACAGGAATCTAAACAGTATGGCATTGGAATAAAAACAGATATATAGACCAATGGAACAGAACAGAGAGGTCAGAAATAAATTCACCCATTTACGGTCAATATGATCTTCAATAAGACTATCAAGAACAAACAATGGAGAAATGACTTTCAATAATTTTTTAATAAATGGTGATGGAAAAACTGCATATCCACAGGCAGAAGGAAATTGGACCTTTATCTCGCACCTTAAAGTAAATAAACTTAAAATGAATTAAGGACTTAAACAAAAGACCTGAAACTGTAAAGTAACTAGAAGAAAATAGGGTGAAAGCTTTTTGACATTGGTCTTGGTAATGATATTTTTTGGATATGACACCAAAAGGTACAGGAAACAAAAGTAAAAATGGACAGATAAGTAGGATTCCACCAAAGTAAAAGCTTCTGAACAGTAAACAATCAACAGAGTGAAAAAGCAACCTATGGAATGGGAGAAAATATTTGCAAACCATATATCTGGATAAGGAGTTAATCTCCAAAATTTATAAGGAACTCATACAACTCAATAGAAAAAACAAATAACCCAATTAAAAAAACGGGCAAAGGGTCTGAATAGATATTTCTCCAAAGAAGACATATAAATGGCCAACAGGTATGAAAAGGTGCTCAATGTCACTAATCATCAGAGAAATGCAAATCAAAATCACAATGAGATATCATCTCATACTTGTTAGAATGTCTATTATCAAAAAGAAAATATAAAAGGTGAGGATACGGAGACATTAAAATCCTTGTATACTGTTGGTGGAAATGTAAATTGGC
The DNA here is from genome assembly GCA_008086735.1 of Cheirogaleus medius. NCBI lineage: Eukaryota > Metazoa > Chordata > Mammalia > Primates > Cheirogaleidae > Cheirogaleus > Cheirogaleus medius. The sequence goes on from VBSM01000483.1 coordinate 26,655,325, forward strand.
ATAGCCATTATGAAAAACGGTATGGTCTTTAAAAAATTAAAATTAGAACTACCTTATGATCCAGCAATCCCACTTCCAGGTATATATCTAAAAGAAATGAAATCAAGATCTCAAAGAGATATCTGCATTTTATGTTCATACTAGTATTATTCAAAACAGCCAAGATAAGTGTCCATAAATGAGTGATGAAGAAAATGTGATTGATACACACACACACGGAGAGTATTTAAGGTTATTCAACCTTAAAAAAGAAGGAAATCCTGCCATTTGCAACGTGTGTAAACCTGGAGGACATTATGCTAAGTGACATAAGCCAGACACAGAAAGACAAATACTGTATAATCTCACTTAAATGTGGACTCTAAAATAGTCAAACTCATAGTAGCATAGCATAAAATGGTGGTTGCCAGGGGGAGGAGAAGGGAAAATGGGGATATATTGCTTGAAGGATATAAAGTTTCAGTGACGCAAGATGAATACGTTCTGGAGATCCAATATACAGCATGGTGACTGTAGTTAACAATACTCCACTGTATATTTGAAGTTTGCTAAAATGGTAGATCTTAAATGTTCTCACTACATACACACACACACAAAGAAAATTTTAAGTATGTGAGGTGATGGATATGTTCATTACAGGTATACATCAGAGATATTGCCGAGTAGGTTCTACAAAAGTGCAATAAGGCAAATATTTTAGTAAAGTGAGTCAAACAAAATTTTAGTTTCCTAGTGCACATAAAAGTTATGTTTACACTATATTGTAGTCTATTAAGTATGCAATAGCATTATGTCTAAAAATTTTACACAATTTAACAATACTTTATTGCTAAAAATGCTAATAATCATCTAAGCGTTCAGCAAGTTGTGATCTTTTTGTTGATGGAGGGTCTTGCTTTGACGTTGATGAATGCTGACTGATCAGGGTGGTGGTTGCTGAAATTTGGGTGGCTGTGGCAATTTCTTAAAATAAGACAACAATGAAGTTTGCTGCATCAATTGACTCTTCCTTTCATGATAGGTTTCTCTGTAGCATGTAATGCTGTTTGACAGTGTTTTATCATAGAACGTAGAACTTTTTTCAAAATTGGAATCAATCCTCTCAAACTCTGATGCTGCTGCTTTTATCAACTAAGGTTATGGAATATCCTAAATCTTTTGTTGTCATTTCAACAATGTTCACAGGATCTTCACCAGGAGTAGATTCCATCTCAAAAAACGACATCCTTTGCTCATCCATAGAAAGCAGCTCCTTATCCATTCAAGTTTTATCATGGGATTGCAGCTCCACTTCTAATTCTAGTTCTCTTGCTATTTCCACCCCATCTGCAGGTTCTTCCTCCACTGAAGTTTTGATCCCCTTCAAAGCCATTCATGGGAATTGGAATCAACTTCTTCCAAATTCCTACTAATGTTGATATATTGACTTCCTTCCAATAATCACAAATGTTCTCATTGGTATCTATAATGGTGAATCTTTTCCATCAGGTTTTCAATTTACTTTGCCCAGATCCATCAGAGGAATCATCATCTATGGCAGATATAGCCTTATGAAATATATTTCTTAAATAAGACTTTCAAAAAGCCTCCAGGAAGAGATTAAAAAACATGAGCAAAACACAGCTTTTGTAGCTGCTGTATGAATTCAGCTACTCAAAGTTCCTAGAAATCCCAAAGCTGCTCAGACAAGTTATTGTTTGGGTGAAGTTAGATGATGCCTTCCTTGCCTGGCTCATCAGCTATCACTGATAGAGTGAAGTGAGATGGAGTAGCAGGCACAATTTACTTCAGCCTACTCTATGTAGGCTAATGGGCCTAGAATTTGGCATCACTATTTTACACTGAAAATAGATGAGATCATGATGGGCCATGAATGCTTTGAGGTTTTGGTCCAACTTCACCACTAATTAAGAATATTATCTTGGGTGAATCACTTAACCTCTGCAGATATCAAATTTCTTATCAGTAAAATGTCAATGAGATAATGAATTTGAAAATACTTGCAAAATGAAAAGTACCAAGGAAATAATTCTTCCTTCCTAAAAGGCTATGAACATTATTAAAATCTACCCCATGGAAGAAGAACACACACAACAGGGACTTAACTGTGATCATGAATGGATTTACAGAAGTGGTATCATGTTTGGGAAGACCATAGGTCTGATAAAGATGGCACCAGCCTATGCCTGAGGCAATTCAGATTTTCATAGAAAACACAAGAGCCCCTAGATGAGTTCTCTCTGGATGGTATGGAGGCCATCCAACAATATGTTCCTAATTTCAAAGAAAGAGAATAGAATTTTGAAAAGCCAAGAGGCTGTTGGGAAACTGACAAGAGGTGCATTAATATAGGTATAAAACTCCAGACCAAACTAAAGTTTTAAAAATCTGTGAAAGAGGGTGAAAAAGAAGAAATTTTTGTGGAAGGCAGAATCCTTGAAAGTCAGCTTTGATAGATGGATAATATGTGCAAAATAGTGACCAACCTCTTTGCTAGGCAGGAGCTGCCCTTTTTAAGGAACTTCAGCTACTGAGGCTGAGTCACAAACAATGTTAAGCACCTAAAATAGCTTCGTGTTGAATAGTAAAATTCTGCATAATAAAAGGAGAGGCAGAGGGTGTGACACACAAGGTAGTTAGCTATCTGCTATTGACTTTACCACCACTGTAGCCAGAAAAGCCAGATGATGCGTCAGACATGTTAGAAAGCGAAAGTATGCCACAGCATATGATAGCTTTCTCCCCAAGCATTTTAAGGAAAAAATTAAAAAGCCAACTTCTCTAGTGGTGCCTATTATGAAATAATAGTGATAATCTAGGGGACCATCAATTTTCTACAGGGTCCCCAAAATGTAGCCATATATTGCCCCATTCTCTAATGGAAATAGCCAGAGAAATATAAATATCAAGACTGTGAGGACATCAAAGGCCTCATTGGAAAAGCCCCCACACAGGAAAATGTGTGGGCCTGAATTCTTCCATTCTGGAAGGGTAAAGGCCTGAGCTGATGATGCTGGGATTAGACAATGAAAGTCTTTAGAGAAGTATAGTTTAATTACACTAAATAAATGATACACAGACCACCAAATAGCCTTTCCCTTACAACAATGCTTAACATTGTAATTTTGATATAAAAGGTACAGAGAGACATTTGGCATCTTTTAGTAACAAAAAGATTACAAGATTTGTCCCTAATCTGGCTTTTTCTTCATTTTTTTTCTACCTGAGTAACTATAATCCTTATTTTTAAATTTTATGAAGATGTTTTATATTCTCTAGAATATGACTAAACCATTTTTCTCTGTTCTTTGTAAGAGATTATAATTGAGTGTTCCTAAGAATGCTTAACCCCTCCTATGCAACCTCCTCATTGTCATAATCCAATTTATTTGTTCTTTCTTCAAAATTCTTTACATCCACCTCTCCTGAGGCAGCAATCACCTTTGACCTAAGATTACAATTGTCTATGTACATATCTTCCCTATTATACATTGGTTCTTTGAAAAGGAATACAACTGGTAAGAGTGGTTTTCTGGAGTCAGAACATTCTCTTTTCAAATCCATGTTCTGTCCCTTACTGGCAGTAAGGGATGAGTGACCTAGAACAAAAAATTCTGAGCCTCAGTTTTTTAATCTGCAAAATAAAAACCATCACTTCACACGTTTGTTGTAAGGCTAAAATTAGACTGAGTGTATGTCTGTACACTGTTCTCTTTCCTCCCTTTCTATGTATCTAAGGACATTACAGTGTTAGACAAATATCTGTTTAAAGACTAGACAAGAAATGAAGAAGGCAGTAAAATGCAAGCATTATAAACAATCTCTTTGAGAAAGGATCTTTTAATTCTCCTCAGGTTAAATTAGAAGTATATACCTATACATACTATCATTCAGCCAGTTTTTGCATTATACTGAGGAGGAATGAACACATATCCTATGTATCCTAGCCAGTCTACCAACTAAAAAAATTGATCTGATCATATTTCATAACTATTACTGTTACACTCACAGTGTCCCAGGTGCTTTAGAGAATAAATCTAAATATATTAAAGAGGTAAAAACATAAAAACTAGAAACATGAATTGGTTTACATATAACATATATAAAGTCTATTATAAAACTAGCTTCAGTGTCCTTGAATGCAAATCCTTTTCTGAATATTTGTTAATCATACTCTTTTAAAAAAGCACAGTAGACATTAAAATATTTAAGCAGATTCTAGAACATGTTAAAATTAAAGCAGTATAAAATGGTATCTCAAACTCAATAAGTGTTTTATGTATTCTAATCTTAATATTTCTCTAGCTGTGTAAGAAGCAATCTATCATCTTGTATGCAATTAGCTCATTGTGTAGATAAAAGGTAAAACCATCCTGAAACAGGAAACCAATATTCTTCCTGTTTAATCAACAAATCTAAAAGTTTATTCTTTTTGTCTATTTACTCTTGCTCTTGTCCACCACAACATACCGCTCACATGTTCAGCAGTTTTATGACAAAGAGAAAATTTTCATGACTTACTTTTGTATCCCCACCCCCTTAAAGAAAGGAGGAAAAATTGTTTCATACAGAAGGTGTTGCATGAATTAAAACTTTACCTAAGTGTGGGCTAATGTAACCAAGAGGGATTTCACCTACATCCATTCAGTCAGTTTATGGGGGTTTAAAGAAATTCCAAAGAGTCATCAAAAGAGGAAAAATAAAGGTAATGTTTTTTCAGACAGGTAGAGTCTTTGAAAATATGTGTAATATGTAAAACATTTTTACACCCCCATAATATTTTTCCAGAATTAACAGTATAAATTGCTTCTCTGTTTAAGAGCTTCCTATCACTCTCTCTAATCACTACTCACAGTAACCTCAACTTCTGCCACAATGTACAAGATGCTACTCTTGTCTTGCATTGCACTAACTCTAGCCCTTGTCACGAACAGTGCACCTACTTCAAGCTCTACAAAGGAAACACGGCAACAACTGGAGCAATTACTGCTGGATTTACAGATGGCTTTGAATGGAGTTAATGTAAGTATATTGCCTTTCTTACTAAAATTATTACATTTAATTTTCTAGCTGTATTTTGTTTTTTAAATAACAATGTGTTATATTTTCTCAGAATTACAAGAATCCCAAACTCTCCAGGATGCTCACATTAAAACTTTATGTGCCCAAGAAGGTAAGCACAACTTTCTATGTTCAATTTATGCTTTAGTAAAGTTCAAAGTAATATGAAAATATGAACACTGATTGGATTAATGGCACCTCATCTGAGGAAAATAATGAGTAACTTTAATATATATATATTAATATATATATATTTTAAAAACCAAAGTTTGATAATGAGGCTTCTGTTAAAACGGTTTTGTCTATTTTTTTTATATGTACTTGTGTATTAGGAAAGAGGGAGGGGGAAAACACAAGAGTAATATTCTCACTGTATTGCTGGAACATTTTAAAAGAAAATGCTGATTTACTATTTAAAAATGTAAAACTCTAGAGATATTTGGTATCATTTTAGTATGTAAAATATCAAAATTGATTTCATAGGAGCCCACTTAAAAAATCTTTTATTGTTTTAGAAAAAATTCCAAAAAGTGTATCTTTAAGAAGCAACATAGCACAGTAATTAATAGCATAGACTCTGGGGCCAGATCATTTGAAATCTCAGCTCCAACATGTCCTAGCTTTTGTGACCTTGGAGAAATTACCTAATCTTTGGGACTCAGTTTCTTGCCTACTTACATGAATAATTGTATATACTTAATATAGTTTTATGAGGATTAATGAACAAATGTAAGGCACTCAGAATAGTGTCTGGCATATGGTAAACATCACATAAACATTAGCTACTATTAGTCATATTAAAGACAAAATTCTCTCTGGGAAATATAAAATTTTTGACTTACATGCCTTCTTACCAATAAAACTAGAGTTATTTTCCAAGATTAAAAATTTCGTTTGGTTGTTTTGGGATTTGGATAGTTAGAGCATAAGCATAGACCATCCAAGGTTCTAGGCTACAACAGGGGTATAAAGTTTCCTAGTAGTCGTGCCAGTCAACAGAGCATGGGCAAAACTTGGGTGCCAGACTCTGTTTTCTGAAGGAAATAGCTCCAATTTGCTCATGCCTAAAATTTAAGCCCTAAACTTGTATTAGTAAATTGAAAGGGCAGTAGATGGATCTATCAGGAGATATGCGTTGTCTAGTCCTACCTTTCCCTCTAATGATTGTTAGAAAGATAATATGAGATTATGTGCACAATTTAGGAGTGGTTGAGTTCTTTGAAATCTAAGTTTCTAAATGACAACTCAAACTCTATTTGAAACCAAAAGTAATGTGATAAACTCCATTCATTTGTTCACTTAACCACCATTCTGTTTACAAAGATTTTTAGAAATTAATTAAAACATGTAATTCAAAAGATGCTGTGCTAATGCTATAATGAAAAAAAAAATTGAAATTGAATCCTGGCTGTACTTATGTGGCATTGGGGAAGACAGAAATTCTGAGATTTAGTTTCCTTATTTGTAAAACGGAGATAACAATACTGCACTTCTTTACCTCAAAAAGTGGCTGTGAGAATTAAATGGGCTTATTTAGGAGAAAACACTTCGAAATTATAATGTACCATAGAAATATTATATAGATATACATATACACACACATATATATGTTAGGAGGTCTTTCCAAAAATCCTTCAAATAGGGACTTATTTGGTTGGGACAAATTTTTTTTTTTTTTTTTTTTTTTTTGAGACAGAGTCTCACTCTGTTGCCCAGGCTAGAGTGAATGCTGTGGCGTCAGCCTAGCTCACAGCAACCTCAATCTCCTGGGCTCAAACAATCCTCCTGCCTCAGCCTCCTGAGTAGCTGGGACTACAGGCATGCGCCACCATGCCTGGCTAATTTTTTCTATATATTTTTAGTTGTTGAATTAATTCCTTTCTATTTTTAGTAGAGATAGGGTCTCACTCTTGCTCAGGCTGGTTCGAACTCCTGACCTTGAGTGATCTGCCGGCCTTGGCCTAGGCGGCCAGGGACAAATAATTTTTTTAAAATGCATCTTAATGTAGCTATTGTAGAAAAGTAAACATTTAAGATGCAGTTAAATGTGTCTTGCTCCAGGCTATATTCAGAGTAGTTACTGCATGATCACAATTACCTAATCTGTAAAATGTTGGGATTGTGATAGATGGCATCCAGGAGATCCTTCTGTCCTTTAACATTCTGTGATTCTCAACTCTTATTATCAAATATTAGAATCACAGAATGTGATTCTTACACTTCTGCATTCTAACTACATTGGTTCTAATGATTTCTATGCAGACTGGAAAAGTAATCAGTTTGCATCTGTAATTTGCATTTAGATGCAGGTATGTTGACTTTTTGCAAAACCAAATTAAGCTGAAACTAATGACTCATTTGTTGTTAATTAATAGTTAATGCTAGCCATAGGTACTTTGGCCCTAGTTTTTTCCAGTTTTGCAATGCAAACTATATTGATCCATCTTTACAGCACTACTGAGAACAGGGAGAATGGTAAAAACTATATACTGCTACTCTTAATAAATTTGAGATTAATTTCTGATTCTGACCTTTACTATGGAGTAAACTGATCTGATAATTATTATTATTCTAGGCCACAGAATTGAAACATCTTCAGTGTCTAGAAGAAGAACTCGAAGCTCTGGAGAAAGTGCTAAATTTAGACCAAAGCGAAAACTTTCACTTGAGAGATACCAGGGAATTAATTGGCAATATCAATGTAACAGTTCTGGAACTAAAGGTAAGGCATTACTTTATTTGCTGTCCTGGAAATAAAATAAATAGAAGGCGGAAAATACTGAGTTTTAAAGTGGTATAACATTTTTTTGTATTGTGAAGTACCCATGCATTTAGCCAATGTTTTAAGTACACTGCAAACATGAATCATTTCTATTGTTAGATGATATATCGTGGAGTTGGGAAGTATAAGCTAGACCATCCACTCAGGGACAAGGCACTCAACTGAATTTCATAGGAAACAGATTTCCATTATGTATCTTCCAATTCCTTCAGATCATTTACTATAATAGCCAATACTGATTATCTGGAGAGCTTTTCAAATGGTGTTTCCCTATCATTTGATAGAAGGACTAACCATAAGAGATTTCTCTCAGCAAATGGCAGCCATTAAAATGGCCAGATGACTAGACAATCAACCCCTTATTTAAAGGCAATGACCACTTTCAGGACTTTAAGTATTTTTAAATGCACAGGAGGATAAAATATACAAGGGACTCAGGTGATAATAAAAGAGCTTTACAGCTCTCTTTTCTCATCCCATCTGCCAAAGACAAAATTCATGAGTTAATAGGTATCCTAAATATTAAGCAGCATAATTTTAATTACAATAGAACAAAGTTTCTAAAAGTATGTAACTCTAGTTGTTTCCAAATAGGAGTAATTTTATTAGTGGACTGTTTTATTTTTATTAAAAAAAATACATCAAGATCACTGTCACGTAGACATTGATAGATTTAGTTCCTTAACTATGTCAAGAGGTTTGCTCTGAAATCATTAACATCAGAAAACTCACTATAAATGATACAAATTTCAGATAAAATTATGTGAAAATTAGAAAACTGTGTCTCAAAATCCAGATACTTTTAAAATTTAATCCCAAGAGATTACAACATTTAAACAAGTATGTTTAAGAGGGTATATAATACTACAATAGTTTATTTAAAAGAGAATATTCTGTCTTGCTTGTTTTCTGTTCCCAGGGTAGGAATTACTTCAAATTTAAAGAAGCCCTCCCTTGTATCTCACTATTTATCAAAATATTTCCTTCTTAGCTTGTCAGCTAGAGGCAGAGCTAAAAGAGCTCCTTTTGGCAGAGGCGGCTAATTTCCAAAAAGTCAGTCCACAGAACAAACTTTCTAATGTTTAGACTTTTAAAAGTTAGTAAACAAACCTGCATTGATACTAGGGTGGAGTAGGGGTAGGTATAAATATTTACGAAGATGTTCTTCACATCAAATTTTCCCCAAACAGAAGCTTGTCCTAACTTACTCTGAGCTGGTTCTATCTTGCTTTGAGGAAAATATGAGGAGATTCATTTAAATAATAAGAGACTCTTAATCAAGACTTAGAAAAGAAGAAAGCATAATGTGCATATCACTTCATACAGTTAATCTATATATAGATACATACCCAGAGGAAAAGAGGTCAATTTTATTTCAAATAAAATATTTGTCTAGAACTGTTTTTATGTTTATTTGCATCCAATTCAGGGAAAAAATTTGTATTCACTGACAGAATTAACAAATGAGGAAAATTTCAGCTTATATGTTACTATCACTTGGTATCCTAACAAAGTATATAATTTTGGCACATTTTGATCATTTCAAGAAAACGTGAATAATATGTTTAACAATCTTGAAAATAAAGGCCATAAGCCTATAAGACTTCAATTGAGAATAATTATATGTGGTAAACTACTCTGAACTAAATTAAAATTTTTCTTTTATAGGGATCTGAAACATTCATGTGTGAAGATGTTGATGAGACAACCATTGTAGAATTTCTGAACAGATGGATTACCTTTTGTCAAAGCATCATCTCAACACTGACTCGATAATTGCTTCCCATTTAAAACATCTTAGGCTTCCTATTTATTTAAATATTTAAAAAATTTATTTATTTTTGAATGTATGGTTTGCTACCTTTTATAACTATTATTCTTAGTCTTGAGATTATAAATATGGATCTTTTAAGATTCTTTTTGTAAGCCCTAGGGGCTCTAAAATAGTTTCACTTATTTATCCCAAAGTATTTATTATATTGAATTGTTAAATGTATATGCAGATTGGTTAATAAAATTATTTAATAAAGTTGATAAATATAAACAAGCCCATACATTTTTTTGTGAACAGCACAGAGCACTAAAATATTTCTGAATTACTCAAGTGAGTTCATATGAACTCTACAATGAACAGAACCATGGACATCTCAAAGCCTTTGTTTTCACCTTTCAAGAGCTGATAGATCTTGAGTTGGTAGATCTTTAGCTGGTAGATCTTTAGTTCTGGTCTCTTAGCAGATTATACAACTTTTTTCCTCCTTAAATTTAAGATTTTAATATTTTCCTTCTCCTTAAATAAAATGCCAAACACATTCTTGAAACTCCTCATAGAATTGGTGTACTTCTCTACCCATTCTCCAACATCTTACACCTTGCTCTCTGCCCTCAGGAGCCTTACCTGTATGGGTTATATTTAAATCCTTTCCTCCTTTCTGGCCTTCCATTAGGCTTTGCCACTGGGGAGCCCTTGCAGGAGCTCTGAAGGACAGAAGAGATTCCCCTGACTCCCTCCTTGTGGAGCAGTCACTGGATGGTTGTGCCGCTCAATAAAAGAATAGATTCTCAAGGTGGCACTCTGGGTACTTTTTCCTTCTGAGTTCTGGTAATCTTTCATTTCTCCCTTCAAGCCTAAGGATGATGACATTTCTGCTGCTACCGACTCCAGGGTACTTGTACCATCCCTTGCAGTTTCCCTATTCCCTGCCTGAGGCCAGATTTGACTGTCCAGGGCTCCAGCTGTCCTAGGCCCCACACAGACCTTTCAAAGGGTGAAGGGATTTAACATTATTGATCTCCACTCATAAGCCATCATTTTTGCCTGTTTTAACTATTGCTCTACTTTTGCTAATAACTGAGTGAGACCGGGGATGAGAGGAGGGGAGCATGACAAAATATAGACCAGGGTTAAATCTCTAAAAACTCAAACTTTGAAAATACCCTGAACACGATCTGCCCCTTAGTCAATGAAACTGCTTTATTTCCACTCAATTCTTCTCTTTACTCTTGGTATATATATTTCCCCCATTTTGGCTTCAGCCATTTCAGGAATGCATCACACCACCTTAGAATCTCTATAACAACCCAAATATCCATTCATATGTATGTTTGTGTGTATATATTTGTATATGTACTTAAAAACAAATGAAAAGTAAAAAACTTAATTTTATATACATCCATGCAGATACATGTATGTAAATACATATACATATATATGGGGAGGAAGAGGGAGGGGAGAGAGAGAGAGAGAGTGTAAGCATGCACAAACTCTTAGGATTGAAGAAATAGCGATAAAGGCTAGACTTCTCTGCATATACTAAGCATTAGAGATTTGTAATATTTTTATGTAGCAATTTTAAAACGTCAAAATTTTAAATACTGAAAATCAAATTATATAAACAATCTGAACCGTGTCTTGAGTTGGAGGTGTAACCACACAGAAAAACACATTAATTTGATTGTATATATCTGGTAGAAAATATCCCAAAGACAAAAACAATTTTCAATTGATTTTAATAATCATATTATTGATGGTACTGAAGGTATCGTTATTCTGAGAATGCTGTGTATGCTGTGGAAAAAAGTAAATGAGAAATTACATTCATATCAATAGGAATTGGGATTTTGGTGTGAGAGATAGGAGACATAGACGTAAGATTGAAAAGGTTAACTAAAAACACCTTGTGGACCTGAATTTGAAATGAAAACATCAATATGAACAAAATATACTAATTTATCTCAATATGCATATTTCTAAGCTCTATTCTCTGAAAAGATCGACCTTAGGAAAAAAGAACAAACCCAGTATTGACAGGTACTCTTAGCTTCCAAATTATGGTTTTTAAACACCATTTTCCATGAAAAGGAAGCTCCTTAGACAAATAGCTGATTCCAAGTCTGGGGCAAAAAATGCTTAAAATGAGGCAGAAACATTCTATCATAACAGAAAGTAAAGAAGCTAAGACTATTTCAGATCATGTTCAAAAGACCTAGACAAAAACATGAGAAGGGTCCACATAAGGCAAGGACACCACTTACTACCTTATATTCACATAGTACTGGGAAGTCATAGCCAGTACAAAAAAGAAAGAAAAAAAAATTAAAGACTGGGACAGAAGAAATCTGTCATTCACATATAATTGTGTATGAAGAATATCTAAAAGGCTATTCAAATTGATTTAGCAAGGTCACTGGCTAGAGGACCAACATAAAAAAAAGTCAGCAACAAATAAATAGAAAATAAAATATATAAAATTATATTACTTAAAATAGCATAATAAACATCAATTATGAGAAAAACACTGAAAGATTTTTACAAAAGGTTCCTAGTAACCAAAGGTAGAATAATTTGAACATCTATATGAATACTGATTGTAACAGACTGAACTATGTTCAAATCCATGAATTCATGACACTAGGGGGAAAAAGTAAACTTTAAAGTATGACAAAGAACCAACTAAATTATTTCAAAATGTAAAGAAAGGAAAACACTTCAGCCTTTTCTGTATCAATTATACTTCCGGTAATTAAATAATTTATGAGGGGATATTTCTTCATAGAAGCATTTCAGCTAAAGAGAGAATTTAAGTATTTCCTCCAACCCCTAATAAAATAATGTAGGCAAAGAACATCAATGGCAACTAACATCACAAAAAGACAACCCAGACATTGTGTCTTCTGATGAAAGAATACAATACTGCCTATGAAGTATTCTTGCATAAAAACTGAACCTGAATTTGAAAGCCTTTAAATTTAACTATTGGTTTCAGGAAATACAGAGAACAGAGGAACCTGTTAAATGACACCATGGCGATAAAAATTGAAATTGTGGGAAACTCTAAAAAAGACTTTTTTGTGTAAGTAAATCAAAAGAAAAAAAGAGGACATCTATAAATAGACACTTAACAAATTCCAATATATAGATATAATTTTGATCCTGATTCCAATAATCTATAACATTTATGAAATGGAGAAGTTATTATTAGTCTTTAAAGTGAACTGAATTGTGATTATACACAAATATGTGGCTGGGCACGGTGGTACACAGCTGTGGTCCCAGCTACATGGGAGGCTGAGGCAGGAGGACTACTTGGGCCTAGGAGTTCAGGGCTGTAGAGCTGTTTCATGGTGAGTGGGTCTATGCAAACCCCACAAGGGGTAGGTTTCCTGAGGAAGCTGAGCAGCTGAAGAAAGAGGCTGACAAATCCAGTTTCTCAGAAAAATACATTTAATAGGGACTTAGGAACAGAAGCCATGTCTCAGGCATGGCAGGAGATAGTGGATCCCTGCACCATTACCCCTGGGACCCAGAGTTTATATATTATAGGGAAAGAATGAGTAGAACAATTGAAGTTGACCTCCTCAGGGACAGGCAAATCTATCTAAGGGCAGGATTTACAGGGCAGGATTTATAGTAATAGTAAAGCAGCAATCTTAATGGCATTTCCAGAACAGAGGTTAATCAGAAATTAATATGGCAGAGTAGCATACTAGATGGAGTTACTTCACCTTCCACAGTGCAGTATGCTGAATAGATGTCCACACTAAGTTCAGCATTAATATAGTGACCTCCCAGAGCGGGGACCACCAGGTTGCCAGAGGGGTGAACCCGCCCAGGTGGGAAATGGAGGTCACATATATGTATGTGTGCATGTGTATTAAAGAGTCCTTATCTTTTAAAGATACATAAACCAAAGTATTTTTAAATGAAATAACATGTCTGATATTTGCTTTAACATAATTTAACATTTAACATAAAGCAAATACAAGCTTGGGGAGGTATACATGAAATAAGATTACTCATTATAATAGCTACTGAAGTTAGGTGGATACCTGGTTACATTTACTATTCTGTCTACATTTGTATGTTCAAGATATCCATAGTAATAAGTAAACAAAGAAGGTCTTGCAGAATGGTATTTTAATGTATGTCAATTCCCTACAAAATCCTTCAAGGCCTTCCCTTTGTCTACCAAATTAAAAACATGTGCTAGACTGAACCCTCAGTTTTTCCATCCACTGTCCTATACTTCCACCTCAAATGCTATTAATATTTTCTCTCTAGTCTTTATTAATTTCAACTGGAATGCATTCTCCATTTCAATCTACCAAATTTTACCCATCTTTCAATGCTTGCCTCAGATAACAGAACCTTAGAGCTAAAAGAGGACTTAAACTTAGATACAACTAATTTAGTGGTTTTTGAACAAATTTAGAAGTAGAAGTTTAGAAGTCTGAGTTTGCTTTTCTTCAAGCAAACTATCTTGTAGAACCTTAATACATAAGAGATAAAAAGTACAGCTGCTTTTGGTGAATGGCAGCCAGGAGCCCTTTCCATCAAGCCTTCATCCCTGAACAAAGAATGAAAACCTTTGTATTAACGTCATCCTTGCAAAAATAAAACTGAGCTAATAGAGATTAAATAATTTAAACAGTCACAATTATAAAGGCCAATGTTAGGCTTCCATTTCCCGACCCTTCTACTAAATGATTGCCTTCTACCTCCTTTATCTTTTATAAAGTCTCTCTTGATACCCTATCTAATCTTTTCTTTCTCTAAACCAAACTACCACATATAATTGAGTGCACACAGTACATAGAGACATTCAGTGACCACATGTTGAATAAATGTGATACTTACCAGATTCTGTCTGTAAAATAGCTGGGTATATTTGTTTGATCTTTCCCTTAAGACTGTAAATTTCTTGAGGAAAGAAATAGTCTTTTACTGATTTTCATGACAGTGCCTAACTCAAGACCTTCTATTAATTAGGCAGAACTTTCAGAAGCAAATAAAAAGCACTTGGTACTTTACCATATTTTGTAAGGTCAACTAATACCTATGAATGTGAAAAGCCAAGAGAGGGTGGAAGATCTTGTATTTTCAAAGGCAAATTTGATTTTTGCAGGGAGAAGTAAAATAATAGAAATAAAGGCTAGAAATTTGCTATCAAAGGAAACAGCCTTGTAGAAGATTAACAAATATTTAACAAGGAAATACCAGTTGCAGAAATAAGTAATATATATTATGTACTTGATTGAAATGAAACTTACTTGTATTTATGTTGATCCATATGAAACTGCCCATATTTGATCTTTTTTAATCTACAAAAAATGGCAACTTCACATGATTCGATTTAATATTAATAAGGAAAGTTCAGACTACCACAAGACATGTATGACTTTTCAGAATGACTTCACTGTTCAACTAAATTTTACCATACTTTCAGAATAGACATACACAAAAAAACACCTTACATCAATCTCATCAGAGATTATAATAGTTCCTATTATAAGTTTAGTAAAGATCCAAGCTAAGAGGGACAAACTCTGAGAACTAATATTTAACACAACATCTGTGATTGAAAACCACGAACAGGGTGAAGAAGCTAAAATATGGGACAAACTCACGATTTCACTAAATTTATATATCCTAACTCAAGAGTATCTAAACTTCCCTTGTCATTTAATCACTGTATAAACAAATACAGACATAAATCTAAACAGTCTTTTACTGACCTATAAATTAGAAATCCCTTCTACTCTAAATTATAAGGGATTAAATCACATTTGGTATAGAAGATGATTTAAATAAGTTTGCCGGTTGAAAACAGGCAAGCTTATTTAAAGCATATATGATAATCCTCTATTAATCAGAATAATCACATACTAATGCAGACTATTCCTTAACATGGTTAATATTTTTCTGCATTAATATGTGCGGTTTGCATTCATGACCTCCTTTGACATGAGAGATGATGTTTTAATTATTGTTTATTTATTATCACCTAGAATGGTGACTGGCAAATATTACGCAGTCAAATACCTGTTTAGTCAACGAATGAGTAAGAATTACTGTTTTTATTCTTGGCTTACAATTATTAATAAAAACAAATTGAGTGAGATACCAGGACACAATGTTGAATATTGTAGCTGCATGGCTAGCTTTAAAGCAAAAACTTAAAATGTAATCTTTTAAACTATATAAAGGGTAATGGTAAAAAACCCTAATGTTTCAATGTAAATTGACAGGAATATTTACAAATTGTTAGCAATCCCTGGACCCTGTTTCAAGACTCTGATTTTGAAAGTTGAAAACCATCAATATTTTAAAAACATTTTTACTAGTTGAAACACACCAAAAAATAAAAGGTTTTTAATATGACAATGGATTGCCTAATTCACATACAAAATTGCTCTATCGAGGGAGATTTCACAATCCAGGATCCATAGCCGTGCTGCTTTAAGTAGGATTTCAACAAAGTTTTAGCTTCTTGATAGGAGCCAGACATACACTAGAGAGGGAAAAAAATTAATTATAGAAATAAGCAGAATTTGATTTGAGAAAAGCAGCTCTAGTATTGTTTTAGTTTGAATTAAACAAAAATAATTAAAAATTCATGAAAATCTTTTTTAATTCTAATTTTTTCAAAATTATTTTTGAAGCTAAAAATTTCCTTCCCAACACTCCAAAAAAGCAATTTTTCTTTTTTTCAACATTTTTAATTAAGAGTAATACTCATTACAGAAAATTTGAAAACAGAAAATATACAGAAAGAAATAAAAATTACCTGTAAGCCCCAAATAACAGATAATCACCATTACTATTTTGATATATTTTCATTTTTTATAAGGCAACATATAGATGAACTTTTAAAAAGCCAGCTATACTGAGGTATAATTTATATACCATAAAACTCATCTAGTATTAAGTGTACAGTTTGATTTTTTTAGTGTATTTGTAGAGGTAGGCAAATATCACCATGGTCCAGATGTAAAACAAATCCATCACCTCTAAAAAGTTCCACTGTGCCCCACCTTCAGTCAGTATTCTTGGCCTTTGCCCTAGCTCCAGGCAACCAAGAGTCTAATTTCTTCTGTCCCATAAGAATTTTGCTTTTTCTAAAAATTTCATATAAATTGACTAACACGATAGGTATTCTTGTTGTGTCAGGCTCCTTTCAGTTAACATAATATTTTCCAGTTCATCCATGTTGTTTCATGTATCAATAGTTTGTTTTTTTTTCTTTTTTTACTTTTTTTAATTAAAGTTTTTCTTTTTTTAACGTCGAACGAGTTTGAAAGTAGTTTGTTATTTTTAATTGCTCATTAATAATCCATTGCAGGGACATAACACATATTATGCATTCATCAGGTGATAAACATTTGAATTATTTCCAGTTCTTGGCTATTATGAATTGCTGCTATAAACATGCACATATGAGTCTTTCTTTATGTGGACATTAGGGTTTTTTTTCTCTTAAATAGATACCAGTGGAATTGCTAGATCACATGGTACCTTAAGAAAACACAAAACTGTTTTCTAAAGTGGTTGTACCATTTTACATTCCTATCAGTAATGCATGACGGTTCCAGTTTTTCCACATCCTCAACACCTGCTATGGTCAATCTTTTGGATTTTAGTGGGTGTGCAGTGGTTTGATTTTCATCTCCCTTATGACTAATGAGGTTGAGCACCTTTTATGTATTTATTAGTCACTTTATATATTACTTGCCACTTTTAAAATTTGCATTGTTTGTCCTATTTTTGAGTTATAAGAATTCTTAATATATTCTGAATCCAAGTCTTTTGTCAAATACATGATTTATAAGTCTTTTCTCCCAGCTTGTGGCTTATATTTTAATTTTCTTCATAATGAATTTTGAAGTTTTTAGTTTTGATTCAAATGATCAATTTTTTTTCTTTTATGGGTTATGCTTTTGGTGTCATATCGATTGAATCTTTCCCTAAGAATGTAAGTATTTTAAAGTTTTAGTTTTAGCTCTCACAGTTAGATCTAACATCCATTTTGGTTTAATTTTTGTGTATGACTGACATAAAGTTCTAAGTTAATTGTTTTACCCATGGATATCACACCATTTATCGAAAAGATAATTCTTTCTCCCATTGAACGATGTTGGCACCTTTGTACAAAATCAATTGACCGTGTGTGGGTTTATTTCTGTTCCATTGATCTATACGTCTATGATTATATCAATATATTATCTTAATTACTATGGCTTTACAGTAAGTTTTTAAATTAAGTAGGCTAAGCTTTCCAACTTTGTTCTTTTTCAGAATTGTTTTGGCTCTTCTATGTCCTTTGAATTTCCATATCAATTTCACATTCAGCTTGCCAATTTCTACGCAAAAGCCTGCTGGATTTTAATTTTTCACTGAAACTATAGACTAATTTGGAGAGATGTGACATCCTAATAATATTGAGTTTTTCAATAGTATTTGGGTCTCCAATTTCTCTCAGCAATGTTTCATCATTTCCAATATATAGGTATTGTGCTTTTGTTAAATTTATTTGTGTATGTGAGATAAACACATTTGGTGTCATTGTGCAATGAAAGGGTTTTCTCAATTTAATTTTTGAGCATTCATTCCTAGTATATAGATATCCAATTGCTTTTTCTATATTGTTCTTACATCTCGTGACCTTGCTAAATTCACATATGATCTAGTTTGGTTTTTGGTAGATCCCAAAGAATACTTTCCCTACAACATTGTATCATTTAGGAATAAAGAGAATTTTCCTTCTTTCTTCCTAGTATGAGTACCTTTTACTGCTTTTTCTTGCCTTGCTGCACTGGCTAGTGTTGAATACAAATGGTGAGAGCATTCTTGCCTTCTTTCCCAATCTAGGGTGAGGGAAGGAGTATTCAGTCTTTTACCACTGAGTATAATGTCAATGGTAGGTTTTTCATTGACACCCTTTATGAAGATGAGGAAGTTCACTTCTATTCCTTACTTGTTCAGTGTTTTTATTGCAAATGGGCATTGGACTCTGTCAAATGCATTTTATACATCTTTTGAGATAATTATGGTTTTAAATGTGAATTTATTCATATAGTGTATTGCATCTAGTTTTCTGATGTCAAATCAACCTTGCATTCCTGGTATAAACTTCTTTGGTCATGAAGTATAATCCTTTTTTATGTTGCTGGATTTGGCTGTTAGCATCTTGCTAAGAATTTTTACATTTACATTCACAAGAGATATTGGTTTGTAGTTTTCATTTTTTACAATTTTTTTTGTCCAGTTTTGGTATCAGGGTAACACTGGCTTTGTAAAATGAGTTGGGAAGTGTTTCTCACCTCCATTTCCCAAAAGAGTTTTTGTAGGATTTGCATTATATTCTGCTTATATATTTGATAGAATTTACCAGTGAAACCATATATGTGTGTGGGAGTTTCTATAGGGAAAGAATTTTAATTATTAATTCAATTTCTTTACTTAAGTTCTATTTTGATATCCCATTTATTTTTGAGTCAATTTTTATATCTTTCTAGAAATGTGTCTATTTCATCTAACTTGTCTAATTTGTTGACAAAGGTTGCTCATAATCCCTTATAATTATTTTTAGCTTCTTAAAGTCTATAGTGATGACCATTCTTTCATTCCAGATTTTGATAATTTTTGTGTTCTTTTCTTGGTTAGTCTAGCTGAAGGATTATCAAGGTTAATTTTTTAATAAACCAACTTTTATTATAATTTCATTAATTTTTTTCTACTGAATTTTTTGGTTTTAATTTCATTGATTTCATTCTGATTCAATTCATTCCATTATTTCCTCCCTCATACTTAATTTTGTTCCAATTTGCTCTTTTTCTGAATTCTTGAGGTAAAAGTTCAAATAACAGATTTTAAGGTTCTTTTTAAATATA
Source organism: Cheirogaleus medius (assembly GCA_008086735.1). Lineage (NCBI taxonomy): Eukaryota > Metazoa > Chordata > Mammalia > Primates > Cheirogaleidae > Cheirogaleus > Cheirogaleus medius. The sequence goes on from VBSM01000483.1 coordinate 26,674,838, forward strand.
AGCATTGAAAGCTATAAATTTCTAAGTATCTTCAGTTTTTAATTTTTAAAAAATTTTTTGTAGATATGGGGTTTCTGTATGTTTCCCAGGCTGGTCTCAAACTCCTGGCCTCAAATGATCCTCCTGCCTCAGCCTCTCAAAGTGCTGGGATTCCAGGTGTGAGCCACCACGCACAGACCAAATACTTCTTTATATAGTCATCCCTCAGTAGCCAAAGGAAATTGGCTCCAGGACTCCTCACATACACCAAAATCTAGAGATGCTCAAGTCCCTTATTTAAATCATCTCTAGATTATTTATAATACTTAATACAATGTAAATGCTATGTAGTTGCTATACTGTATTATTTATTTATATTTATTATTGTATTATTATTTTTCATTGTTTTTTTCCCCACATATATTTGATCCATGGACGCAGAACCTCCTGATACAAAGGGCCAAATGTATTCCATAAATTTTAATACTGTATTTCATTTCACTCAGAAAAGATTTTTTTTGAGACAAAGTCTCACTTTGTCACCCCAAGTAGAGTGCAGTGGCATCATCATAGCTCACTGCAACCCCAAACTCCTGTGCTTAAGCAATCCTCCTGCCTCGGCCTCCCGAGTAGCTGGGACTACAGGTGCACACCACCATGGTGCCTGGCTAATTTTTCTATTTTTAGTAGAGATAGGGTCTTGCTCTTGCTCAGGCTGGTCTTGAACTCCTGAGCTCAAGCAATCCTCCTGCTTCAGCTGCCCAGAGTGCTAGGATTACAGAGGTGGGAGCCACCACACCTGGCCAAGATATTTCTTAGTTTTCCTAATAATTTCTTCTTTAAATGGGTCAAAGGTAAATTGTTTAATTTGCAAATATAAGTTGATTTCCCAGATTTCATTCTGTTGTTGGTTTCTAATTGCACAGTAGTTAGAATATATTTGGTATGATTTTAATCCTTTTAGATTTATTGAGACTTGCTTTATGGCCTATATTGAAGAATGTTTTGTGTGTGTGGATAGAATGTAGTGTGTAGTGTTGTATCTATGTCAGGTTTGGTTGGTTAGTAGTGTTATTCAAGTCTTCTGTATTCTTACTGATTTTCTATTTGAACTATCAACTACTGACAAAGGAGTATTAAAACTTCCGGCCATAACTGCTAAATTGTCTATTTTACCTTTCAATTGCCAGTTTTTGCTTATGTATTTGGGGGCTCTGTTGTTACACCCACATACATATAATCTTCCTGATGTATTGACCTTTTTATCACTATATTGCTCTTTGTCTCTAGTAACATTCTTCATCTTGAAGTATATTTATTTGATATTAATATCAAACAACTTTCTCATTGTTACTATTTCAATATTTTTTTCATCCTTTACTTTCAATCTACTATTGTCTTCGAATTAAAATGTGTCTCTTATAGATAGCATACAGTTGGATCATACTTTTTTACCCAATCTGACAATATGCATTTTGACTGGAGTAGTTTGTCTACTCAAATTTAATGTAATCATCGATATGGTGGATTTATATCTGCCATTTTACTATTTTCCACATTTTATTTCTCTGCTTCTTTATCTCCTTCTAGTTTAAAAAATGCTTTATTACACCATTTTAATTCCTCTGTTGGTATTTTATTCATAGTTTTTCATTTATTTTCTTCATGGTTACATTAAGAATTACAATCTCTTTACCTTACATATCCAACTTCGGATTCACACTGACTTAATTCTGGTAAAATATGGCAACTTTGTTCTGATATAGATCCATTTCTTACCCAGTCTCTTTGTCATATATATTGCATCTATGTATGTTATAAACTCAGAGTGTTAAACTGTTTTAACCAACTTTTTAAAAGATAAAATACATAAACACACACGTGTTTATCCATATATTCACAGGTATCATGTTTATCCACATAATTAATATTTTCAGTAATTATTATTCCTTCCTGTGGTTCTGCTATCTTCTGGTAAAATTTATTCCAAGTTTCAAGGACTCTGACATTGATTTTAGGGAAGTACTGCTAACAATACAACAATAAATTTTTCTTAATTTTTATTAACCTGGGAATATTTTTATTTTGCTTTTATTTCTGAAAGATTATTTTGCTGGATATAGAATCCTAGGTTGCCAGGATTGGTCTTTTAGCACTTTGGACCTGTCATTCCATTGCCTTCTGGCCTTCATTGTTTTTCTTTTCTAACAGCTTTAAGATATAATTCACATATCATAAAATTTACCCTTTTAAAGTGTGTAAGTCAGTTTCTGGTATATTCACAAAGTTGTACAATCATCACCCCCAAAAGGAACTCTTTATTAGCAGTCACTCCTGATTTTCTCCTCTCCTAGCACTTGAAAACCACTAATCTTTCTTGAATTTGCCTATTATGGACTTTATTTAATTAATTAATTTATTTTTATTATGGACTTTACACTTAAGTGAAACCATACAATATGGGGTGTTATAATATTCCATTGTATCAACATACCACATTTCATATAAATGAAATCATACAATATTTGGTCTTTTGTGACTAGCTTCTTTCACTTAGCATATTTTCAAGGTTCATCCATATTGCAGAATACATTACTACTTAAGTCTTTTTATTGCCAAATAATATTCCATTGTATGGATGTACCACATTTTATTTATTCATCACATGACAAACATTGATTGCTTGCATTTTCTGTGTATTATAAACACTGCTGCTCTTAATATTCATGTAGAAGTTTTTATGTGAACATGTTTTCAAGACGGTAATTATATGTTCAATTTTTTGAGGAACTGTCACACTGCTTTCCAAAGCAGCTGTACCATTTACATTTCCACCAGCAATACACGAGGATTCCAATTTCATTACATCCTTACTAACACGTTATTGTCAATCTTTTTGATTATAGCCATCTCCTATATGAAGTGATATATCATTGTGGTTTTGATTTGCATTTTTCTAATGATTAATTATGTTGAATATCTTTTCACATGTTTATTGGCCATTTGTGTATTTTCTTTGGAGAAATCTCTATTCACATCCTCAGCCTATTTAAAAAATTGGGTCATTTTCTTTTTATTATTGAGCTGCAAGAGTTCTTTGCATATTCTGGATACAAATCCCTTATATGTAGGATTTGCAAATATTTTCCTCCAGTTGTAGCTTGTCTTTTTACTTTCTTAATAATGACTTTTGAAAAGTAAAAGTTTCAGTTTTAATAGCCTAATTATTTTTCTTCTTGTATGAATTGTGCTTTTGGTATCAGATCTAAGAATGCCAGGGTTTACTTCTGTACTTTCAATAATATTCCATTAATCTCTATGTCTGTCCTCATGCCAGTACCACATTATCTTTTTTTTTTAATTTCAGGAAATTATGGGGGTACAAACATTTTGGTTACATGTTACTACTTTGCCACATCCCAACCATGATTTGAGACGTGCCCTTTCCCCCTCTACAATGCTCACCGTGTCCATTAGTTGTGAGTTGACCCACCCCCAACCCCCCTACCACCAAAGAATATTACTACTGTGTGAACACCTTAGTGTTGATCAGTCAGTGCTAGTTTGATGGTGAGTACATGTGGTGCCTATTCTTTCATTCTTGTGATACCTCATTTCGGAGGACAGGCTCAAGCTCTATCCAGGAGAATATAAGAGGTGCTAGATCACCATCATTTCTTATAATTGAGTAGTATTCCATTGTATACATATACCATCTTTTATTAATCTACTCATGGATTGACGGGTACTTGGGTTGTTTTCACATCTTTGCAATTATGAATTGTGCTGTCAAACATTTGAGTGCAGATGTCTTTATTACAGAATGAATTTGTTCCTTTGGGTAAATGTTTAATAGTGGTATTGCTGTATCAAATGGTATTTCTACTTGTAGGTCTTTTGAGGTATCTCCAAATTCTTTTCCACAAAGGTTGCACTAATTTGCAGTCCCACCGGCAGTGTAAGAGTGTTCCTCTCTCTCCACATCCTTGCCAACGTTTGTTGCTTTGGGATTTTTTAATACAGGCCAATCTTACCGGAGTTAGGTGGTATCTCATTGTGGTTTTGATTTGCATTTCCCTAATGATTAGA
>VBSM01000483.1:26679005-26711708 GCA_008086735.1 Cheirogaleus medius
AAATATTTTCTCCCATTCTGTAGGTTGTCTATTCACTCTAATGATAGTTTCCTTAGCTGTAAAAAAGCTTTTTAATTTGATGAGGTCCCATTTATTTATTTTTGTAGCTGCTGTGATTGCTTTGGAGGTCTTCATAAATTCTTTGCCTAGGCCAATGTCTGAAAGAGTCTTCCCTACATATTCTTCTAGGATTCTTAAGGTTTCATGCCCTAGGTTTAAGTCTGTTATCCATCTAGAATCGATTTTTGTAAGAGGTGAGAGGTGGGGATCCAGTTTCAATCTTCTGCATATAGCTATCCAGTTTTCTCAGCTCCATTTATTGAAAAGGGATTCTTTCCCCCAGTGTATATTTTTGTCTGCTTTGTCAAAGATTAGATGACAATATGCAGATGGTTTCACCTCTGGATTCTCCATCCTGTTCCAAAGGTCTCTGTCTCTATTCTTGTGCCAATGCCATGCTGTTTTAAGTTACTACAGCCTTGTAGTACAGCTTGAAGTCTGGTAGACTGATACCTCCCAATTTGTTCTTTTTGCTTAAGATTGCTTTGGCTATACGAGGTCTTCTCTGGTTCCATACAAAGCATAGAATTATTTTTTCTAAATCTGTAAAGAATGATGCTGGTACTTTGATGGGGATTACATTAATTCTGTAGATCACACTGTCTTGATTACTGTAGCTTTGCAGTAAGCTTTGAAATTAGGAAGCAATAATTTTTCAACTTAGTTTTTCTGTCTTAGGATTGTTTTGGTTATTTTGGGTTGGCCTCCATTGTTACTAATGAGAAATCAGACATTATATGTATTGTTCTCTTATAGTTGATAAATATTTTTCCTCTTGCTGCTTTCAAGATTTTTCTCTTTGTCTTTGGTCTTAAGCAGTTTGCCTATGATGTGGTTAGGTGTAGATCTATTTTCATTTTTTACTTTCTTGGGGTTCACTAAGCTTCTTGGACCTGTTAATATTTTTCATCAAATTTGGGAATTTTTCAGTCATTTCTTTAAATATTTTTCCTGCCACTTTTTTTCTTTCCTCTCTCACTACATTGCCTATTACACATTATTGAGTTTGCTGTTGTTCCACAAATATCAGGCTCTGTTCATTTTTCTTCAATCTATTTTCATTTTGTTCTTTGACAGAATTTCTATTGATCAACAAGTTCAATGACTCTTCTGTCAACTCAAATGTACTGCTGAGCCCACCAGAGAATTTTTTATTTTAGTTATTATACATTATTTCAACCCTAGAATATCCATTTGGTTCTTTTTTGAAGTTTTTATTTCTTCACTGAGATTGCCTATTTATTGAGACAAGGTCATACTTTGATACTTTGAACATATTTAGAATAGTTGCTCTGAATTCTTCGCTATAGTCAACATTTGGACTCATTCAGAATCAGTTTCTATTGATTGTTATTTTTGCTGAGTATGGGTTACAATTTACTGTTTTTTTCATATCCTATAATTTTTGGTTGAAACCTGGACTTTTTAGATAATATAGCAACTCTGGATTCTATTTTATTTTTCTAAGGTCTTATTTTTTAACATCAGCTTGCTTAAATTGAGATGTCTTTACTATGGTGTGCAGTTTCCTAGTTTTTCAATTCTTAAGTTTATGTTTCAGCCTGGCTTCTCAGAAGTTACCTTTTATCTGTATAGCTTAGAGATAAGCAAATGACTTCAGCCAAAGTTGTGCTCAAGCACAGTGAGCCTATAAGGCTAATACCTTCATTTACTCCCATTTGTGTGTGGAAGGGAGTATACTGAATGTTGTAGCCAGTTCTCACGTATCCCTTGGCCTTCACTTTTTGCTGGGCTGTCTTAGGTATCCCCCTGCACATGAGTGTAGTTTTCAGTCAGCTAGGGAAACATGGAGAATTTAGCTCAGCCCTTTCATGGCTTTCTCCTTTTCAAAATCTCCTTGGTAAGTTGATGATTGGCTTATCACTTGCCTCCAACCAGGACTGCAAACTTGGGCCAGCAAAGTTACCAGTTTTCCCCACTCATTTCCTACCAGGTTTGGCATTTAAGTTGACAAAACTGCAAATTTTCATCCCCTCCCCTAAATCAAGTCCAGCCTTCTGACAGCAAAGCTACAGCTTTTGCTGGCAGTCTCACTGGGCTAAAACTACAGTTCTTGCCATTCAAACTAGCAGAAAGGAACAGAGAATGAGAACAGCTCTGGGCAAGAAGTTCATAAACTCCTGTTATTCTTACCCAAAGTAATAACAGTTTATGAAGAACATACACTTGTCAATATTGTTCTGCCTTTTGTCAATTTCCAGAGTTGTGGAAGATTGTTTCTGACAATTTTGTTGAGTGTTTTTGTTTTTATAGAGAAGATCTGTAACCTCTATATGCCACCAAAACCAGAAATTGTCTAGATAAGCCTTTACACTAAAAAACATGGGACCTATAATTAACATAACTGCTTTACAGGTTGTAATTATGCAATTTGAGCATTAAGGTATTGGTAAAATTAAGAGATTTTTATGCAACACTATATTATTAAAATTCTGTTATCAAAACCAATTTACATATAATATTTAATAATGGCAACAAGAGTGTTCATGTCATGTTATGTCAAATGAAAAAGTAGATAAAAAATCCTATCTAGTATGATATTAATATTTTTAAATATTAAATACACAAATATATATATAGAAAAGAAACTAAAATAACATGCTTATATTAAAAGATCAAGAGCATTAATTATGCATAGTAGGTGGGATTACAAGTAATATTTTTCCTATTTTAAAAAACTTTCTAAATTTTCTTTTTAAATATACATTATATTTGTATGAAAAAACAAGTATTTCTAAAGAGAGAAAAAGTCTACATTACCTATTAAAACAAGTCCAAATCAGATGCTGATATGAAAGCTTTTTCACAACTTTAGATAGAAAAATTAATTTATATGGATATATTAAATAGTGTATTATTTTATAATACTTAACATTCCATACTTATCATGATTAGTGCTATATAGAGAAGATATCACTATTTTGTTTCTCTGGGTATGACATGCCAGGTTTTGAGCAATATTGTCAAAGCAAGTATGTATCATACTGAAGTGGCTACTTTAAGTGGCAATATTTGTTTACATACTCAGTTTCTGGCATACTCATTTAAAAATTAATTTTACCATTACATGGTAGTATCTTATATTCAGGAACTATTTAATAAACTTTTGCTATGTATAATCATCATAAAATTACATTATTGTCTTAAATTTTATTTCTATGATCAACTTCACTCCTTTAAGGACTTACCTTAGCTGCATGATATGTACTAGCTTCAAGTAAATCTTTTTTAGCTTCTTTGGCAAGCAAGTTAAATCGACTTAACATTGCAGCCTTACAAAGTCGACTTGCCATTGACACACCACTTTTAAATGGGGAACTAAAGTAGAAAGGAATGAAACATATATTAATCATTATTTAATGATTTCTACTGGCAACTGTAAGGATTAAAAATCAGCATAGTCTACAAAATATTTATTGACCCCATCATGTGCAACGCATGAATTTTTACATAATTTACATTTTTAATATTTAATCTCTGAAGCCAATTTCTTAGTTTAAATTATTATAGTAGAATATCAAAAATTAATGCAGAAGATTGATATTTGGAATATTTCTTTTGTTTGAAGAAAATTTTATCTATGGTGACACAAATAAATTAAACAGTGCTTCTACCAGGGATTAACTGGAAGAGGGGATGGAAATACGTTCTGGGATGATGAAAATCTCTCACATCTTGACTGGGCTGATGGTTACACAGGTATATATCAAATATCATGAGCTTATTTAGTATGTTTTACTTCAGGTAAATTTTAACTCAATAAAAAAGTAACACATACAAACCTACTTCATGACCCTCCATACATGTGTGTATGCATGTGCATGCAGATGTATAATTTGTCTGGGTTTCTAATAAAAGTGAGTTCACAGATCACAAATTTTTTCACTAATGTAACTTTTCTCCTTCATTATATCCTCTTAGTTGTTCTTATGATAGATTACAAAAATTGCCAAAATCCTTCATTTCTCCTGGTCTCCATACTCTTTACAATGTGACTTTTCAGATCCTCCATCAACAGGTGTGGTTGGTTTTCCCTTCTCTTGAATTTATACTAGGCTTGAGATTTGTTTTGGTGAACAGAACAGTGTGACAGTTCTGAGTTTGGACCTTGTGTTCTTACTTTCTTCGGACCCTTTCATCTGCCTGCTTGCACTAGCTGATTAGAGAGTAAGAGAACACATGGGTGAAGATAAGCAAACCTGACCTTTAGTTGACCCACAGCTGATCCCAGATGCATAGGAGAGCCCAAAAATATGCAGAAAAACCACTCAGCTTACGTAAGAACTTTTAATAGTAATAATAAATGGTTTTTGTTTTAAGCCACTAGGTTTTGAGGTAGTTTATATGTAGCAACAGTTAACATACACTCTTATGTATAAAATCTATTGAACTCTATATATTAATTTTCTATGATAATACTCTTGTTGCAGTGATTTTTCAGAAAATTTTATTGGGCTTTTCAGTTATAAATGATACCATCTTCAAAGAGAAATAATTTTACCTCTTGTCCAATATTTTACATATCTAATTTCTTTCTCTTGTACAAATATATTAATGCCTCTAGTAAAATGTTAATAGCAATAACAGTAAATAATGTCTTCCTCTGAATGTTAGTAGGAACACCTTTGACATTTCATCATCAATCATGATATTTTTGTACTAAAATATATTTTATCTTGTAACAAAAATATCTATTACTTTTTACTGAATATCTTCATGTAGAACAGTTGTAGAACTGTATCATATGCCTTCTTAGAATTTACAAGATAAATATATAGTATTTTCCTCTAGATCAATTAATTTGGCATATTATATCAATAAGAATTTCTAACCTGTTATTTCTGTTACTATCTTAGTATTCCTAGAAAAAAAATCCCAATTGGTATTGTGTAAAATATATTAATGTGCAGCCAGATTCTGCTTCCTAATATTTTATTTAACAATTTGCTTGGATATAAGTGACTTTGGTCTGTGACTTTTGTGTGTGTCAAAAGGAGGAGCAGTAATCTTTTAAAATCAGGTTTTTTTAAGTATCACTTGCTACATAAAAGTAATTAGATATTGTCCATCTTTTTAGACAGCATTGGAAGCATCTGTTATTTAAAGGTTTATAAAAAACCTCTGAACTACTTCAGAATGGATGCTTTCTTTGAAGAAGAGTTAGGTTATCTTCTTGATACCTTTCTCATGAAAATAATGTTCAGATTTTTCCCTCTTCTGTACCAGTTTTGGAAAAATAATCTTCTCCTAGAAATTTACCCAATTCATTCAGGTTTTAAATTATATTTGAATGCATATACAAAGTAGCTTATGATTCTCTTAATTTTCTCTATTTCTGAGTAATTTCTTCCTTATCTAATATTTTATGAGATTAGCTAGCGACTTTTCATAGAATCAGCTTTTTGTAAATTATTCTGCCTTTGCTTTTTTAAAGCTTTTTCTTTACATTCCTAGTTTATTTATTCCCTCATTCTGCTTAGTATATTTTCATTATTTATTGATATAAGCATGTAAGGCTTTGAATTTTCTGTTTAGCTTTGTTTTAACTTTATAGCCTATAAATTCTGATATGTAATGTTTTCAATATCCCTGTATTCTAAATATTTTGCAATTTCAGTTTATATTTCCCCTCTGAGCTAGGAGTAGGGGAATTTTTTTTTCCCCAGTAAAAGCAGCTTCTAGTATTGAGCTTGTTATTTATATTTTTATCTCATCATTATCAGAGAATATTGTCTACATTGCTTCTAGTTTTTGGAATTTGAATTTTTTTTTTTTTTTTTTTTGAGACAGAGTCTCACTCTGTTGCCCTGGCTACAGTGCTGTGGCATCAGCCTAGCTCACAGCAACTTCAAACTCCAGGGCTCAAGCAATCCTTCTGCCTCAGCCTTCTGAGTAGCTGGGCCTACAGGCATGTACCACCATACCTGGATAACTTTTTTTCCTATATATTTTTAGTTGGCCAATTAATTTCTTTCTATTTTTAGTAGAGACAGGGTCTTGCTCTTGGTCAGGCTGGTTTCGAACTCCTGATCTTGAGCAATCCTCCCACCTGGGCCTCTCAGAGTGCTAGGATTACAGGCCTGAGTCACCGTGCCCTGCCTGGAATTTGAAATTTTCTTTGTGGCCCAATATATGGTCAATTTTTTTGTCATCATTCAATAGGTTCTTGAAAAGTAGCTGTATTTTATATTTTTATGGTGCTGAGTTTTAAATAAATTAGTCATATCTACCTTATTATCTAAAATGGCTATATTCTCACTGTTTTGTCCACTTGATCTACTATGAACTGAAAGAGGTAAATTATTGCTTCTATTAGTGTTTCTATTTTTCCTCATCTTTTACAATTTCTGCTTTATGAATGTTGATACTATGTCACTTGCTGCAAAAGTATTCATAACTGTTCTGTCTTCATTCTTTATAATGCCAAAGTGTCCTTCTTTGTCTTATTGTAAAACTTTTGGGACTGAATTACACTTTGTCTAACGTTTAGATTACATCTGCTTTTTGTTTGTAATCACTTGGCAAGTATTTGGCCATAATAAATGACTTAAGACATTAATTTCATATTTGTTATGCCATTATTTTATATGTTTTCAGTGAATAGTTTTTCAATGTCTTTCACAGAAGACCAGTTTTGTTTATATGTGTGTAGTTGAGTTGGTTATTAACAGTAAAACACTAATTTACGCTGATTGAAAGCATAAGTGCAATTTGTCCTAGTTGAAATATCAATGTTATGCTTTACTGAGTTCGTATCAAGAAAGAAACATTTGTATGCGGCCTTAATTTAAATCCATCCTTCACAAAGAAAGCAATTTTAAGTATTTAAACTTTTAACATTATTCACTGTCTCATTATAAATATATATTAACACTAAAAGAAGGGTTTTAGTTTTACTTAATAATCAATGACAGGGATATTACAAAGAAATGTCTAGAAGGCATAGAACATCACGGTTAAGAAGGACTCTGCCTGGATCAGAATCCCAGTTGTGCCACTAACTACTTGGGTAACCTTAGGCAAGATATTTAACCTAGCTTGAATCTCAGTTTTTTTCTCTGTTAAAAAGAAAAAAAAAAGAATACCACCACCCAACCTACAGGATTATTGTATTATACCATGGTACCATAGTTCTCACACTTAAGTATATAGCCCCAGATTCAGAAATTCAGATTCAGCACGAGAAACTGAATTTTTTAAAAAAAATTATATTATTCTAATGTTAATGGTCATGAAATGACACTTTGACAAACAGGTTAGGGAGCCAGATTCCTTAGGTTTTTTTAAAATTAGTAGGATGCCTGCAACATAGTCACACTCAACCAGTGATAATATTATTGTCCAGAATTCAACAAATGGTATGCAAAAAATAAAAAATTATAAAAAATGCAATTAAAAGTGTCTTTTCTGCTTAATATATGATTTTTAAAGAAATTAATAATTCTAACCTTTCAGTGATCTTCCCACTTAGGCCATCCACAATCTCCAAAGAAATATCCCCTTGCGCCCAATTCAGACTCAGGGATTTATATTCCAAGTTTATTTGAAGTGGACATGCACAGGGTACTAAACTAATATGAGGTCTATTGACCAAGTAAAACATTGGAAGTTTCGAAGTGAGTGCATCATCAACACGTTGTTTTATAGCGATTTCTAAGCCTCTAGTATCACTGCAATTTCCATCACCTAGAAAGCAAAAACAAAATACTCAGAAGTTCAGTATCCAAAGACTATACCAAAATAAAAAGAAAATAAATAACTGAAAATAGTATAAGTCTATTTCTCTATCCTTTATCTTTCAACCTTCTCTTTCCTACTTCTCTTTTAGTAGCAACTTCCATATTCGTTACCAAAACCATGAGAAGGTGGTAAGTCAGAATTTCCATTTTAAAAAAGACTCTTAAACAGAAAATAAGGAAAAGCCATTCTACTAAATAAAAGTAAAGACCCAGGGCTGACTCAGAAATAAATTTGTACTTTTTACAGGGTTCTGCCAGAGAGAATTGGCTCATTCTGTCTGGATCCCTTCTGATTATAGCAAGAAATCAGCACATTATGCAGCAGATAAACCTGGCTGAGAATAGGTGGTAAAAGTTATTTTACCACATCTAAGAGTCAAAAATTACAAATGTTTCAATAACATGATGGTCAATTTCACAAAGTAATTTAAAGAATGACTATTTCTGGTTAAAATTGTGGCCCAAACTAAGAGCTTTAAATTCTTAGTCATAATAATTGAAGAAGAGATCTCAAAAAGATGCAATGTCACTACTATAAAATAGTGAGCTGCATCAAACTTAAAACAGAAGTTAGGAAGCAGTCACTCCAATTTAAAAACTAATTTTAAAGCAGATCTCTTTGCTCCTTAGAAGGACACAGATTCTTACAAACAATAGAATCTTTGTATACCACTAGACATATTTCATAAATGAAGTTTTGTTTGCTTATCACAGTTACCAGGACTTCATTATGACTAGGCACTAAGAAAATGATCTAAAAAGGACATGAGTTGCTTCTTACATCCTTTTTCTAAATATAATACTTGAGTATTCAAAATCAACGGTGACAAATGAAGGTTAGTCAAATTAAAAATATATTTGGGCACAGAAAAAAGTCAGAAAAATTAAGGTCTGAAAAATAGTTACTGTACCTATAATGAATAGTAGATATGGATTCAAAAGAAAATCTAATGTATTTATTACACACTGCAATGGAATGATACTGGTTGTGCCTAAAAAAGCAAGACATACTTGGAAAAAGAAAAACAGAAACCCTACAAGTCAAACTTCTTATAAGATTCTTAAACATCGAATTATTTCACCTAGATAATATAATGGGAAGTATAAAAATTAATGTAATAGGAAAATAAGTTTATTATAAATTTTACTTTTCTCCTTTATATATACATTAATGATTTACTGTATGTGAGCTGGTTTAATGGAATCCTTTGTGATTCAGTTATTAACTTGATTTTTCTCTCCATAGCCAGAAACTCAACTTTCAGTGTATAAAACTTCCAGGGAAGTTTCAGACAGGGGAATGTTGAGGTACAGAAAATGACCCCCCAAAATATTGTGCTTAAGCATGCTGAGTGTTTTTAAAACAGAAAGGCCTTTAGGAATAAGCCTCAGAACCAAGGTCTCTCCTGATCCTCTTTCCCAAAGCATCCAATTTTACAAATTCTCTCTGGAATTGTTTGACTAAGAAAGCTTAAATGCAATTGTCTTGAGATGAGATTCTCCCTAAGAATCTCATCAAATAGCCAGCTAAGATCAGAGAGTTTTCATCTATTTTTTCTGAGGGCACCTCCAAGAAGGAATTTGGGGATTTTATCTGCATATCGGCAACCTTTGTTCCTCTGAGCTCTACCCGTCACTTTCCCATAATCTCTGTCTCCTGCTTCCTGGGTCCATTCATTCTCTCTAATGATTTACTGTCCCCAGAAGAATTATCTACATTCCTATCTCCCCTCTCACCTATGAAAAAGAGTATATGAACTTCTGTACTGTACTGAGTAATTAGGTAATCGGTCTGTGATTCCCCTTCCCACCCTCCATGCACATTAATAAATTTGCATGCTTTTTCTCCTATTAATTTGCCTTTGTCAGCTGATTTTTCAGTGAACCTTCGGTGGACAAAGTAGTTTTCTCTTTGTCCCTACAATACTCTTTCCATTCATAAATGATCTATCAAATTAACCCAGGTTTTAAAGAATCAAAATAAAGAATTGTATACGTTTTTATAATTTTTAAAAATTCCGTTTTTATAAGGCTTAAAAGGGGACAAGATCATTTATCTTTAAAGAATTAGAGTTAATCTTTATTGTCACTTAGTACAGAATTAAAAGGAAGCAAATTTTAATTCTATATAAGGAAGACTTTTAAAAAGAATTGGAGTTGTTCAATTAATGTAATAGGTTGTCTTTAACTTCCACACTTCACATTACTGAATGCTTTTAAACCAGGTTTCGATGATTCTCTACCTGGAAGGGCATAAAAAGAGTCTCTATATTAAGTAAGAAGTTGTACCAGAGGACTATTATTAAGTTCAATTAATTCTTTAGAATTTTTTAGCTATCCAAGTCACACTCTTAGTGTACAAACACTTTAAACAAGTATTTTTCAGTGTGAGGCATTTAACTATCTATATCAGAGTCACCTGGTAGTACTCTTTTAATATGTATATTCCTGGGCCTTATAACTCCCAATCCCCAAAGAGTAAAGATTTTAAGATGTCCAGAAACCTGTATTTTTCACACACAACTTAAACACACTAAACTTTGTTTAGGTTATACCAGATAGATCACCAACTAATTAGCTTCAGATGTCTCCCACAAAAATGCCAAGAAAGAGAGCAGAAGCAATTTTACAAAGTCATTTTGTTTTTACTGCTACCTGGAGTTTCCCATTGCCAGGTACAAGATGACAGACAAATGATGAGATCTAATTTTTAAGCCCCTGTCTCAAACTACTAACTAACTATGTAAAGGAATATATGTCTATCCTTTTAAGAAACTAAGTATGTATGGAGTTACATGATACAAATGACACATTTTAAAATGTCTTTTTTCACAAGTCAAAGAAAGCCTCGCTCACCAAAGTCGTGATTGTAAAGGAAGCACAGACATTTCTTAGATACTTCACAGATATTTATGAAGACCAAAAAGAGCCTTTTCTAAAGAAAATTCAGAAAAGTCTGAATCTTCTTTTCTGGGATTCTGGGAGAGTGTCTGAAAGGTCTGGGAGAGTACCTGAACTGACTAAAAGAACACACAGTAAAGAAGAATTTTAGTAACCAAATTAAATCTAAGAAATTGTGTCAAACAGTGGTTCCTCATCTATAAGAATATGCATTTGGAAAAAAGAGTGAGGAATAACCACTTTTGTGTGTGTGGGTAAACAAGCACTCTCATCTACTGCTAGTGACAATGTGAGCTGGAGGGTAAATGGCAATATTTTTCAAAATTACAAATGCACACATCTTTGACTTCCAATTCTACTTTCAGGAATTCATCTTAAGATATGTTTTTAAATGTGTGAAAAGCAAGTGTAAAAATGTAATTCACTATAACATTTTGGTAGCTGCAAAAGATTAGAAACAATGTAAAATTCCATCAACCTGCACTGGTTAAAAAATATGATCTATTTATACAAAGAAATAGCATGCAGCCATGAGGAATGATGAAGAAATTTTTTATATACTCACATGGAAAACTTTTTGGATACACTGTTAACTAAAAAAAATAAAATGTAGAAAAATATGAATTGTATGTTCCTACTGGTATAAAAAAGAAAAAGAAAAGAGAATGTATGTATATACTTACTTCTATAAACATTAACTACCTCTGGAAAGAAAAACAAGAAACTATTAATAGCAATGTTTGCTTCCACAGAGGTAAAATGGGTGCCTGGGGCACTAAAATGGAAACTTTTCACTAAATACCATTTTTAATCTTTTAAATTGTGAATCAAGTAATGTAGTTCATATAAAAATAAAATAAATAACCATTTCTATTTTTATGATACCTTGTATGCATATGGAACAAAAAAAAAACAGTAAGAGAAATTCCTAAAGAAATAGGTATAAAATATATTAAAAAAACAAGAAAAAAAATCCAGAATTAGCGCCACCTAAAAACAAAAATATTAATGTTATGTGAGGATATAAAACTTTCACATGCATTCATTTCCAAACATTAACAATAAGCAAAGAACAGCCAAGTGACAGTAGTAAATTGTTTCACAAGGATAATTAAACTTTGTAACAAGACCTTGTGAAAACTGCAGAAATGAGCCCCAAAATTGTTTTGTTAATGAGATAATGTCTAGAAAGCCATTCAAATACAAATCTAGCATTCTTAAATATCTCCTACCAAAGAAAGAATTACTAATTGATATTATTTGTGTTCTAGTTACTTTGTACTCATTTGACCAATCAAAAGGATCTATGTCATAAACCAAATATATAAAAAAAAGTATAATGAAAGAGCCAAAATGGATGTTTAACATTTTTCTTATTTTAGGGAGAAGTCAATATAAGCTTTTAGATTTGAGAAGTTTAAGAAAGCATCTTCTCCCAAAATAAAGGGGGGAGGGAATTAAATATTGTGCAAACAAAAGCATAAGTTTGAGACAGAATATATCTAATTGGCTAATTTGAAATATTAATTCTTGGCCTCCTGATGACAAAAGTCATATTGTATTAAGTGTAATTATAAGCTGCCATGAAACAAACAGCTCAACAAAATAGTGGATCTGTCTTTTGACCTTAAAGTTTCACGTACGCAAAAGCTGACTTTATACTGATAAGTAAAATACAGAGACTTTTCTTAAAGATTCTAGGAGGAACCAAAATTCCACTTACCAACAAGTATACTGCTGATATAAACTGGCTGTATAAAATGACTCAGCAATGCTCCTTGTACTCCAAGCACTTCCCATCTTGTCAATTTGTCACTTGAGGACATACTGCTTACTCTATTAACAACATCTGCTGGACAGTAAACAGTCAGATAAATTTTTCCTTCAACAGCGACATGGAGACTCAGTTCTTCATTGGCTTCAAATGCAGATATAGAATGTGGATTAAGACGTCTAGAGAAGGAAAAGAAAGTTTCTTCTTAACAAAAAAAAGGTGACATAGTAAAATCCACATGTACATAAAAATATTTTCTAAAATGTTTAACTTGCAAGCACACATTTAATTTTAGTAACAGAAACAGATGCGAGCACAAAGCAAGGTAGGAATGGAGTGACTTTATTCTACAAGATTAACACAAAATAGAAATTAACCATAGAGATTCCAGCACAGTTATTTTTCATACTATCACCTTCTTGTGTCCCTTAAAAATCAAAAGAAAAACTAATTTTCGTTCCCCTAATAGTGAGTTATTTCTTTCCTATGTATGAAAATTTTTAAAAACTACAAAATGAGGGAATAAAAAGAGAAAACTGACAATTCTTTAATTTTCATTTCTAATAAAATATAACAAAATCTAAAATTATTTTTCTTGAAGTTTCTGTTTAGTGAACATTGATCTTATTTTTAAAAGTGTTACCAGAGGAACTTTTATCAAAATATTATCCATGGTTATCTCGAGAAGGTCAGACTTGAGATGAATTTTACTTTTTTCTTTATACTTCTCTGTACTGTTTAAATTTTATGCTACCTGATGCTATCCATTCATCAAAGCAATGAAATTTTGGCCATAGACTACTGTATTTGTATGTGAATAGCACATTAAGTCCACATGTTCCTAAAGTTTATGAGGTCTTAAAAATAGAAAAGAGAAGATGTTAAATGGTATAGAAAAAAAAGTGATGAAATACATAGAATTTTTATGTATGGGTTGGATAACCCTTATCTGAAATGCTTGGGATCAGAAGTGTTTCATATTTTGGATTTTTTCAGATTGTGTAATATTTGCTTTATACTTACTGGTTGAGTAACCCAAATTCAAAATCCAAAGTGCTCCGATGAGCATTTCCTTTGAGCAACATGTTGGTGCTCAAAAAGTTTTTAATTTTGGAATATTTCTGATTTCAGATTTCCAGATTTGGGATGCTCAACCTATAGCAGTAATAGATCAGGTTGAGTGGAAGGAAGCAGGAAAGGATTTGTGGCCACAAATAACAACTCAAGACTGGAGGGAGAATATGGATAATTAGAATTTACTCATTCTATTTGCTGTAGGGATTTAGAATATATGGCATGGCCGTTCTATCTGCTTTTAAAAACAACTTCCATAATACTTACAACTGTGACTTAATCTGGGCTGATCCTTTTGGCAATTGGTTCATATAGAGGTAAATGTTGATATTCTGTTTAAGAGTGAGTAGATCAGAAGCTGGTTCTGTACAAAATATTGATTTTTCCATCATAGCAGGATTTTTACTGTAGAAGAGTAGAAGCTGTCTATAAAAGTACCTAAAATAAATGTAACAATGTTATCAAGTAATACAATTTATAAAAGATGTATCTTGATCATATCCATATGTGCCATGAGCAATGCTCCTGTATGTCAAAAGCTTTGATAAGAACTCCTAAAATAATCTTAGCCTTATTTAACGAAAAATTAAGTCCTTTAAGAAGTCCTCAATTGGAGCCTAGTCTGCTCTGTAACCTATTTTACAACACCATTCCCTGACTACCACTACAATTTCACTTCACATTTGAGTGTTCAACTATCATATCCTGCAAAAGACCTATTTCTCTACTGATTCCTCCCCCTTCTTCCTCAGACAATTCTGTTACCAGCCTCCCAGGTGAAGAGCCAACTTTTTGCCTTACTTCTATTTTTCCTTCCCTACCCAAAATAAACTATTACTACTACAAAACTATAGTTCCTGCTCCGTAATGGTTTTAAAGAAAAAACATAGGAACAATACAGTGAAAACCATATGTCTAAGTTGGTTTTAAACTACTGCAGCAAAGAAAACACTGACAAAAAGTAAGAAAGCAGAGATTAAACAAGAACAGCAGAACACTAATAACTGTTGAAGCTGAATTTATGGAGGGAATTTATTATCCCATTCTCCCTTGTGTATGTTTGCAAATTTCCATAACAAAAAATTTGATAAAAATTAAGTTCAATGCTTAAAAGAACTAAAGCTGGTGGATAGTATGGGAGGTAACACTCATATCCTATTTTTCATGTTTTCATATAAAAGGACATCAAATTTCTGCCTCTTTGCTCCACTTGCTATTCACTCTGCTTAAATAAAGAGCAGAGTGACTAGAGTAACTGATGAGTTTGGAAAGAGAAACTAGACATGCTCACCTCAGCCCCTTCCTCTCTCTGAGATCTGCCAGCCTGAAGAATATTTAATCTACACACAGGTATATGGTAAAGTTTGCATGAACCAGTTGGTTTCTGGTGTTGGATAAGTATGGCTAATTCAGGGGTGAAATAAAACCAAGCTTACTTGGTGTAGATCTAAAGCTATACTTTCCAACAACTTTAGTCAGTAAAAGAAATGTTATTTTTATCTTTTTCAAAAAAGATTGTAGGGCTCTTTAAGCCTAAGTTCACAGGGTCTTAATAATGAAAGCCTCTAAAATCCACAGACTAGATAGTGGAGTTACTATGATAAGGTTTCCAAAGGTGACATGGAAATAATCAGATGACTTAGATAAGAGAATGTCACATCCTTGGCTCAATGATTAGTAAAATTCCATTTATAAATAAAGGCTTTTATATGAAGTTACTTTGGGCTGAAAGTATTAATATTTGATGGCATTAAATATATGTTACCTTACCTAAGGAGAGACCTTCTTGCTGTAACAACAGCATGAGTGTCATGCAACACTCTTCCATTTGGCTTAATGCACTGGCTATAATTATATTCACCTGTGCCTATGGCTACAACTTCATGATGTCCAGCTGAAAGAAAAAGGTGAACAGTAGGTTAATTTAACCTCCTTCTTTCCCTATGTTCAGCCCTCACATCTATCCCATCATTTTTAATAGAATATTTTGACCAAAAGAAGGAAAAATAATTGCACAACTTCAAATTAAGAGTCTTAGAGTCTTATAAGAAACAAAATTTAAAAAGTAGTATCCCTCACACCTGTAATCCTAGCACTCTGGGAGGCCAAGGCAGGAGCATGGCTTGAGGTAAGGCATTCAGGACCAGCCTGAGCAAGAGCGAGACTCCTCTCTCTACTAAAAATAGAAAAAATTAGCTGGGCATGGTGGAGAGTGCCTATAGTCCCAGTTACTCAGGAGGCTGAGGCAGGAGAATCGCTTGAGCCCAGGAGTTTGAGGTTGCAGTGAGCTAGGATGATGCCACTGCACTCTATCCGGGGTTACAGAGAGAGACTCTGTCTCAAAAAAAAAAAAAAAAAAAGTAGTATTCCAATCAAAAAGGCAGCAGTCTTATGATACATAATTTAGATTTTTACCACAATCAACAGAATAACCAAATATCCTTGACTTTCAAATATGCATCTATTTCTTCTACATCGAGATTTACCTGACTTTCTGTAAGACCTCACTTGCCATTCTACTTGTCTTAAACTGTCTATATTTAATACCTCTAATTTTTCTTAATCCACTCTCTCTATAAACCAAATTATTTTTCTCTGTTCTACTGACACTGTTTTCTTGAAGAAACAAGAATGTTATGCTTTTTCCAGTAGCTTTGTTCCATTTACATTTTGCTACATCCTACTTGAATCTCCTTGAAATTCTGGGCTCCAAAAATACACAATTCAACTTGGCAGTCTTTTTTCCCTCATATCCAAATTATGAGGACTTTCTATTGCCTAGTGACTAGGTCCCTTTTTAAAAAATATTCCCCTCTGAATATCTTCCTCATTCTACCTTTTACTTCTATGTTGAAGAGATCAGAAAATCTCAAGTCTAGCCCTTCAACCAAAATTTAGTTTTATATCTGCAACTACCTAAAGGAATTTCACTAATTCTACGAGAATCGTTGAGGTTCTACTGAGTACCAGGCACCTGAGTAGATGCCACGAATAAAATGTTGAGCAAGACATGCCCTCACGAAGCTTCTAGTAGGGGAGACAAAAAAGACTAAACAAGCAGGGCATGGTGGCATGCTACTGTAGTCCCAGCTATTCAGGAAGCTGAGGCGGGAAGATCACTTGAGGCCAGGAGTTTGAGAAAAAGACTAAACAAACCCCAAATTGTGATAAGTGCTTTGAAGGAAACAAACATGGGGCTGATGTGAAGAATAATGAGAGCAAAGGTCACCTAATACAGACTAGTTGCAGAATCCCCTCCCCAAGAAGCTGAAATTTCTCAGCATGAGTGAAAGGGTATTCTAGTCAAAAGAAATAATATGTGCACAGCACCCTGGGCAGAGAGAGAAGATCAGTGTAGCTGCTCCAGTAAGTAGAGTGAAGGAAATGGTATAAAATGAAGTTAGAGAAAAAGACATTATTTACCTTGCTAAAGAGTTTGTGGATTTTACCTAAGAGCTATGGGGAAGCTACTGAAGCAAAAACCATCCAAATTACAACTCAAGATCACTCCTTTATGCACAGCAAAGGAAACAAAATGAAAAGGCAACCTACAAAATAGAAGAAAATATCTGCAAACCATATATCCAGTGGGGTTAATATCCAAAATATATAACTCCCCAACTCAACAGTTAAAAAAAAATTTTGATTAAAAAATGGGTGAAGGACCTGAACTTTAATAGACATTTTTTCCAAGGAAGACTTACAAACAGGTGCTCAACATTACTAATTGTCAGAAAAATGCAAATCAAAACCACAATGAGATATCGTTAGGATGGCTACTATCAAAAAGTCAAAATGCAGTAAATTTTGGCGAGAATGTAGATAAAAAGGTAATTCTGTGTTATTGGTAGGAATGTAAATTTGTACAGACACTATGGAAAATAGTATGAAGACTTCTTAAAAAATAAAAATATAATGGCCACAAGATCTAGCAATCCCACTTCTGGGTATACATCTAAAGGATATGAAATTAAGATCAAAAGAGATATCTGAACTTCCATGTTCACTGCAGCATTATTCACAATAGCCAAGGTATGGAAACTACCTGAGTGTCTCAACAGATAAATGGATAAATAAAAGTGAGTATGTAACAAAATTCACTGGATTCTGCAACATGCAGGCAGTGGGTAGCCTTGACAAGAACTTTTCCAAGAAGCCGTAGAGGAAAAAAGCTAAATTGGAGTAAAGAGTAGACACAGTGGCTATAAACAGGTTCTTGATGAAGGTCAAGTAAATAATGACTTTGGCTTTAAGGGGGAAGGTGCAATGGGTTTAAAAGGAATTTTTTTGTTTGTTTGTTTTATTTTTAGGATGGAAGTTTGGTAAGCCAGGCTTTCCAGAACACTGACGAGATGAAAGCAAAGATATATTAATCAGGGACACTTGAGCATGGACTCTGTTTTCATTCCTAGGATATAGATGTGATCCTGTTAATGCTAAATTTGACTCAATAACCAGGTCTGTGAACCTTCCTTTGAATAGAATTATATACTGTAAGTTCTGGAATGGTGATGAAGATCTGAGTTATAAAGAGCACCAGCACAGCCAAGAACTCAGCTTCTTTCTGGACTCTGTATCTTGACCCGCAATGCTGCAGGGAGATATTCGTTTGATAATGCAAGAAAAAAGAGGAGATAACCAAAAGATGTGAGCAGGAATGGAATCAGAACTTAAGTGAAAGAATCAGCCTGTAAGAGGCGGCTAATTCTTCTTCTACTGTCACAATAGAGAAGATCTGGCAGGGGAGAGAAGGACTTTTGGATTTGATAGCTTCTTAAAGACCCAATGAAAAATAATGATGCAAGGTTTCTAAGCATACATTGTAAGTATGTATTGACTGTGGGAGTTACTCCAGGAATGTTCACTTGATTTCACTATAATTTCTCATCCCATATTCATACTCATAATTTCTAAAACTACATTTATTATTTTCATCCATGCTTTTCTCCACCAAACTTCACACCAGCTTCTAGATTCCTTGTGTATATGGAAACACTACTCTATGTAAATGTGAAATGATGCTATTATTTTTTATTCATTTCATTTCACCTATCATTTATTGTCAACTGCATCTTATCACATCAATTTTTTTCCCTTCCTGTTCATGTCCATCTTGACTCTAATTTAGGTATTCCATCTCAATAACTTACATTGTCATTCCATAATTCAGGTTCAACCCCTGTAATCTTTTAGAAAAATTGTCAATTATTGCTTCATTTATCTTAATCATCACAAATGAAATTAAGCTAAATGCCAAGTATCATGCTAAATACTTTATTTACATTATCATATCTAATCCTAACAACTCGACTAAGTAGGGATTGTTGTTATTTCTATTATCTCTATCCTAACAAATAAGATGAAAATTAAGGCATAGGGATGTCAAGTACATAACTTGCCCAAAGTAATTTAAGGAGCAGGGCTGAGTCTGATGTTAATGCTCCTAACAACTATAGCACAATGTCTAACCCTGTTTAAAATCTTTCACAGATTATTGGTCTTATTATTATGTAAATCTAACCTTTGACTAGCTTTTAAAGCCACTTCATAATCTGGCACTATTTTATCAATCTAACTATATTTTGTATTACTCTTGTACATAGACTACTCTATACGAGCAATAAATTTACCTCATTGTCCCATAAACAGTTTCCCACTGCTGCTCTCTTCCATCATGCCTTTCTCTCCCCCAAAATGTCTTCCTTTCCTCTATTTATCCAAACTTTAGCAACCCTTAAAATTTCAGTTTAAGTCTCACTTTTTCCAAAACATTTTAACCCTATCATTTCTCTCCTATCTATGAATTCTCACACATTTTTGCATTATACAAAACAATTTTTAATTTTTATCATCTTATACTTTCAACCAATGTATGTATCTTTTCTTCCTACCTAGATCACAATAACTCCTTAAGAACAGGAACCAAATCTCAAATTGTTTTTGTATGATATATAATATGTAATTCAGAGATGAATACAAGTCTCAAACATTTAACTAAGGATCAACGAGAACATTAAAGAGTACACAAAACGGCCGGGCATGGTGGCTCACGCCTGTAATCCTAGCACCCTGGGAGGCCAAGGCGGGAGGATCGTTTGAGCTCAGGAGTTTGAGACCAGCCTGAGCAAGAGGGAGACCCCTTCTCTACCAAAAATAGAAAAAATTAGCCGGGCATGGTAGTGCATGCCTGTAGTTCCAGCTACTCGGGAGGCTGAGGCAGAAGGATCGCCTGAGCCCAGGAGTTTGAGGTTGCTGTGAGCTAGGGCTGACGCCAAGGCATTCTAGCCAAGGCAACAGAGTGAGACTCTGTCTCAAAAAAAAAGAGTTCACAAAAGATAAAAATGTAGTTAGAATCATTATAATGTCTATAAGAATATGATTTTCCATATTTTAATATTTTCTTACTTGAAAATGAAGAAAATATACTAATTTTTACAGCCCCCCTCTCTCAATGTTTATTATAATGAGGATTAGATTTCAGGAGGACAGTAGTACTACCAGGGTTAAGGTTTAAAATGTTAGGCCTTTTACCATTCTGCAAGTTCTCCATTGGTTTCTGGTCAGTGTACCTTTGAAAACCTTTGTGCTTAATGACCCACACCTACTAGAAAAGGCCACTTCAAATCAATGCAAGATCACTGTGAATGGAGCAAAGACAGTTAACTAAAATATTAATATAGTATAATTCAGATCATTAAGATATTAGTTTTTCTACAAAATAACACATTCCAAATATTGGGACTTACCTCTTTCAATTATAAAAGCAGCTAATGAATTGCTACATTTCAGATATTCTGAATGATTAGAAATTAGTTGATTAAATGTTTCTTTTACAATCTGTGAAATCTTTGCATACTGAATATGTCTCCCTTCTAGAAAAAATCAAAATATTAATTTGAAGAACACTGTGCTTTCTCCCAGAGGTGTCTTATTACAAACTTACTATCAAATTAGGTAACAATTTATAGTCATATGTAAACAAATTTATATTTTATGTCATGATTGAGTTTTTGTTAAAGTATTCAATTCTAAAAGGACACAAGTTATTGAGCCTTTTTGGATAACTTCTTATAAATAGATTTGTCAGTGTTACATACTAGAGGACTAGTGATTTGTATTTGTAAAGTTTAATCTGATAAGATATTCAAAAGTCATACAGGACACAAGACAATTCTTTGTTGCATAATAGGTCTGTCCCACACATTGCAAGATGACCAACATCCTACTGAATGCCAGTAATCCTCCTCAATTATTGTGACAATCAAAATACACTCCCTTATTACTTGCTCCACAGAACCACTACAAACCACTAAGCATTTAGACTCTTCACATAGTATCACTAAAAAAAGTTTCAAACTTTGAAAGAGAATGAAGATCATTCTAAGTAACTGGGATTACCATAGAACAGTTTATTACCAAGGATATACATCAAAAGTTACAACGGAGTCTTTTTTTAACTACAGAGCTTGAGATTCTAAAGTAGGGCCCTGGCAATCTGTTGCTTTGTTTATAAATGATTGTGTATCCTTCGTCAAGAATCATTGTTCTGGATATGAGGTTAATACACTTAAATACAGTGTTTCTCAAAGTTTGGTTGAAAACCACTGATGGTTCCTGATCTTTCATGGTGGTTGCTGGTAGTCTATCAAGAGGTTTGCAGTCCATTTAATATTTTCAGAGAGAAAAAAAAATCAATGGAACAATTTTGCTCTCATGCATAGTGTATATTTTAAATGTATAACTAATTATAATTTTTACAGAAATTCTTTTTATCTGCTTAATAATTACTTTCTAAAAAGTACATAAATGCTAAAAGTAGGACATTAGTCTCAGCCAACATACAACTCATTTCAGTTAGCTCATTTACATGTTCTTATAACCTGATTAAACTTGCACTTTTCTGTAATTACAAAATGAAGCTCTCAGAGAAAGTAGAATGAACTACTGGCTTTGTTTATCATCAAAAACTCATGTTACAGGAGAAAAATTTTCTACTTAATGATTTCTTTATATTTAATTTTGAAACAAATTATACATTCAGAAGTTTCCCTCTCCAGATGCAATCACTATTATCAATTTCTTATGGATATTTTGAGAAATAATTTATAAACATACATTACTTAAAAAATAAAAAGTGGAGCATGCTAAACACTGCTTTCTATATTTACTTGGTCTTGGACATCAAAGGTAGACATTAGTCCCAGTTCATTCTTCCTAATGGTTTCACAGAATGAATGTACTATAATTTATTTAATCATGTCCTCTAGAGTTAAGCAATTATTTTGTGTTATGCTACAAAGTAAAAAAGTACACTGCAATTAGTGCTGAAAGAACTAATCTTGACATATATGTGGCAAGAAAATGTTCTGCTGTGGAATATCATAAAGAACATTTGAGAATCAACCACATACAGATAATACCTCTTGATCTTAGTTTAATATTAAAAGAAATAATGAATATTGTGAATATAATCAAATCTTACTAAATGTGTCTTTTCTTGTGTGTAAAGGAATGAGGAACAAGTATAAAATTGTTTTCCCTGCACATGTGTGCTGGCTGTTGAGGGAATAGTCTCACAAATTATTGGAAATGAAGGACGAAATAAAAACACGACACATATAATGTCAGTTACCATTTCTTTGATTTCAGGTTGCTAATTTCAAGTGATAATTGGTATTATGAGCAACCTGAATTCTTCAGAGACAAACAGCACTATTTTTAGTGAAGATATGGTCCAATTAGAAACACGTGGCAAAGTAGACAGGCTGTGAAATAGTGACTACCTCTACAACTAGTCCAACAGAAAGTGTTCAGAAGATTTTTGTGGGTCTCAAATCTTTTTTCTGGAAAAGTTAAAACATCCAACTCTTGTTTTTACTTGTGAGTTTAAAGAATGATGTTTGTTCTCTTGTCTGACATATAAAACTGAGCCTACCAAACATGACTCTACTCTTATTTTTTTTTAACTACACAATCTTTCTTTACCATAGATTATCAACTGTTTTCCTGCGTAATAGCAATTTATATTATTTGTCAGTCCTTGGCCTGGGGTTCTACCCCATTATTCATGAAAAACGTCCACAGAGGCTGAAAGGACAATAGCCTCTTCCCATATTAGGAGATCACTGTTGCAGGACTGATCCCTATGGCCCTTCTGTTCATCAATTCTTACAGTTATCAGGCCAGAGACTACATCTAACTATTGGTGGATTTTTGTCTTCTGAATGTGCCTATTTTCCCCGGTCTGGTCCTTTTATTGCATGCAAGCACACAAATGTGCAAGCCTTAGAGAGACAATGGGAAACCAAGGTTGAATAGACATAAAATTTTTCAAGTCCTAATCTCCAGGCCTGGAAAATGAAAAGGAAGAAAGGCTTCTTTTCTTCTGTGTTTTAATTTTACAAATACTCTAAACTTTCAAGTATGAAATGCGCCTACAATGTAGTCAATGTAGAAATTAAGAATATTCCCTACCTTTCATAATCTAAAAGGAAAAGTACATAATAACTACCATACAATGTTGAATGTGATGAAGTGTCACAATAAAATAATCATAGTTACTATTAAGTGAGCATCTATTGTGTGCCAGGCACTAAGTATTTTACATGTATGAATTCATTTAATCCTCACAAGAACCCTATAAGGTAATCATTGCAATGACTATTTTATAAATGGGGGAAAAAGGTACACAGAGAAGTAACTGGTCCTAGGTCACACAACTAGTACCTTCAATTGAAGTTGTAGCTCTCTTGGGCTTGAGTAACAAATAACTGCCATTAAAAGAAAGTGAATAGATTATCTGAAATGAATGATGAAATGACTACCAAGCATCAGAATGCCACTAGCTTTCACTAATGACAAGCCCACCAAAGCAAAGAATTCTCAAAGAAGCAGATATATGAAATTGATGAACTGTCTCCTTATAGGAAAAAAAAAAAATCTTTCTTCAAGGTTTCTTCTTCATTTCTTATTTCTCTCATTTTTAGCATAGTATAGAAGGAAATTCTCCTCTTTGTAGACACATGAAAGGTTTGAATGATAAAATGTTAACGTATATTTTCATATCTATGCATATTTTAATTATGTTACAATTTGTAATTGGGTTACTCTTCTAACACAGATCATCATAAAAAGTCTTTCCTACCATAATGTACTTTTGAAACATATGCTGGTTCAGGTGGAACAACAGGTTCTGAAGGGATAGGAGGAGGACCTGTAAATAAAACAAAAATAATATAAGGAAACATGAGTACAATAGCAATCCAAAAATCATTATTTTTTCTGTATATTTCTGTCAATTGTAAGCCATCAAATTTCTGTTTCCTAATCTTACACTACTATATAGCTTGCATTTTAATAGATGCAACGTGCTGAAAAGCAACCAAAATGAAGTCCTATCTTACATTCTTATGAACAATTTTATATTTACAATACCATATAAAATATTTAAAATTAATATATTAAAAATTAGTAAGTAAAAATTCATTTTAACACTATTCTATTTTATTTTTATAGAAGAATGCTACATCCAAAGTTTTCGATGCTTTTAGTCCCATTCTTTGTAACTGCTTTCCAATTTGGTCCCCAAAGTTAGGGAATATAGAAAAAACAAGAAAAGAACATTACACTAAACCAGAGGACAAAAGAGATCAGGAAAACTTAAATGAGGAGGCTTTAGAAGCTAAGGTATCAACTAGTCAGTCTCTCTTTAAGCAGCATTCATAAAGACAAAGAAAGTAAATAGAATTGCTTCTCTGGACTTAAATTTTGAGTAAAATGGAAAACTGGTTGAATATATACAAATGAACAAATAAAGTGATAATATCAGCTTAGGGCTCATATTAGTAAAGGAAATATTAACTCAAATTAGATATCTACACTCCGGACTTTAGATAAACAGAACTTTTAAAACTCAAAGAAATATTTAATTCCATTTACTCAAGTAACTATGGCTCAAGTGGAATGAAAGTTAAAGATACTAAATCCTGTTTATTATGCAAAAATAATTTTAATAAGCAAAACAAGACTGTATAAGATGGTCTGCATTTTAAAATGCCATGTACAAAAACAGCCAAAATAATCTTGAAAAAGGAGAACAAATTTGGAGGACTCACACTTCTTGATTACAAAACTTACTCCAAAGCTTTAGTAATCAAAGCAGTGTTGTACTGGCTTAATGACAGACATATAGATCAATGGAATAGAGAGTGCAGAAAGAAAACTGTGCATATATGGTCAAATGATTCCTTGGCAAAGGTTACAAAACCATTCAATAGGAAAAGGGCAATCTTTTCAACAAATGATGCTGGAAAAAATGGCTATCTGTATGCAAAAGAATGAAGTTGGACCCTTACCTAACACTATATATGAAAATTAACTCAAAATGGATCAAGGACCTAAACATAAGAGCTAAAAGTATAAAACCCTTGGAAGAAAACAGAGGAAAAGCTTCACAACATTGGATTTGGCAATGATTTCTTGGATATGACATCACAGGCATACGCCACAAAAGAAAAAATAGACAAATTGGATTTCATCAAATTTAAAACCTTTTATGCATCTAAGGACTTTACCAACAGAGTAAAATGGCAGCCCCACAGAATGGGAAAAAGTATTTGAAAATCACATATCTGATAACGGTTTGACATCCAGTACATACAGAGGACTTCTAAAACTCAACAAGAAATTAAACAACTTATTGAAAAATGAGCAAGGGACTTAGACATTTACCTAAATAAGATACACTAATGTCTAATAAGCACGTGAAAAGATGCTCAACATCACTAATTGTTATGGAAATATAAACAAAAACCACAATGAGATACTACCTCACATCCATTAGGATGGCTACTATCAAAAAAATAGGCTGTGCACAGTGGCTCATGCCTGTAATCCTAGCACTTTAGGAGGCCCAGGCAAGAGGATCACTTGAGGCCATGAGTTTGAGATCAGCTTGAGCAACAACAGCAAGGCCCCATATCTCTACAAAAATATAGAAAAAATTAGCAGGACATGGTGGCATACTCCTGTAGTCCCTGCTACTCGGGACGCTTAAGCAGGAGGATCGCTTGAGCCCAGGAGTTTGAGGTTGCAGTGAGCTATGATGATGCCACTGCACTCTAGCCTTGGCAACAGAGTGAAACCCTGTCTCAAAAAAGAAAAAAATTCTCTTTGATAAGAGATGCAGCACATTCTGGGTGTGGTGGCTCATTCCTATACTCCTAGCACTTTGGGAGGCCAAGGTGAGAGGATGGCTTGAGGCCAGGGGACAAAAAAACCCAAACAAACAAAAAAAAAAACACCCAAAAAATAATTGTTGGTAGGGTGTGGAGAAATTGGAACTCTTGTGTTGTACAGTAGATGGGAATATAAAATGGTGCATGCAGCCATCATGGAAAATAGTATAGCAGTGATTCAAATTTAAATATTACCATATGAGCCAGCAATTCCACTTCTTGGTAACACCAAGAATTAAAAGTAGGGTGTTAAAGAGATACATACTTGTATACCTATGCTCATAGTAGCATTATCCATAATAGCCAAAATGTGGAAGCAACCCAAGTGTCCACTGAGAGGTAAATGGATAAACACAATATGGAATATACACATAATGGAATATCATTCATTCTTGAAAAGGAAGTAATTCTGACACATGCTACAACATGAATGAACCTTGAGGGCATTATCTTAAGTAAAGCAAGCCAGTCACAAAAAAACAAAAACTGTATGATTCCACTTTTATGAGGTACCTAGAATACTCAAATTCACAGAGACAATAAGTAGAATGGTGGTTGCCATGGGCTTGGGGCAAAGGAGAACGGGGATTGTTACTTAATAGGTATAGAATTTCAGTTTTGCAAAATAAAAAAGAGTTCTAGGTATTGGTTGCACAACAGAGTCAACGTACTTAACACTACTGAACTGTACACTTAAAATGGTTAAGATGGTAAATTTTATGTGTATTTTACAATTAAAATTTTTAAATGATTAAAGTTATTCAAATAAACTTAGAAACCAGATTCCTAAATCATTGTGTCAAGTGTTAAAGATTTTCAAAACTTACCACAGTATCATTAATCACACTGCACTTTAAAAAAATTAGAGCAAAAAGGTTTTTAAACAGTTACTAACAAAGAACTATACTTAAAAAACCATGGATAAAATATGAAAGATACACATGAAAAATAATTTTGAAATAGTGATGAGTTCAGGATTTTGAAAAAAAAAGCCTAAAGTTTAAGTTTCATGATGTAAATAAATATAAGGAAAAGACTAGAAAAACTAATGTAAGGTTAACAGCCAAGAGAAGAAATGAATACTCAACGCTTATCTTTCTTCTATATCCTTTCGTAAGAAAAATAAATCTTTAAACCCAGCTGTCTAGAACAAATTAAAGAAGAAAGTATAGCTCACTATAGGAGAAAAGATGACCTTATTATATTATTTCCAGGATTCGGACCAAGAGAAAATATATCACTAAAGAACTTTTAGTTGTAATTAAGGCACTGTTGGCAGTTTTGGAGCAAATAATAAAAGTGGAGACAGTAGAGATGGGTAAATGCTACCTTTTCACAAAAGAGAAAACATAGATGTTTAGAAACTGATGATTGTAGACCACTGGGAAAAACATTTGCTAGCCCTAAAGATTTTGAAAAGCCTTAAGAAAAAAGCATTTATCATAAGAAACCAATCACCAGTATATTTTTCTGATAATTAAATTAGATGCTCAGGAAATTCTGTAGATATGCTTTAACTTGATTTCAACAAAGTATTTTAGTTCTTAGAAGATAAAGGACAGGTAGGTCTTATTTAATTCTAGAGTCCCAGTACCTACCATAATCCCTGGAACATGGCACATCCTCAAACACATAGATTTATTGATTCTACTATAGGTTTCTACTTTTGGAAGGAAACTGGGGAAAAATAATCAATGGAGATACAGTATACTGAGGTGGGGTGGATAGCTGATAAAATAATCGCACATAAAGGATTTCTCTTAACTGAAGGAATGTCTTAAGAATATTTATCACAGGTTCTATATTTCTCATTAACTTGTTAAACACCTGGAAAGGCAAAGATATATTCATTAAAAAAAACTGAAAAAATTACTAGTCACTAAGCTCCAGATGGGTAGTATTTGTTTACCCAGACTATAATATAGTACACAACACTGAATAAATGATGGACAAACATAAAATTTGATAAGGTTAGCAAAATTATTAAATGATAAAATCAGGACTCAAAATTGTCAAAACTGATTTTATATTAAAAAGTTGTTTCTTTCTACATTAAAGCCATTACTTTCCAAATTTTTTTAAAAAGTCAAAGAAAATATTGTCCATATGACAAAAAAGGAAAAAAGGAAACAAAAAACATACATATTTATCAGATAATTATGATAATAAATGCAAATATTAAACTCTTCTATTAAAATATTCTTTATGTCAAAAATAATCTGATTTTATGCCTAATAAAATCCTTAAAAAAATCAAAACAGGATAGTCAAAAACACTGAACAAAAATTACTAGAAGTAGCACCAGGAATATTAGAAAAAAGAGTAAGACCAAATATATATACACATATATATAACAGCACAACAGGAGTAATTTTATATTGAATTAAAAAGGTACACTTTATAGCAATGTAAAATAATTACATCATTGGTTTTTGTAGGTCAAATAACATGTAAACAACAAATCAAAGCATTATAATAAAATAAGGATAAAACGGCATTTATGGTGCCAACACTTAACAAAACATTTACCAAAATCATACCTCGCCCTAAACTATTAATAAATCTTAATAGATAATAGTGAGCAGAATATAATATGAAAATAAACAAAATACTCTCCCCTAAGTACCTACTAAATCCAAAGTATGACAAACTATTTGAAAAATAAGACTACACATCAAAACTTATAAGATGTGGCAAAATAAATCATTTTAAATTATTAAATGGTTTTAATTAAACATCAAAAATATATGAAATAAGAATTCAACTTAAAGAACATAAAGACTCTTTAAAGAAAGCATTAAGAAAAAAATGAAAGAAAAGCTAAAATTAAAAGACTAAAAAGAAAATAACCCAGTAATAAACAGAGGATTTGTATTTAAAAAGTATTTATAGTCACTGCTTAAATCAAATTTAAATGTTGTTCTTTTAAAAAGTTGCCTCATTTATGGTAAAACAAAATATAATCTAGCATAAAATGAAAAACTGCTAACATATAATAATGCTAACATTTTTCAAATTAATTAATATCTAATAAGAACTATTATTTGATTGTATATTATTCACCAGGCACTGGTTAAGGGCTTTGCATTTATTATTTATTTAATCCTAAAGACAACCATAGGAAGTAGTTACTATCACTGTCCCCACTTTTTAAATGTAACAGGTTTAGTGGGCAAACAGCTTGTCCACACAGGGTCAATATTTCAACCTGAGCAATCTAATTCTGGAGTTTGTCCTCTTAACCTATTTGTTATGCTATCTTAGGTTATTTTCTCAAGTCAGTCTACCATGCACTGAATTTAACACAGGCAAATTTTGCAAAAATTGCATTAAAAACCTCTATTAAATGTAGAGTGTCAAGTGCATAATAAGAATCTATTACAGAGAAACCACATTTTAGGACTCAAACCCATTAACAATCTGACAAGTTATTAGACAGTTTAGCAACATGATTATATCTTTCAGTGCTAAAATATGCAAGAGCATTTTAACTACTATTAATCAGCAGACAGCAGCTGAAAGAAATTATTCAAACTCTGCAACTTCTATCTTGCAGTTGCCAAGTAACTCATTAGATCTTTCATATTCCTTCTGGAAAATGATATATTTTATAAATACCATATAATGAAGAGTATTTACCTGATGTTTCCAAAACTCTTGGTTCAGGTTCTTCCAATTGTAGAAGCTCATCAAGAGCTAATTTTGCTGCATTGGATCTAGACTCCTTTTTATTTTGTCCCAGTCCAGTTTTGTATTGAATACCATCTACCACAGCACAAAAAGCGAAATATGGTCCCATAATATTACCTTGAAAAAGAATTCAAAATGAATGCTATAATAATTCACAATATATTCTTCCAAACGATGTCTATATATAGGAAAATATTTCAGTACAAAAATTCTGGGAAACTACTTACTTTAGAAATACTAACTCTAAGTCTTTTTGTAGGGCCAATAAGGGTTAAAACTAAAGCCGGATGGGCCCCTGAACTAATTCTGAGGATTCCAGTTGGTAGACTGGCTCTAGATTCAGTGTGAACGATAGGGACCGTGTTACAATACAGTTCATACATGGGGTGACAGTGAGTGTCTAGTACAATGCCTGGCGATTGTAAGCACTCAAGTATGTATCAAATGACCAATGAAAGGTAAAATGTGGAGATTGTATGTAATATCTCAGTTCTTTAAAATTTCAGTACAAATAAAGTTAAATTTTTCCCATCCTTGGATTGCTCTAATACTTTTATAATATCCAGAACATAAGGAATCCCTTTGAAGAAATCTTGTGTACCCATCAGGGCATTATGTTAAGCAAATCAACAAACCATTACAGTTTAAGGAAGTTTGGGGGGTAGGGATGGTGGCTAGTACAGAAGGAAAACCAAAACAAACAATTAAAAAAGATTAATACTAAAGAATTAAACTGAATGTCAGTCTGGTCATTCAAGATTCCTACGAGGATTAATTTTACATAGTTATTTTTGCTTAGTTTCATATTTGTCTGGTGAAAAATGAAATGGACTCATCTCCTAAATTTACAGGTCAAAGATTTTTCTGTTTCAAGTTTTATTTGTTGGTATTAGGACTTTAGGAGGCCTTTAGGAAGCCTAAGTCTCACTCTGGTTACAGATGGCTAGGTACAATGTCATTAACACATAAAATCCACTATATTTCCACACATATTCACAATAAGATTAACTGTTTTTCTTAAGACATACATCAACGTTTTACAAGTTAAGTCCTGACTGCATCTGGGTAAACTGCTTTCCCTTCAACATCTAAGACTTTAGCTTCCCAATTTTCTTCCTTCATGATCACCTGGTTTCCAATACAGATTTACTAAACCAGAGAGCATTTTGTATATTTAACAAGTAGCCCAGATGATTCTTATGTATAAGATGCATCAAATTTGTTAATAAGTCTTCTGTGTCAGAATGCTGAACCTTTAAGTTTCAGCCTGTTTATAATCCAGGTTTTCAAACTTTAGCATGGATCTAAATCACACGTAGTAGAGGTAGTTTAAAAATACCAACACTCTAGTCTTACTACCAAATTTACTGAATCAGATTATTCAACTACACTCCGAACATAAAATAATGATCAATGGGTTATGTTTTTGAATAGTTTTTGCTCAGAACAGTGAAGATTTGCCTTGTTTGTTTTCCCAGTGACCAATACCTTACATTTTCTGAGGGCAGTCCAAGAATAATGGAGGAAAGCTAACTAGTTTCATAGAGATTAAACCCACCTTCTACATTAAGAAAACACCACCTTCTACATTAAGACCCTCTTTTTGTCACCTGTTAGTCTACTGGTATTCCATCCAAAACAACAGACTGAAACTCGATAATGTTGGGACAACCTTTACTAAAATTGACAGCTTTAAATTCTTTTGCAAAGATGTTAGCTTTGAGATCCCTACTGGCAAAAATGAGTATCAGAAAAATTAATGAAACCAAACTACTTCTGTGTATGGGTGTACACACACACACACTTACATATACCCACATAAAGATTTTTTAAAAAGACTGTTTTTGACTCATACTCTTTAAGCTGTCAATGCCTCCTAAGAGCACTTACTCTCTTATTTCTCCATTTTCCTAAAGCTCTTCCTAATCACTGGCTAATGTGAAGAGATCACAGAAATTGCTTCCTGCATTTTACTGATACGTACTCCTGTAGGCATCTGAAGGCACAACATAATAATAGATTCTTCTGTTTCGGGGGCTTAAGGGAGAATGGAGAAAATGCTAACAAACAAGTCCATACAGTACCCAATCATGTAATGCTTTTTTCACATCTGATCCCTGAATTTCAGAAGCCAAATTTGACCCTAATTTTTCTTAGGCATCAGCATACCAGAATCCTTCTCATAAGATAATCATAGTCTGAATACTTAATATCTCTACAAAAGCATGTTTATTGTACAAGAAATATTTACATCCCAAAATAATCTGTGAGGCAGATTTCGGTTTAGCTGAAAAAAATTATGATTCAATGATTATAAAATTTCTATATGTGAGAGTTATTTGCAATGGCTCAAAAGGCTAAAGTGTGAATATAAAAATTTCTTACGTATACCTGTAAAAACATACAAGTAGTTAGCTAACCCTAACGTTAAGTGAAAGAACCAAATTTAGCACCACTGTTATGGTCTGCTTTTAATGGAAAATGTTTTCTAGTAATGTAATAACCAAATGACTTTGCACTTGCCTGTTGTTACAGTTTCCTTAAGGTCAAGCTGAACCCGCTGCATTTGTGCAAACTGGTGCAAGGCTGACACAGGGTTTATCTCTCCACGTTTGTATTTCATTATAAATTCCTTAGGTATTTTTTTTGGAGGAAGGACAGGATTTGAAATAGAAGAAAGACCTTTGGAAAGCAATGGTTCTGGAAAATTACCTAAAAACAAATGTTTATGTTTGTCACTTTGGTTAAAAAAACAAAAAAGAGCAAAAGCACTAAATTCTCTCTGAAAATGGAAGATTGTCCCACATACATAGTCTCATGTTTTCCTTAAGTTTCTACTAGACAATTTTGGCACACATGACAAGCACAACCTGTTATTGCATATATCTCTCGGAGTACTAAAAATATTTAGAAAAAAAGGTTATATCATTATTCAGTGATTAAGGAATCATGGAATTTTAGTGATGCCAAGGTCTTCAGAGGCCGGCTAAGCCATTTTACAGATGATATCACTAATGCCTAGAATGGAGAAAGACATAGAACTGGGACTAGAACCCAGTTTCTGGCTCCCATGCACTGTTTTACACTGCCTTTCACACTGAATTCAACCTAATTTTTGCCCTTGCTTTATACTTAACACTACACTAAGTGACAGGTGGAATACAAACCAGTATAAACCCAGTTGCTGCCCTGAAGCCTCACCTCAAAA
>VBSM01000483.1:26711808-26756947 GCA_008086735.1 Cheirogaleus medius
GGAAAAAAGACAAAAAGAAAAAAAAAATCATCTCGTCGGTGGCCTCACGAGTCCTGGCCCAACTCGCACCCACCGAGGCTGTCCTTCCTGCCTTCTCCGACGGACCCCGTGGTCAGGCAGGCGGGCAGCCGCAGGCAAGAAGCTTGCCGGCCGCCGCCGCCGCCGTTGCTTCCTCCTGCCGGCCTCAACCTCTCTCTTCAGGCCGCTCTACACGACGGCCACGAGCTCAAAGACGCATCCTTCAAAAGCCGCCTCGCGTTTCTCTTGTACGTGCCGGCCGGACGCCCCCGCGCCCGCTTCGTCCAATCACCAACCGTCTCGGTGGCCGTCGCGCCCGCCTCCACGCCTGCGCCTGCGCCCGCGCTCAGCCCGCCGCGCTCTGCGGCCAGCGTTTCTGAGGGAAGAGATGTCGAACGTCGCGCGCGTTCCAGGCCGCGTTCGAGGCCCCGGTGACGCCGACCCGCTTCTCTGAGCACAGGGACCTGGGCCGACTGGCCGCCCTCCCTGCTGAACTACGGTGAAATCGCGCAGTTCAGCCTCTTCGCCTACTGCCGGGTGCACAATCCCGTTCTCACGGAGGGCCCTGTGGAGAGTTCGTTGTCTCTACGGCAGTTGTCTGTTCCTGAGGCCTCTTCACACAGGGTGCTTGGAGGCTGCCCTGAGCGTGGTTTCAAGAAAATCCTTCCCTTTATCCCCGTTTTGAGAAGGCGCCCGTGGAGAAGGCTTGTCCTTTTCGGCGTCCTTCCTGTTTATAGAGAAAAACACCTCAGACTTGCTGATCCTTGACCAGTGGAGCTAAATAGCAATCATGAAAGCAGGGCGTCTTTGAGAGCAAATGGCTCCAATCTAGGTGACAATGTGGGTGTTTTCAATTCTTTGCTTTCCTAAAAGTTGGTGTTAGCGGATAGATTGTTGGAAATATTTTTAATAGTAAGTAATTCAACAAGATTTTGGCATGTAACCAAGAAGGAATCCAAAGAATTGAATGGCATCATTATAAACAAAATTTCATTGTCCGTCTACTTTTTTTGTATGGATAAGGTTTCTCAAGGGTTAATTTATTTTTTATTTAGTATTCTTTTAAAGAAGCTGGGAGCATTGGTTCACACCTGTAGTCCCAGCTACTTGGGAGGCTGAGACAGGAAGATCACTTGAGCCCAGGAGTTTGAGGTTGCAGTGAGCTATGATGACGCCACTGCGCTCTAACCAGGGTGACAGAGACACTGTCTCAAAACAAAAAACAGAACAAAAAATATAATTTCAGCTTTGGCCATTGGGAGCTCTTTTAGGTTGGCTCCCTAAAAAACATGTCCCCATTTTTTTTTTTAAATGGATATCTTTACTTTTCTGGCACTGTAAGATGCTTGCATTTCCCTTGCCCCAGACCTAAAATTGGCCAGGAAACCTTGGTTACTTTTATTAGAGAATTAGATTTGGGCAGTAGGCGTGCTTGTTGCTATTGCAGGTATCCATTGCTTATATGCCTGTGCAAAGGAGAGAGCTAGGAAATATATTTGTAT
Source organism: Cheirogaleus medius (assembly GCA_008086735.1). Classification (NCBI taxonomy): domain Eukaryota; kingdom Metazoa; phylum Chordata; class Mammalia; order Primates; family Cheirogaleidae; genus Cheirogaleus; species Cheirogaleus medius. The sequence goes on from VBSM01000483.1 coordinate 26,713,329, forward strand.
ATACTAACTCATGTATACAGAGATATCAACATTTCTGTATCTATGTATAAAAATGAGTTTATATGTGTACCTTTGGCTAACAACACAATATTCATTATAGCTTTCCCCCTTTTTTGTGATTTCTTTGACTATGAGAAATCTGGCAATATCCCAAATTTGTTGCAGATCAGTTAATCTGTACATTTGTGGAAAACAAATTTACGAATAAGTGTATAGTGTTTATTTCTTTTTTCTTTTATCTTACATAATCTAGTCAAAATTCTGTTCTCCAAAGTTACTTAGGTCAGTTATTTACAGCTAGTGTAAGATATAGACAATGAAAAAAAGTAAAATTATATAGTGTGTTAGAGGTGCTAAAAAGATAAAGCAGCGAAGGGGGTTATGTAATATTTATAGGGAAGTGAGTTGATATTTCAGATAGGATACTTAAGGAATGCCTCACTGAGCAGGCTACTGCCAAAGACCTGAACAAAATTAATCAAGTTACCTGGCTCTCTCAGTCTCAGTTTCAATTTCTTCATCTACAAAATGAGCACAATATTATCCACTTTAGACAGTCTTTGGGAGGAATATATTAACTGACAGTTACAAAAAGCTTAGTAGTGTCTATTACCCAGTAAATACTTGGTATTATTTTATTTCACATATGAATTAGTACTACTAAAGTTTTAAGAAAACTTGTAAATATTTGTTACAGAATTTAACTCACAGAAGTTGAAAATTTGGATAGGTGGTAGAACCCTCATTTATGTGGCTGATCATAAGGCTGTTGTTAGAATTTATGATTTACACCCCACTGCACCCATTCCATGTTAGTTTGCCCTTAGTCATTGCCTCAGATGATTGAAACTTCTTATTCAGTGGAATAACCTGTGAAGAATGGTGAAGAGTTTGAGATTTTACTCTATTTGAAAGCTTTCAAGTTAGCCTGCCCCAGTTTCATGGATGCTGGCAGAAGACATGAGAGTCCTGTGTTAGAGACTAAGGAAGCTCATTATTCACAGCATGGTCATCAGCATGTTTGTATGGTTCTCCTTGTTCCCAAATCCTGTGGAGGCAGCACGTATGGTACCAGGTGATTGTTGTACACAGGAGACAGGAGAACTCTGTTCTCAGGGAACCCTAATCTTTTATAATAGAGACACTGTCTTCCAAAGATGTAGGGAAAGATTCCCTTTGCTCTAGGGGGAAATACTGTCTCTAATATTATTCGCTATACAAATATCCTTGAAAATACAGTGCTGAATGAAGGGCCATTAGTGTTTTGCTTGTAAGACAGAAATGTGAGAGTCCCATGGAGAATATCTTCCACTATAATCTTTGTTTCTGAGAGATGAACGTTAATGGGCATGCATGTGGTTGCTATACATACTCTGCCACTAATTTAGAAGCACTAAGAGATTGCTTCAGGGATCACCTTGGAGCCAGCCACACTCCTGCCTGCCTCCTTTGTATAGCAACAACCCTATTTCCCCCTGATGATTAGAACCTGTCATTGTAGCCAACACCTTTTTTAACAGTTCAACTAGTTGACATCTGGAAACCCAAATGACTAGGTGGCAGCCTCAGATTCTAATTTAATGGTACAACTGTTGTGTCCCCAGTGGAAACATACCTTGAATATACTAAGAGCTCTGGCCAGTAGAATTGGACAGAAAGCATACATTTGAAGGATCTCATTAGGTATAACAGTGAGAGGTGGCATTTCCTCTTTCAAGCCTCAGTTACTGGACCCATGTATTCTGTATATCTTTCCCAGTTCAAAGAACCACTGAATCTTCAGTAGGCTATTCCACCATTCTATAAGTCCTTTTGTATCTGGGTAATGATAAAACTAGTGAAACCCCAGAGCATCAGCTTGATTTTACTGTAAGGTAGGTAAATTTTCATTCTGTTAAACAATGAATAAACAGAACCAGTAATGGTAAAGTGTTTAAACAGAAAATTACTATTTATGTTTGATGTTAAGGGGTCAATAAGTATCATCTGTTTCCTCCTTTCCATAGGTTGAAACTGAGAGACCCAGGTGTCAGAAATATGGAGGCTATAAAAAAAGATTCATTGTTTATTCTAAATTGGAAGCTGTGGCTCAGATGTGTAGCCAAATGGAATGCTCTTACCAGTGCAAGCTAGAGAAATCCTGTTGCTCCTTACAGCATGCACAAGAAAGGGAATCAGAATTGCATCCTCCTTATGGGAAGGCTTGCTTGAAAGGATGAAAAGTGGAAAAGGCTGAGCTCATTTTATTCTCTGAAATTACCAAACAGATTAAATCATTTCAAGGGAGGAGTAAATAAGGTACAGGGAGAGAAACTGGGTTATTATTCTGGTGGAAGTTCCTCCAAGTGGAAACACAAGGTCAGGGAAAAGGAGCTTATCAAGGAGAATTTAGCAACTTTTTTTTGTTTATCTTGTGCGATTTCACTTGGTGGGTGACTTGACCCGATCAGTCAACCTTGTATTCATTCTGAGAGCCCAAGCTTTGTTATTACCTCCTGATGTCACTCCCCAACATGTAGACGTCTGGGTGTACACCTAAAAACCCACCTTATAGCATTTGCTCTGTTAGGTGCTTTTTCACAGTACCTTACTCCAAAAATGCCTCCCAATACCTGATAGTTCTGTGAGAGCTTTCCTAAAGGTCTGTCTCCTATCATCTGAACAAGCTGTTTGAACCTGAGTGCAAAGCCTCTCTGGCCTTAACAGGTGAAGCAAATGAAACTCACAAAATCAGAATTTAATTATTGAGTATTGCTCAATTAAAGATTGTATAGCCATCCATCAGACAATTTTAGCTAAAGATACTCTATGCCTGAGGTTGCAAATGAAAAAACTATAGAAGTTCTCCTTAAGTGATTTTAGAATATGTGCTAGTGACACAGGGAGGTGAGTGGGCATCTAGTTCTGTATGCAGGAGGCACAAGCATTCTGGGTATGGCACTATCAATTTTCATAAAAAATGGCCAGTTCAACACAGGTAATCAGGTTTCTTCAGTTAAACTATAGAAGATACCACTATGGTGAAGATGGAGAACATGCTAAAGCAATTCTATTTAAAGTGTGGTTCATGGAATGAGGATACTCCATGAATTGTTACTCTTCAGCAGGTACAGAAATTGAGAGAGTGTTTAGAAATTCTTATAGCAATTGACAGAACACTTGGCTCTAATAATAAAGTTGAATCTAATAATTAAAAATTTGAGCTTATATTTTATATGTCCCTGGGTATTTTTTTTTTCATTTTGAATAGTTCTTACTGTATTTTACAAGATTATTGCTTTGTGCTAGATGGGGATTTTTAAAAAATGGCTCTTCACTACAAATAGTTTCCAAATCACAGATCTCTAGTGAGCCTGTAAGTATAGTCTTTACATACAGGAGAACAAAATTCTTTAATTTTGTTGTTAAAATTTAGAGATTATCTGGATGTATCATGTGATTTACTAGAATAGGATAAGGTACATGATACTAAAAAAAAATTTTAAGTAGACCACCTAGAAACTTTGTAATCTAGACAGCTGGCTGTACCTTGCTTTTTTCATTTAAGAATAAATTTTAGAGATCATCTCTGTTGTCTTTTATAGCTGCACACTATACCAGTGAATGGATCTGTCATGTTTTATTTAGCCTATCTTCTATTGATGGGCATTTGGATTGTTTCTAACCATTTATTTCATAGAATATTGCAATGAACATGCTTATATAATTATTTCACACATGCAAGTACTACATAGCCAGTAGTGAGACTGTTCAGTAAGAGATTATATGCCTTTGTGATTTTGATAGCTATTACCTAATTGTCCTTCATGGGAGTTGTGCCAATTTACTTTCCCACCAGCAGTTCACAAATGTAGTTTTCTCATGCTTTGTACAACAGTCACAGAAATTTTGGATAGTTACAGATTTATTTTAATTTGTCCTTTTCTTTTATAACATTATCACAGTAAGTACCAGAGCTAGGGTAACTTTATATTTGTCATTTTTTGGTAGTCATATCAATAATATTGGAAGCCATGGGAAATTTTTATCATTCAGAACTATTGACATACTGTTTCTTTGAAGCAGAGAATTAATACCTAAAATGGGACTCAAATACGCAACTAATTTCTTTAGCTGACTTTTTAGTTACTTTGTTTGAAGAAGTAACTTACTGGTAGTATTATCTTAGACACTAGAAGTAAAGTATGAGGCAGAAGGATCACTTGAGCCCATGAGTTTGAGGTTGCAGTGAGCTATGACCAAAGTAGACATAGAATTTGCTTCTCTGGTAAGCTTGACCAATGGAATGAATGTACCTGTAGGCACTATTGGGGCAAGCTTGGAGGGAAGGGACTCGGAGATCAGACAGATGGCAGATAAGATGGTTTAACAGAAAGAATACAAAATTAGGATTCCAACACTAGGGTTTTAGTTGTGTTAATAAATTGCTATGTGACATTAGACAACAAATCTTAATTCTCTTACTAACACTTACTAGATATATACCTTTAGTATAAGTACCTTGGTTCTTCTGGAGTTTTTATTGTTCAATCTGTCAGATAAAATTGTCTTATCTACCTAAATACAAGAGTATGCACCAGAGGCTTTCTTGAGGTGTTTTCTAGCTCTAGATCCTTTAATTCTACTGTTTGCCCTATCTCTAAACTGACTGTACTGACGTGGCTAGATTTCCAACCTGACTTGTTATTAACATTATAGCTACCTTTGAGTGTTATTTTAGATTTAACTATTCCTTTTATTACATATGCACATATGTAATTATACATTATATAACATTATATATACATTCATATGCACAAAATACATACATATATAAGGAATATAGTATAATACTAAAAATGAACAGCTATGTACTCACCACTAGCTTAAGAAATAGAACATGTAATATTGCTGAATTTTCTGATGTGCCTCTCCCTAATTACATCCTCCTAGAGCTGATTTTTATAAGTACATTCATCTTGTAGTATCCATAGAAGATTGGCTCCAGGACCCCCGCCCCCCCAGATACCCAAATCCGTGGATGCAAAAGTTCCTTATATAAAATGGTGTAGTATTTACATATAACCTATGTACATCCTCCCCAAAACTTTAAATCATCTGTAGATTACTTGCAATATCCAATACAATGCCTACACATCACTTCATGGATTTAACCTAGTACTTAGCACATAGTAAATTAACGTTTTGCTTTTTTGGAACTTTATGGAATTTGTTTTTTCCCCCAAATATTTTCAATCTGCAGTTAGTTGAATCCACAGATGTGGAACCCATGGATTCACATACAGAAGGCCGATTGTAATATAAGTATTTTAATATAATTTTTAGAACTTTTGTAAGTATTAATCATCTTCTATGAAAACATTCAGTAACTGTGACACAGAATGGGCATCTAATAAACTATCAAAGGAGAGAAAGATTCAAAACCAACTACAGACCAAAACCATTATTGTGACTTTATTACAATAGTTACAAACAATATTTTAGTGGTATACAATCATATCACAATTACTCAAATTATATACAAATAGGTATTTATACAAGTCTACATTAAAAAAAAAAGCAATTAATGACCCTCCAAAAATCACATTATCAACAAGATTTTTTCTAGAAGTTATGGCCAATAACAAAAAAATTCACAGTTACTCTGCAAATACTTTAAAGATGCAGGAATCATATTGCACATAATACAATTAATTATAAACCCTAAAGAGCAGATTTATACATTTTAATCTAGTTTTTCACAAAATTTACATTATCATGCAGTACTTCACTGTACAAGGATGGTGGAACAAGAATAAACAGGTTAACTTAAAAACTTATAATGGCCACAAAATTAGAATTATTTTAAAGTTATATTTAAAATTGTTACACTAAAAAAACCCTCCAGTGTAATAAAACTTAACGGACACAATCATAATTTGTTCACAGATCAAGTTACTCTTTTAGTGTTCTTCTTTGTCTTTTCCTTTCTTTTCTTTTTCATCCTGTAGTGCAGTACCAAGCTTTTTGATAAGAACTGACAGAACCTTGTCCAGTGGGTCCATGACTCCTCTCTGAAGCCATTTAGGAATAGTAGTCCTGGCATGATGAAAGCCCAATTTTTGAAGAATATAATCAACACCTACTGGATCAATCTTTCTTCCAGTCCAAGAAATTAATCTAAAATAATAATTACAGTTATTAAGGAGTATAATGTCCTAGTACAGTCCTAAAGGTAGGTCAAGAACATCACTAAGCCTCCATAATATACTCAAGACAAAATATTTTCAGTAGGACATTTGAATAATTAAGCCTATAATTCCTGGATTCACTATAATAATAGCACTGAAAAAATAATATATGTGTGATTCTAAGTATCCTTGACAGCCTACACAGCAATAGTGTTTACTGAATTTCATCCTGTTTATTTTAAGCCTTTTACATGGTCATCTTAAAGATATAAAAGGACATCTGGTTAATTTTAAAATATTTCACAAGCTTGTGACACCATAGGGGGAATAAAAGCTAAAGTTTACTGAATGCTGTGTGCTAAACATGTTTGAAGAGAGATCCATTTTCTCCCTATTTCTGATATTTCCTTATATGGAAGGAACAACTATCAGTGAATTACTGCTGGACTTCTTCTGCCCCTGCATCAATGATTTATCTGATTGTCAGCGTTAACGGAGGAACTAAACAGTATAGTTCAGTACTCTCCTGTTTCCCTACTTTCTCTTGGGAGCCACTCATTTTGGTCTGTTCCTCTGTGCCATAGGTTTTTCAGGGGCAGGCCCCTAAATAAGTTAGTCTGAGGGCATTCAGTGCTGTTTGTGGCTGAGTACACAGGGCTTCCCCTTAAGTTCTGCATTATTGAGTCCCTATAGGTAAGACCAAACCTGGACTTTGTAATTGAAAGCAATTGTTGCCATACATCCAAACCACATTCTCTGTTATCAGCATTAAAACTATAATTCTGATTTCCAGTTGCTTCTCTCCCACTATTTCAGTTAGTCCTGAACTCAGGTTGGAAGGGGGTGTTTAACCACTGATCTCAAACTCAAATAGTTATAAGCATTTGGCATTAATTAACTCATTTAACCAATGTAACAATGCTATACTTTCCAGATTTTTCATGAGGCACCTGAGGCAGAGAGAGGAGTTGGCCTAGCTCAGTCAGCTAATGTGCACGGAAGCTGGGCTTAAAGCCAGAGCTCTTAACCAGGCTCTCTATCAGTATACCATATTACTTAACTAGTTATTCTTGTTAGTTTGCTAAAAAATGAATATGGTAAGTATTATTCACTTGAAACTAAATTCATTTTATATTCAATTTAAATATATTCACTCTAAAAGATACTCAATTGCATTATAATTAGACTTACAAATACAAAAAAGATTTTACAAAGAGTTTTCTGCATTAGAACCTTTGTAATATTTTAATATTGTTCCTGAGTATTCACACTGTCAATATTTCTCATGAGTATATGTATTTATTAACACCAAAATGTTTTGCTGATTGGTTACAACAGATTTTACTGAATACAAATTATTTACTAACACACAAAGTCACTACTTTCTGCTTATAAAAGAGTCTACTGTATAATGGAAATTTTATTTTGGAATTATTTTGTGGCATAAGTATGTCAGAATAATAACCTTATCTAAATAAAATCTATATCAGTTATCAGAATGTTGTGCTGGGATGCAGTAGACCTTTTTTGATACTATTTAAGGATTTGGACAGTTATAATTTGATTAGCAAAGCAGATGAAAGGAAAGGGAAAAAATAGGAAGGATTGAGTGTTTATCACAAACAAGGACACACAACGGCAGTATACTAGTTATAGCAACTATTATAACTAAGACTAGAAAATACTTTTGAAATTTTGATATGAAAAGTTGATATAATTGGGATCATGATTGTAGTAGATCATGACTCAGCAAGGAAACCTGAGTCTGACTGTATTAAATTGAAGATTTTAGGAATGGTTTTATATTACTTAGTATGCAGACAGGAGGACACTATGACACTGCAGGTTCTATTACATTGTCATAACATATATCCAGTGAGAAATTATAATGGTTCCTTAATGATGATGTCTGACTTCTACTGCATCTTCCCAAATTAAGTAACAAAACAGTTTACTGTAGCTACTTCAAACACCTGAAAATAACATCCAAGCGGGAAGGTGCAAAAAAATGGCAACAGCGGAAGTGGAGTTATTCCCATATTTTAGTGACTGATAGATTGTCATACAGTGTAAGCTGATCAGCATCGAGCTATCCTGTGTGCGTACTTCTTTCACCTTACCTAGAAGCACTTACAAAAGCAGAAAGGAGGAGGAAAAATAGCAGTCAGAAGCTGTAGAGGTTACGAGTGACAAACGAATATAATTTTTTGTATCATATTTAACCTGCATTATTCATAATCACCTTTTTCTCACAGTAATCCCTTAGGATATGGGTAAAATGTGTATACCCATTTCTTACCTAAGAGTGGGTTCTAGATGCCATGTATTGCACATAAAATCTCTCCAGTCCACAGTAGTATAAGTGATGCTATCTTCTCTGTCTTTGTCAGAGGAATTGTCATCATGTATAATAATTGGACTTTTCTGTCCTGGTCGAGTGGATAAAATCCGAGGTGGAAAAATGGCTATAATGAAAATGATAGATTAATAAAATAAATATATATCTTGCAAATTTATTTTAAATCATGAGAACAGAAAATTGGCTCCATCTCTCATTTTATCTATGTCCTGGCCAAAGCCTCATTTAATTACATTTCTTAAAAAGTAATATTTTAAAATAAGCCATAAATAAGTACCAATTATTGGTATTTCTTGGAGAAAAACAATGTCAACACTAATGGTAAAAAATGCTGAGGTCATTTATTTGAGAGCAGGCATAAGGCACTGAAGTTGATAGTTGTAGTTTTTAAAGAATGGCTATAAGTAAATAACTTTTTTTGAAACAGCTTTATTGAGATATAATCCACATACCATACAATTCATTATTTAAAGTGTATAATTCAATGGATTTTGTATGTCAATCGCTACGAACTTAGGAGCTCTTTATATTAAGTAGCCTTGTTACTCTTTACAGTGAATGTCCAAGTAAATGTTTTATAAAAGACAAGTATACCAGGGCTGTCTGGAAAGTATTCACCCATGGATACAATGACTGGATACTCTCTGGACAGCCCTCCTATATATAAAATTGAATCTAAAATTGAACCTGAGATGTAAGTAACTTTAATATTCTCTTATTTAATAAATATAGCATTTCTCTTAGGGCAGAAGTTTCAAGACAAACTGGACATAAAATAATTGATTAATTGGGTAATATGATATGCATTATGTGGCTTTGGTTATACATTGATTGGGAATGAGCCTAGGAATGAAGATGCAGTACTATACTGCATAAGAACACAGTTCCTGCCTTTAATTACAGCCTTCTCCGATGCTTTGCTTTTGTATATTATTGATGGTGGTTAAAGCGCTATAATTTATCTTGATATTCCACAAATATGTTGATTCTAGTCTAGTCTTACATGCTGTTAAGAATTTTCTTAGGGATGTTTGAGTATTTTGGCTAATTACTTCTAGTTTGGAATAACAAAATATTCTTACAGCTATTAAAAATATCTTTATTAAAATATTAAATATCTTTATTAAAATATCTTTATTTAAAAATATTAAATATTTTTATTTAAAACTGAAATCCTCACAGATAATAATACTTTGTTATTATAAATCCACTTCTCTTTTTCCCATTGAATAATGTTTCACAACAGTTAATATTAAAACTTTTTTTGTTGTTTTAGAAATACACATAGTTCATGGCAGGCCAAAACCAACATAATATTTTATAAAATGACAAAGTTTCACATAAATAAATAAATACAATAAATCTGGCAAGTTTTCAAAGCTGGGTGGACCAGAAAATCATTCTGAATTTTACAGGTTTATCTAGAATCTGTTTTTTCTCTAAATTTAAATATTAAGGCAGAGGAAAAAACAAAAGGTTACCAGTGACTGGTATATGTTGGTGCTATATGTGAAGACTGGATTTACTTTTATATAACATTGCCTTTTATATGGTTTCAGTCATTTTACTTGAAGTTTAAACTAAGGTCTGATAGATTTCTACCTGTCATCATTATTAATTTTATTCTCTCACTGAAATTTTGGCACATCTTGAAATAATAGTAATATAAGCATTTCCTTCTATGTTATACTACTTTTGTACTCTTTCACCATAGTCTTTTAATGATCTGTCTTTTATTTTTGAAATAACTACAAGACAAATGTTATATTTTTTCTTCATGAAAAAAATGAAACAATACTTTAGTGTGGCCTGAACAAATTAATTACATTTATTCCAAGAAATTTTTTAAGAATGACATCTGTGGTTTTACCATTGTATATTTATACTTGAATAATTATTCAATAATTGTGCAATACTTATTGAATAAATAATGGACATATATTTTGAAGCATTCCAAATTACCTCATTCTTTTAAACAGCTACAGAGTACTATAATTAATTCAACTAATTCCAGATAGATATTAAGGTTATCATACAATTCTTAATGGGCAAACGTTTAAGTTTCGAGTGAATAAACCAATGTTAGCTATCTTGTGAAAACAAAATACCACCACTGAGGCCTAAATAATTTATTTATAAAAAGAAAATGTTCTCTGAATACCAAGCAGATTTATCTTCTTATTCCATTCAGTTTTCCCAATTATGCATATAACTCATGCTTCATTATGTAGCTGTTTCTTTAATCACGTCACTTAGATTTATAGTATTTCCTCATATTTTCCTACTTGGCAAGAATCTCCTACAAAGCCTAACTGAAAATATACATAAAGTATATAGAAATACTCTTTAAAGTATAAAACACCATTCAGTATGAGGTATGATTAGAAAAAGAGTGCTATCTAGCAAATACTCAGAAAGTCTGTCACATAATATATTTACTGATATTTGCAACTCACAGGAGACATATTTCCACACATTTTCTCACTAGGCCATAAAAATCCATGTAAATGGTATTAACAGCTGCCCTTCCTGTAGCTTGAAAGAAAAAAAAAATTCTACCCACCTTTTTCTTTTTCTTTAAGATAAGCTGACACTAAATCATGAAGAAACATGATGAGCTCAGCATCCATAGTCACACAAATGTGGTCAGTGAACTCTGTCACCACACTACATTCTACTTTTGGCTTCAGGTTGGCATCTACAATGACAAAGTTCTTTAATAGTAAAAAATTTAATGAAATGAATTCTTCTCTTCCTATTTATAAGAGTTTACATAGGTCCATGTAAATGTAACCATATGAAATGAAACTATAGAGAAATAAATAATTTTTGTATGTAATTATAGAATGATGATAGTTTATTAAGTACTTTCCTAGTACAGGCTGAGTATCCCTTATTTGAAATTCTTGGGACCAGAAGTGTTTCGGATTTTGGAATATTTTGCATTATACTTACTGGTTCAGTATCCCTAATCCAAAATCTGAAATCCAAAATGCTCCAATGAGCATTTCTTTTGAGCATTATTGGTCCTTAAAAAGTTTTGGATTTTGGTGCAATTCAGATTTGGGAATTTTGGATTTGGGATGCTCAACCTGAATATGCCATTTATTCCTTATAATAGCTCTATACATGAAGTCCATTATTCTTAATTTTACTGAGGAGAAAGAGGCACAAATGCATTAAATAATTTGCCAGAGGTAATATAGCTGGTAAGAAAATCAATTTGACCAAAAAAATGAAACGATTTCATTAGATTATATTAACATTACAGAGATAACATGTGGGAAGGCAGTAGTAGTTTGAAGTTACTTTAGTATTTTCTTAGTAACTTTAGATTACTTTTTCACATACCCTGTAATGAAGGTTCCTGTGGTTCTTGAACATGAATCGATTTAAAGTCAAGCTGCATCCTTGGTAATGCAAAGATAGTCTCTGTTTCATGGTTGTAGCTAGAACCTCCTCTGAATCCACTCAGTAAACTAGAATTCTTCACAGTAGTGCTATTCTCTGTGTTATTAGCATCAACATTACGAAGTAGGTTTAGCTCTACATGCATAATGATAAAGACAATAAGAGTCAAATTAAAGCAATAGGTATGGATAAGCCTATAGCTGTCAGGAAAACTATGATACACAAAACTATTATCATTTCAAAAGTTGAAAAGAATCACATTAAAATATATATATATGTATATACAAAATTAATCACTGCTGTCAAGAGCAAAGCTTTATAATGGGGTTTGGATAAATCTAATATATCAATACATTCTAGTTCTGGCTTCTTGGATATTAAAATGAATACTATTCTCAACTGAATTCATGTCTGAACTTAAGTGTTTCATTAAGCCCAGAGGTCTTTATAGATTGAACATTTCACTTTTAAAGAATTTGGGGTTAAATAGGATCCTAACCTTGAAATTAGGTAGAAGTCCTAATTTTCTCCAACACATGTGCTATGATTATACTACAGATGTCTTATAAAAATCAGTATTTTTCTAGGTACACAGATAGCAGTTCATTATATTAATAGACCTTTCAGAGTATCCCAGCCCAAAACACCCCTTCCTCCAAATCCCTATTTGGAAGGTAGAATAGTCAATACAGGCATTATATTCTAATTTACTTTCTTATCCTCCTCTGTTCTCAGAACATTTTTAACAATTCTTATTTAATTCCTGAGGTCACCTATTCCATGGTAACTATTCTCCATGAGGCCCAAGTCCGTTTTGATGGGCAGCAAAGCACTCGCTTTAAACTTATGATGTGATGGAATAATATTACTTAGTTTTATTTTGTTTTAGCCATCCTGAACTTTAAGTTTGTGGCATTCATTATTTAGTTGTGTAATAACGTCCCCAAACCTCCACTTTTTAGCATTACTACAAAAATATTTTTCCAATGTTATTTTCCAAAAATTTCCAAAATATTTCCCAATAAACTTAATTTTATTTATTTAAAAGCAATTTTATTTTGATTATTTTCAGTTACATCTAAAATAATTTGAGTCTATGAGATGTAGCATTGCCAGGGTGGTTGAATCATGTACTAAACAATAGTTACTTGTGTCAGCAGGAGTAAAATGAAAATTGTTTCAAGAAATCAAAACTCCACCTTTACTTAAACTCTCAACACAGTCAACAGAACCCCAAATAGAAAACAAACAAATTTCTCCAAAGACTAAAAATTTTAACCTTCATTCCTTGTGGCTGTGACATAATTGAACCATTCTTTCACACTTGCTACTCCATGGGGTGGATTTTCATGGCGGCGCCTTGTTATCTTGGTTATTGTCGCCATAGGGCTTTCCAAAGCACCACATGGTTTGGTAACCATGGTGTTATGACCCAGATGAAAATCTAGGGTTTGTACAATGTATGTAGAATGTTCACTAGACCCTAGAGCAAAAGAAAAAAAGATGTTTTTTAAAGTAAGAAACTATATTTAGATTTAAGAAAACAGTTGTGACCTCAGAGCAATAGATTTAGCTAAGTCATATACAGATAGGCAATAGTCATATGTAGACAGAAAGGCTATAAAAATGAAGAATAAATGAGCAAAAAAATAAATAATTTACAAATAATTCTTTCTTTTAGTCATAATTGGATTTGTCCCCAGTAAGACTAAGAGCATCAACCATGTTTTCCATCATTAAGAAACCACTGAGTAGGAAATTAAAGCTTAAAGGAACTGAGTTCATCACTGTAATAGAAGAGCTCAACCTTACCTATAAGTCTTATAATATAGTCATGATGAGCAAATAATTTCCTCACACTGCCACTATCATCATGACTATGGCCAGTCACAGCAGCTGGAACTTTAATTGCCCAAGTAAGAAACAGGGAGTAGGATAGAAAGTTCAGAAATAAGCCCTTTAACATGTTCCAGATATTATAGATATTGACTCATTGACAGTGAACTCCTTAACATGTCAGATACATGAGAACAAATAGAGATGGACTTCAGAAATATCATAATAAAAACAGACAAAAGATATGAGAAGGGGAAATTACTTTCTTAAACAATCATAACAGAAGATAGGAAAAAGTAAAAGCTGGAAATGTGTCAGTTTACCATCTTCCCAGATTTTCTGAGCTTCAGTCCAAAAAGCAATATTTGGTTCTTCTAAATGAAAAAGGGCCCAGGATTTTGAACGGAAATTTGGACCATGAAAACATGCCAGTGTCATATGATTTCCATGTAAGCTCATTGAGCCTCCAAATTGCATTCCATCTTCAGGTAATGGAATCTGAAATAAGGATATGTGGCATCCTGATACCACCTTCAATACTCCAGGCCAATGTCGATGATGAGCTGCATCAAGCACTGCAAAAAAATAAAAAAACACATTTCCTGAAGTGCATCATGAGTATCCTAAATGGGGCAGGAAGGCAAGAGGTAGCTACTTTCTGCAGCTGAAAGTGACTCATGTCAGGGATGAAAACAGTGTCCAGCACCTGGTTAACACTAAGCACTAGCAAAGAGATGGTCTGAGGAAAGATGCTACATAATGATGGACAGAGCTCAGCAAAGCAGGAACTTACTAATAAAAATTACAACTAACACTTCTGTAATGATTAATGATTCACAAAGTGTTTACATGAAATTTTACATAATTCTTACAATAACTCTGTAAACTAGGTGTGTCATCTTGGCTGATTTCAAGTGAAGAAGCAGAATAAAGGGGTTAAGTGGACCAGTGGCTGGAAGACAGAGAAATCAAATGCAGCAGACTCCCTGATTTTAAGTAATGCTTTTTACTCTTCAAAGGGGTTAATCAGTGACTGGAAGACCTAGAAATCAAATGCAGACCCCCTGATTTTAAGTAGTCAGCATCACCTGGGAGCATGTTAGAAATGCAGACTCTTAAGTCCACCCATATCTACTGTATCAGAATCTGCATTTTAATAAGATCCACAGGTGGTTCAGATGCAAATTAAAGTTTGAGAAGCATTAATCAAACATACGATTTATATTTCCCACTTATTCCAATAATGTCCTTTTTGGCTCTTCTCTACATCTCTCATCCCAGATCCAAACAAGGATCCATGCATTGTATTTAGCTGGCATGTTTCCTTCAATCTAAAACAGTTTCCTAAGCTTGCCTGTTTTTCATGACAAGGACTTTTTTGAAGAATCCAGGCCAGGTGTTTTGCAGAACATTACCTCAATTCGTATATGCCTGATATCAATTCTAGTTTAAAGGAAACACATGGACTAGAGGAACAAGGCAAATGACACCACAAGGAAGCAACTAAAGTCTAGAAGGTAGGACATTCTATAGGTCAATGGGCCAGGTCTCTTCAACAAGTCAGGTCATATAAAAAAAAGGAACTATGCTAAATTAAAAAAGAATAAAGGAACATGACCAGATTTAATCTGTGATCTTGGATTGTATATATTGGTTCGGACAAACAAGTTGTAAAGGATATTTTTAGGTCAATTACAGAAATTTAAATTGTGCTCTGAAAACTAATGGAAATAAAAATGAGCAAAATGGAAAATTGGAGATTGTTGGCTGGAAAAGTGTATCAAAATGATATGATGAAAAAAGTACACATATATGTTTAGATGCATAGAAAAGTATCTGGAAAAATTAATATATGCTCTATGGTGTTAAGAGTTATGATTTCTGGGTAGAATGTGATGTTTTTATTTTTTGCTTGTATGTATTTTCTAGTTTTTTCCAATGTACACATGTATTGCTTCTGTGATAATAAAAAGTTATTAAAAAGTTATCCTTATTCTGAATACTTCTCAGCACTTTTACCTCTATCACCCTAGCAAAAGCCACCATCATCTTTTGCCTGGACTCTTGAAATGGCTTCCTTGTATCCACACACTGTAACAATGGTAATGGTAACTATTGCAATGGTTTCCTTATTTCCATTATTAACTGCCCGTAGTCTTTTCTCCACACAGTAGCCAGAGTAATGCTTTAAAAAGGAGTGTTTTAAGAAAAGGTAAATCAGATATCAAATCTATTCAAAACTCTCCAATAGCTGCCCATCATATTAAAAATCTTATCTGTGGCGAACCTCTCTGAATTCATGTCTAATGTTTTCCTCCTTGCTTATTCTGCTCTGGCCACAGTGGCCACCTTAATGATCCCCAAACAAGCCAAGTTTGTTTCTACTGCAGGAGCCCTGGACCCTTCAGTGGCCCCCTATGTCCAGGACTCTCTAGCCCTAGATCTTAGCCTAGTTCTTTCACTCAAATTTCCACTAAAAAGTCACTTAAGAAAAGGCTTGTCTGATTACCCTTTCTAAAATAGCTATCCTCACATCTTATCATTCTCTGTATCCTTCCCCTGCTTTGTTCTTTTGTTCAGCACTTCTAACTGAAATTATCTATTTAGTTAGTAAATTAATTATGGTCTGTCTCTCCCATTGGAATGTAAATTTCATGAGAGTAGTGACTCTGTCCACCACTAGATCTCCTGTGACTAGAATGGTGCCTAAGCACATGGCTACTGCTTAATAAATATTTGCCAATTGAATTACTGAGTGAAAATAATGATCTGGCTAATATCACACAAATAATAATGAATCCAAAGTCAGCTATTCTAACTCCATAGCCCATGCTCTAAATCTACAATACAGTACTGTCATAAATAGTATTCAAGAGCATGAAGCTAGAATAGTTGCAGATTCTTTGTAGCAGGGGAATAGATGATAAGTAATAACTTCCCAAATGATGGCCTCTAATTCCACTGGTAGGTAGGAAATATGGTCCTTTGCTGAGTGAATTGGATGAAGAGCCTATAGCCTATTTTGTAAGTATAGCATATAGATTATTATTATTACCATTATTTTTAATTAAGAACACATATTTAGTGAAAGATAAAGTATATATAAAGATTTAATTCCAATTCTTACTTTGTTCTTGTGAACTTTTCTCTAGGTTGTTAGTCATTGTCTTTGGTGGAAGATACGGAACTGGTCCCCAGGTAGACAGAGCTCGTTTGCTGGTGTCAAACTGCTGTGTGAAAAATTCCTGGAGCTTCATTCCTATTTTTATCAGGTCTGGTGTGGTTGATCTTGATATCATGACTTGGAAAATATCCCACTTCAAATCTCCATGGACAAAAATCTCACTAGAGCATAAAACAGAATTTTTATCATATGTTTTACAGAATATACTTAAAAGATAAAGGAAAAATTCTCTTCCCCACCCAGCTTTTTTATTTGCATTAATTGCATAATATAAAAATATTTTGCAGGAAAAGTGAATTGCTTGTGTTTTCTTACTGAAAAATATGTTAAGAGCAGTCATGTAAAGTATTCAAAAAGTAATGTCTTAATAAATACCTTTTATCAGTTATGCTTGAATCCAATGTATTATACAGGTTTACTTTCCATTCATCCTGAAGCTTAAGATCAGCATTACTGAAGATACCCATGAGGATACTTGAGCCCATGTAATCAACACGAGCTTCAGTAGAACCCATAGTAATCTGAATTTTGTGATTGGGTTGCTGATTTGGATGTTCAGAAATATGAGCTAAAACAGAAACAAAAATTTTCACAGAAATGTCCATGGGAAAAACTCATCACAATCAATTTCTAAAAACTTTTTCTTAAGATTTCTGTTTTGCAGATATATTAGATCAGTTGTAAAATTTCAACATACCAACCATCTCCAAAGCATTGACATCTATGGTCCCTCCAACTACTCCTCCTTTTGAATCTAATTGTGATCTTCCCAGACCAACAGACATGCTAATCTCTCGATCACGGTTACTTCCTACTGAGAGACGGCCCTGGCTCTTCAAACCACTAGTTGTCCAACTAAAAAAAGGAAAAAGGGTTATTAATTAGATATATGACTTCTAATGTCATGAATTAAAACAGGATTTAAATTAAAAAGAAGTTAAATCATATTATTTAAATAAAAGGTCGAGTTTGACAATGAAACAACACACTTCTTACAAAAACGATGTGGTAAATATTCAAATGATAACATCAATGATGAAGCTTTCTTCTTAGCTAGAAAATTACTCTAATTTCTTTATAATTTTTATTATTTTTAGAACATATATTTCATGCTTTTATATTATAATATCTTTAGGATTGAGCCATTTTCAGGATAAAATAATTTATATCTTTTATCTACTATCTTTAATTTCTCAAAAATTTCAGCATTAAGAAAAGGTTTTGAATTGCTTTACTGCAATATAAGAAAAGTTATAAATAATGATTAAATATATTTCCTTTGGATAAGAATAGCTTACGTTGTATTGCCCATGACATTACTCATATTCATCTGAACGTTTAATTGCTTCAAGTTGATAGCAAAAACGACAAGTGTTTCCCATGGGGTCCCTTGTTGGCTTGCTGCTTTATTTGATTTGTTAAAAGGAGTTGATGTTTTTGAAAGTGAATCTAAAAATAGAAAAATCAAATACATGTTCATTCGCATAAATGTCAAACCAATTATAAAGCAAAAACAACTTTTATCACTATAATCCACAAAGTGGAAATATGATATTCTTTTATTAGAACCTAATGTTTAACGGTTGTCATAGTGCCTCTAAAATAATAGTTACCCATTTACTGAATGGTTAGTAAGTGCTGGCAACCTTATTTCTTGAAGGTTCATAAAATTCTGTATGATCCCCATTTTTTTTTTTTTTTTTTTGAGACAGAGTCTCACTCTGTTGCCCCGGCTAGAGTGCCGTGGCGTCAGCCTCGCTCACAGCAACCTCAAACTCCTGGGCTCAGGTGATCCTTCTGCCTCAGCCTCCCGAGTAGCTGGGACTACAGGCATGCGCCACCATGCCCGGCTAATTTTTTCTATATTTTAGTTGGCCAATTAATTTCTTTCTATTTTTTAGTAGAGATGGGGTCTCGCTCTTGCTCAGGCTGGTTTTGAACTCCTAAGCTCAAACGATCCGCCCACCTCGGCCTCCCAGAGAGCTTGGATTACAGGCGTGAGCCACCGCGCCCGGCCTGATCCCCATTTTATATGAAGAAATTCTGGGGTGCATGGGATATAGCAGCAGAGATCATTCATCACCCTAGGATTTTCATCACAAATGAGAAAATCATAAGATGCTGCTGCCAAATAGAAGCCTCAAAGGCAGGGGCCATTCTGAAATGCAAAGGCCAGCTGAGGTGCCTGTCTTTTATGTTCTTATGGACTCAGTATATATCCTGATACCTGCATTTGCTCATTATACTTTAATCTTGCCTTGTGACAAGAAATATATCATTTATTTTTATATATTTGGGCACAAGTACAGAGCCAAGGCTAAGTATATAAAAGGTTCAGAAAAACACTGACTAAGTAAAAGAATGACTGAATGAATACAAAGATTAACTTTTTCAATATCCAAGCACCTTCTGGGACTTTTACAATGCTGTAGGTTTATTTCTAAAAATAACTGTACTATATAGAGTACACCAACAATATGTTAATTCCTCTCTCCCTATCCCTTTGCAAAGCTACTAGCCATTTAGCTGTCTCTTCTGCTGGCAATACTTTGAAGTGTTTGTTATTTCTTATTTTATCTGTTTTTGGGTTTTTTCCCCCAATCACAAAAAATCAAAATGTGTATCTTCGTACAATTGGGGCTAAAATCTGGGAGTAACTAAGATTTTTATCTTGGGAACACTGGAGGGCTATTGATAACAAAAAGAACAGTGTTACCTCTACGAGGAACTGAAGAATCAGATACACTTCTTGATCTTATGGAAGCTGGAGATTTTAGGCTCTGTGCTGCTGTCCCTGGTGACATGGTGCTGTTTGTCATATGCTCATTGAACATATTAGGTGACTGAGGCATGTGAGTGAAGGAGGCTGACTGACTTGGCTGCTCCCAGGTCTTGCAGTAAGCTTTTCTTGATGATTCAGGGGAAAGATGCTGGCTTACCCCTTCAATGGAATCAGGTGTCCCTGGACCAGATGCTAGTAGAAAAGTAGAAAACAAAAAACAAAAACAAAATCCAAACTAACTGGGTAAAAATCATGATATAAAATAATTGTACCCAACCACCATTTATAATCATATTACATATTCCCTCTAGTTCTCTATTTAGCAACTGTATGGCAATATACAGTATGCAAAAAATATTCCAATATTTTATTTAATTCTCACAGAAACTTCGTGTGAAGGGCAAAACAGGTATTTTGGTCCCAGTTTACAGGTGAGGGAATAGACTTATACGTAGGACTTCTAATATTTTCCACTAAATGATGCTGACTCTACTTTTCACTTCCATAACTATTTCTTGAACTCATTACTACAATATCCAAGTCTGAGAGATAAATGCAGGAAGATGGTAGCATGTCCCCAACACTTTCTGTTTTCTATGCTTATCTAACCATGATTAACTTGGATGGTTAAATGTATTTCTGCATTTCTAGATTTTACAAAGATTACAGAGTAATCATTATAGAATAAACTGTCAGCTAGAATGTAATCTCCAAGAGGGTAAGACTTTGGTCTGTTTGGTTCTGCGATACATTGCCGGTACTAATGTCTCCCCAGTGCTTGGCATATTAGAGGAGCCCAATAGACATTTCTTCAAGAAGTGGATGAATCGCATGGTACAATTTACCAAATAAGACCAAGTTTGTGTTCTCAATCATGGATTTTGCTACTATTGGAACCAAAATTAAAAGCAATCTGATTATAATTACATAACAAGCTTACTTGGCAAATTTATAGTTTGGTCTCCGAGGAACAGACGTCTTGCAATACTTCTCCTATACCATGCTCTTGGAAATGCCAGAATTTCACTGAGTCGACGCATATCATATTTAAAGGAGGCAGACCCTATATCACAAACAGCTGATAACACAAATAAAATTTGTTAGAACGAGCTTCCAAAACACTTAATGTTTTCACATGGTAGGTATAAGACAGGATATTATACAGCTGAATTACATTTATGTAATAATTCATGAAATACCAAAATAAGTTACATATTATGATAAGCAAGTGATGCTATGTCCTTCCACAAATTACAGAAATAGCATATTCTAACATTAGGTTCATTTCCTTTTTTTGAGGTGATGGCAAGTTGGAATTCTATTATCACTTTATCTTGAAACTCTCAGAGAGGCTCCAAAGATCAGTTGTAGTGTCAGCTCTCAATTTTAACACTGGGCTCTTCTGAAATATGGAAAATGAATCATCAGGATGAGTTGGGATACAAGCTTTTTCAAAAGGAGTTGCAAACCAAATAGCTGTGTGTCAGGGACTACTATTTTCCTTTTAGACAAAGAGCAGTGACTTTTACGAAGACAAAAAGCATCCTGATGGCCAGGGTTGCACTCTGAGCATTCTTCTACTCCTGCTTTATGTGCTCTTATGTTCCTCTATCATAGCTTCTGTAGGATTTACATCCCAATGATTCCCAAAGCTAAAGTTTCTGTTTTTGACTGAGACCATTCCTACACAGCACATCAGCCAACTGCCTACCAGACCCTTCATCTAAATGTCCTAGAGGCACTTCCTTCTTTATTTTCTACGTTAATGGTTTCACTGGTTCTTCAGTCATCTTAACTAAAAGTTTGAGGCATTCTTGTCTCTTCTACTGCCCCTTATATAACTTATCCTTAATCTTGTGGATTCTCTTATCTCTCTCTTGAAACCACTCCTTTTTCACTGTTGTTATTCAGGCCTTCAGCCACTATTGCTTGATCTATTTCAACAGCCTCCTCAAGCAACTTTTCTCTCCCACCTTTCAAACTGCCATCGACTCTCTTTCTAAAACACTAATCTGAAGCCTCACCCATTTCTTAAAAACCTCTAATGGCTTCTTACTGCCCACAGGATTAGTACCTGATTCTTTTGCCTCGCATATTGAGTCCCTCCACAATCTGATCCTGATCCATTTTATCAGCTTTATCTCTAACCATTCCCGTGTCCTGGTCCCACCTACTTTGCACAACCAATTAAATATTCAGTTATACCCTATGCTTCAGCCACAGCAAAACAAAGTATGATCCAAAATCATATTTTGATGCTTCTGTGCCACTGAATGCCACGTTGCTACCTCCAAAAATATTCCTATTCGATTTGCAAGATCTGGCCCAAATATTATTCCCTTTGTGAGGCCTTCTCTGATCTCCCATATAAAACATAATTTATTGTTTCCTCCTCTTTATATAAACCTCCATTATATTATAGCATTTCATTTATAATCCTGTACTCATTTATTTGTCTACACATAAGACCTTGCCTTATTCATGCCTACTCACCTCAATCACCTACCAATTTCTGACAAAAGGTCACTGTGAAACACAGGCTTAATATTTGTTTGCTGAATGAACATTGGGTTAAATGAACATACCATATTTATTTGATTAATAATTATATAATTTTCACTCACTGAGTACTCTGAATTCTTCAAAATGTTCCATATACATTTAACTTTAAACATTCAAACCACAATGCAAAGAAAATAAGTAATTTGCCCATAGTTATACAGCTACTTATAAAGCTAGCAATACATATGCATGCAACTCAAGATCTTCTGACACCAAGTAAAAACTTTTTAATGTCACTCACCCCTGTTTAGTACTACAAGCATTTACAATTACAAAAACAAAACCAAAAAGTCAGAAATTTTACCCATTCATGGTAGAGAAGAAGTGAAGAAAAGCAACTTTTAGTGATTTAATTGGGCATATTTTGGCCCCTGGGTGAACTGTCTATCCATTTACCTAGAAATCATATTTCTAACATTGGACTGGACAGAAATAGTACAGTAGGCTGGACTGTTATTCCTCTTTTCTAAATTAACTTTATAACTGAAAGCTTAAGATTAAGTATACTTAATACTTAAACATTGTTAAAATAGAAGCCATTAATTAATTCTGGAAAACGATATTTTAATTAAAAAACTATAAAATTGAATACCAGATATATTTATTAACGTAGTGTCCATTTTGCTTGCAGTCTTGCTTACAGACGGACTTTCAAAAAATGAGGCACCTCCTGAACGCCTTATCCGAGACAGGCTCACTTTTACAAATTCAAGGTTTATGCTGAGTGAATCTTTTCGACCAGTGACTGAAGTGGGTTCCTCATCCACATTCCCTTAAAAAGAAAGCAAACAAAAACCTCCACATCAGGCGGGGCGTGGTGGCTCAAATCTATAATCCTAGCACTCTGGGAGGCCGAGGCAGGCAGATCGCTTGAGGTCAGGAGTTCGAAACCAGCCTGAGCAAGAGCGAGACCCTGTTTCTACTAAAAACAGAAAAGAAATTAATTGACCAACTAAAAATATATATACAAAAAATTAGCCGGGCATCTTGGCGCATGCCTGTAGTCCCAGCTACTTGGGAGGCTGAGGCAGGAAGATTGGTTGAGCCCAGGAGATTGAGGTTGATGTGAGCTAGGCTGACGCCACAGCACTCACTCTAGCCTGTGCAACAAAGGGAGACTCTGTCTCAAAAAAAACCCTCCACATCTATATACACATACATACACACAGCTAATTATCCAATACAGTATAATATGCCATCAATTAAAATCATCTGAGGTAAAAATTTAAGAATGATCTAATGAGCATTAGCATTCTTAGTTTAATAGGTTCAAGCCCATAAATATAATTGGTAATTTTTACAACCCTTTTCCAACAACAAAAACTCACACTGACATGGAGTGTGTGCCATCATTATTTGTCTAAATACAAGTCAAGAGATATTCACTAATAACAAGATTTGTGCATTCTTAGTGGTTCATTTGCACTTTAAAATGCCAAAAATTTAATTTCACTAAATAACTGACTTAAATAATAGTCTCATTTAAATTAACAAACATAACCCACACACTTTAAAATTTTATTTTTTAGGATATAATTTCTTATACAAATAGGCGATGATTTGGTAAGACATTTAAATATATAAGTAACATAAGTAACTTCTGATATCCAAAGAAATTACTGTGCTGTTTCTATCATTTAGAAAATATCCTGAATTTTTAAATTCTTGAATAATTAATATATCTGAATTACTTATTGCATATTTCTACTTATGTAGGGACAAGACAGATATTATCAAAAGGGAAAAATATAAAAAGGTTCTGATCTTAGTTTATATCCCTTAGTAAAAATATTATGATTTATGAAAAGGAAGCTTGCTTGAAAAGCTTGAAAAAACTTTAAAAGATGCTATAAACTTGAAAAAGACACAAACATGCAAAGTATACCTAATCCTCCTGATCCAGATGTTAGGCCAGAAACAGCAGTTTTTTGTTTTCCTGCTCCATATGGATGAAATACATAAAGTGAAAAGTCAGACATGCATGCAGTGAAGCTCAAGCCAGATGAACTACTGCTGGAACTGGTCAGATCTGACTGACTACTACTGTGTCGACTTCTGCCAAGAGGGCTGCCTAATCCCGATGAACCTGTAGTGAACACAAGAAATTCACAATATTTATAAGCAGCAAGAAAAAAAAAAAACAGTCACAATATGTTCTCAAGAACCAACTGTGATTTCAGAATAAAACAGAAACACTCAATTATTAACAGATCAATAGATTTAAATCCTTAAAGTTGAAACGAGGACTTAGATGTATTTTCTAATTAATTTATGTTATAAACTAGGGTTGAATACTCTGTTCATCTTTAAAACAATCCTTTATACATATATTTGGCCTACTGCATGGTTTCCTATTTCTATTCTCCTTTGTTCCACTGGAAGCAGGCAGTGGAAGAGGCCCAAAAGAGTAGGGGTTTATGCAAAGGGGAAGGAGAACAAACTAAAAAAATCATACATATACCTGGATTCCACCTTTCAGTAAGTAGCAGTAGAAACAGAGCAAGATACCCAAATGCAGAAAGTAAAAGATCTTTTTCTCTTAGAGCAAACTGTCTTTACTGGCAACATTTACCAGGGATGGACAAATTCCAAATACACTTTAAGCATAGAAAAATGAGACCATCTGAAGAGAGCATTATAGAATTTTGCTGCTGATTCCAAACTTTATCTCCAGACCCCCACTGGAATTATATATTACAACTGTCTACTTAACTTCCTACTAGAATAGGTCAGAGGCATTTAAAGTTTATCATGTCCCAAACTGAACTCTTATCTTTTTCCTTGAACCTGCTTTTCTTCCACTGTTCCCCATCTCCAGTAAGTGAACACTTCCACGCAAATAGCTCAACCAGAAGTCTGGGAGTTACTTGTCATCCTTCCTAATCCTGACTATCATGTAATTTATCACCATGTCATTTCTATATCTCACATAAAATAAAGTTATATCCTTTTCCCTCCATCTCACTGCTGCCATTCTAGTTTAAGTTAACCCTGCCTGAACTACCAAAATGGCCAACTGCTCTCTCCTGGCTTCTTTCCACTCTAACCGACTGCCACACTGCAGCTGGACTGGTGGTCTCAAAGTGTAAATCTGAATCATGTTCATCCACTTCCCTGCTTAACCTATCTGCCAGTGGCTTCCCCACATGATCTGGCTATTTCCTCTCTCTCTAACCCTTTCTAATGTCAGTCTCCACTCATAATAGTTTTCTTTTCTCTTTGTTTTACAAAGTTGCCAAACTTTTTTCCATTTCATGGGTTTTGTATTCTCTATCAGGAATGTTCATTCCCCCAACTCTTTGCTTAACTAACTTATACTCACCAGCTTCACATTTCCATTTAAAATAAGCTTGTTTGCTTGGCTATTATTATTTGTTTCTCCAAATCTAGTTTAGGTTCCACATTAGCCAGGACCATGTCTATTAGCTCAGTTCACTACACTATACCTAATCCCTAGCACTGACCCAGACCACACAGACATTCAGTAAAGATCGTTTGAAAGAATGGATATTGTTACAACCCGTATATTTCTTATATATTTATTTTCATCATCATTCCTTGAATATTTTATGATGAGAAAATGAGGGGTGCTATTCATTTTTGTTATTTTCTAAAGAATCACAAAATGTGGGCATAAAACAGGGTTCCTCATTTTATATTGCTTTCACTATCTACTCCTAGCATAGTGCATATATACTGCTATAATAATTTAAGTGCTAATAAGTTATGTGAGTTTTATCATTAAGAAAAAGATGAACATTCCAAAAGAGAAATGAGCATGGCATATATTTATCCCCTCCCCCCAAAAAATAGACAATAAAGTAATATAATATAAATTAAAATAAGAATCCCATTTTAATCCATCACATTGACAATGATTAAAAATAAATTTAAAGCTGCTTTGGGAAGAATACAATGAAATGCTGTCCATACACACTGTGGTGAGAGTATAGAAATCTTATAGTCTTACCAGAGAGTAAAAGTATCAACCACTTTAAAAATGGTCATAATCTTTAACCTAAAAATTCCAGTTTTAATAATTTATCCTAGGACTATTTTTTGTTTATAAATATTTATATATGAAGATGTTCATTTTAATATTACTTAAAAAATAAAAAACAAAACAAAAAACCCAGGGAATCCCAAGTATATGATCAAAATGATGAACTATCATACAGCCATTAAAGTTATTTTAGAGATGCATATTTAATAATTTGGGGAAATATCTATGATATTTTAAATTTTAAAAAGTTACAATTTTGCCTGGGAAAAAGATCATACAACTACAAAAATGCTAGAGAATAAGAACTGATAACACTGGTTATCTATGATAAACGGATATTATTTCTTATTTTTATTTCATCTTTAGTAGTTTTCTGTTTTCTACATTTTCTATAATGAACAGTGAGCTACTTTTATAATCAGAAAATGTGTTTTCAAAAACCAATACTACCACTCCAATATTTTGTTTACAACACAACTCCAGCAACAATATTTTAGAGCTAAGAGTTGGATGATAGGTAACCACAGCAGCAAAAACTTTATTGCTAAGAAATCAATCTTCTTGCTTTAAATTGCCATTTAAAAATATATACATACTACTTGACACAATTTTATTTCAGTTTGATAAATCCTTGTGAGATATAGCACTATGTCCCTTATTTTCCATTTGCAACGCTAATTACACTTACGTGTAAAATATAACTTAACATAAAACATTCAAAAGTACTTGAATGTGTGGATTATTATACAACAGTTACATCATAGTGCTTGGAGTGTGTACATTCGAGCCAACACCAACATGCTGTCTAACTGCCATTCAGTTAAAAATACAAACTAAAAGGTACTCAAGTTCAAGTAACACATGAAATATACTCAAAATTTTGGTCTACTATAGTTTTCTTCTTGTAAATACTCTAATTCTCAAATATTTCCCTTTTCTAAATTTATTTAAAAATATCTATTAATTACTATCAAAATATCTATCTAAAAATAGTATTTGGCTTTATACCAGAGGAATAAAAGGATGTTTCAAACCTGGTATTCCAGTTTTGCTAGCAGAGGTCTTTGTTCCACTCTGAGTAGCATTACCTCCAGGGGATAAATTCTCTGCAGGATATGTACTCCCTAAAGTCTCCAGTTCTCCTCGGTTTGAAGAAAACACCAAGTCCAGGGATGGCAGCTTTAGCATGCATTCTACTCTTGATACTGGTAAACAGCTAAACTTGATCTGTGAGGGCTAAAAATAACAGCCAAAAATAAAGGTTTCTAGGAACTGGATGGTTAAAAATTTTCATATTGGATTCCAAAAGTTACATTTAATTTCCATCTCGGTTCAATATACTAAATCTTTCATGTTTTATCATTTGACACCTTTTTTTTTGGAGACAGGGTCTCACTCTGTTGCCCAGGCTAAAGTGCACTGGCGTTATCATAGCTAACTACAACCTGGAACTCCTGGGCACTAGAGATCTTCCTGCCTCAGCCTATCGAGTAGGTGGGACTACAGGCACAAACCACCATGCCTGTCTAATTTTTCTATTTTTGTAGAGACAGGGTCTTGGTCTTACTCAGGCAGGTCTTGAACTCCTGGCCTCAAGTGATCCTCCTGCCTTGGCCTCCCAAAGCGCTAGGATTACAGGCGTGAGCCACTGAATCCAGCCTTCATTTGACACTTAAAGCTTTATTTTGTGTTTAATGTCTTAGTGTTTTCAAATAGAAGCATGATATATAAATCAAAATGTATTATCAAAATGGTATCATTTTGAAAAAGGTATAAGTATTTGAGGAACTGTCTCTGAGCAATAAATCCAGTTGACCCTTGAACAACATGGGTTTATTCTGGTCCACTTATACACAGACTTTTCCAACCAAAGGTGGATTAAAAATACAGTATCCCAGGCCGGGCGCGGTGGCTCACGCCTGTAATCCTAGCACTCTGGGAGGCCGAGGCGGGTGGATAGCTCAAGGTCAGGAGTTCGAAACCAGCCTGACCAAGAGTGAGACCCCGTCTCTAAAAAAAAAAAAAAAAAAAAAAAAAAAAAAAAAAAAAATACAGTATCCCAGGATGTGAAACCCACATATACCTAAGGCTGACTTTTTGTATACGGACCATGTGACTTTAGTATGCATGGATTTAGGCATATGTGAGAGGGGGAGTGGTTCTGGAGCCAATCCCCCAAGTATACCGAGAAATGACTAGACATTTAAATAATCCAGAACCTTAAAAATATTTATGCTTATATTAAACTTATTCATAATCAAGTCTTTTAAGGGAAGTAATTTCACTTATATTAAAATTTAAAAACATTATTGTATTAATAACAAAGGTTTTATAAACCCTCAAGTCCTTCTCCATTATATGTTCTCAGCAGACCTTCCAAAAAGCTAATGCAAAACTCCAGAATTCAAACTGAAGCTTTTTTTGCCAAATTGCTATTACAGAAAATAGTTCAAACAGTTGACCATTAGTGTTTCTTTTATTCTTTTTTTTATGTGTGTGTTTTTTTATTCTTAAGACTGATTATAAGATTTTAATTGAGGGTAAACTAAACCCTGAAGTTTGGATACAAGTAATTTTTAAATTCTCCTTAATAAACAGATATAATCACATGTTAATATATATTCCCAAAGGCCTATTGATAGGACTGGATTTTAGAATAAAATATTAAATAAAAACTACATAACTTTTTGCAAAAATTTTAACAAAGGTACTACTGTGACTTTATATCTCAATTACACTTTATATTTGCCCAGAAGGAATCCTAATGGCAAGAAATGAAGGTGCCATAATAAAAATGGCATGAGATGCTTAAAAAAGTGCTTTAACTTATACATTTTTATTTTTGCCACAAAAGCATGAGATCCAAATTTTAAAAACTCAAACATCCACAAAACTTCTCAGTTGAAAAGTGAATATATGATGTTTGTCTGGAAAGTATCTAGCCATGTACTATGAAAAATAGAGACATTTGTTGAAGATACAAGAAACACTGTGCATAGGACAATGACGCCTCAGTCCCCTTCAAAGTAGGCACCTTGGGACCTCACAGAGTTCTCCCAGCGTCTCTTCCACTGTTCAAAACACTCCGCAAAATCCTTTAGTGGAATTGCCATCAGCTGCCTCATCATATTTTCCTGAATCTTGTGGATGGTTTGAAATCTCTTCCTTTCAAAGGTGATTTTAGTTTTGGGAAAAGCCAGAAGTCACAGGGTGCCAAATCTGGGCTTAGCGGGGTTGAGTCGCCCAGGTAATTCAATGTTTTGCCAAAAATCACTGCACCAGACGGGATGCATAGGCAGACACTCTGTCATGATGAAGCTGCCAATCAACAGTTGCCCATAGCCGTGGTTGTTTTCGTTGCAGTGCATCTCAACCAACAATCACTGAGGTAGTGCTCCTTATTAATTGTTTGGCCTGGAGAAGTGAACTCATAATGGACAACACCTTCCCAGTCAAAAAACACAGTTAACATGGTATTGATCTTGCTGTGACTTTGCTGTGCCTTCTTTGCACGTGGAAAACCAGGTGACTTCCGCTGGAATGACAGCCTTCGTTTCTGGATCATAGCCGTATACCCACAATTCATCTTCAGTTATGACATTCTTGAGGAAATCTGGTTCATTGGTAGCAGTCTAAAGCAAGTCATTAGCAAATGCAGCACAATGTTCCCTCTGCTCTGGTAGCAGCAGCCATGGAATGCATTTTGCCACGACACATTTTATGCCAAGACACATTTAATGCCTGCATCAAAATCTTGGACACTGTAGTTTTTGGAATCCCTAGATCAGCTTCTAGTTCTCACATTGTCAGTCACTGATCTTTGTTGATTGCAGCAGCCTGTACACTTCAACATTCTCAGTCGTTCTGCTTGTTGCAGGTCTTCCAGAACGTGGATCACTTTCAACAGATTCTCAACTACCTTTGAAGCATTTGTGCCACACTTTTATTTGCGCTGTACTCGTTGCATCATCCTCAAAAGCCTTCTGAATCATCTGAATAGTTTCTGCGAAGGAATGTTCAAGCTTGACTCAAAATTTGATGCGGATTCATTGCTCTACTCACTCAGTCATTTTGAATACGATGGCCACACGATACACATGCTCACGCAACAGTGTCTAGCGCCCCACTGGCGTGCATAGTGAAGTCATTGTTCACACATGTGCATTACAGTCCACTCTCCTTGGCTGCCAGGTTACATCAATGTCATTCAAACAGTTCTTGTTATATTAACATGGCTGGATACTTTCTGGACAGACCTCATAGATGATCACTGACAGGATAGTTTGACTTGCGTTTTCTGTTAATACTTCACAAAGGTGTAAAATTGATACTCATTCAGTAGCAACTATACTTCAAGTACCCATAAAACCATTCTGTTTTCACTTTCAGTACAGTATTCAATAAATTACATGAGATATTCAACACTTTTTTATAAAGCAGTCTTTGTGTTAAAAGATTTTGCCCAACTGTAGGCTAATGTGTTCAGAACACATTTAAGGTATGCCAGGCTTAGGTTAGGTATATTTAAATGCATTTTTGACTTACCATATTTTCAGAAAGTAACACCATTGAGGAGCATTTGTATATTTTACAACTTTTTTGGTTTTTTTGAGACAGAGTCTCACTCTGTTGCCCAGGCTAGAGTGAGTGCCGTGGCATCAGCCCAGCTCACAGCAACCTCAATCTCCTGGGCTCAAGCGATCCTACTGCCTCAGCCTCCCGAGTAGCGGGGACTACAGGCATGTGCCACCATGCCCGGTTAATTTTTTTTTTTTGTATATATATTTTTAGTTGGTCAATTAATTTCTTTCTATTTTTAGTAGAGACGGGGTCTCGCTCTTGCTCAGGCTGGTTTTGAACTCCTGACCTCGAGCAATCCCCGCCCGCCTCGGCCTCCCAGAGTGCTAGGATTACAGGCATGAGCCACTGCACCTGGCCATATTTTACATGTTTTTACATGTAAAATTTTTACTTCAGGCAACCTCCAACTCATCATAGACATACTAAATAAAGGTCTATAAACCCAAGATTAAGAAAATTTTAAAGGGAAATAACATTGAAATGTTCAAATAAACTTAAGAAAAACATTTTTCTTTAAAACAAAAAGGAATAATTGAGGTATATCACCTGAACTCGAACATAAACCACAACATCTACAGGGAAGGAAGAATAAGCAGATGTTGAAGATGATACTAGTGATGTTGTTGATTCTTCCAACGGATCTGGTATTTCAAAATGTCCCATATCTTCATCTTGTGAGCTGACAGCTGTTAAAATGTTTAGTTTTAAGTTTCATTATTAGGTCATGGACAAACTATTTATTAAAAGATTCCCATCTCTTATACTAGTGAGATCAGAGGTATGAACACCCAGAAATATTTGCTTCTGTAGCCCATCTTGCTACAATTCTTCCCCTATTCAAATCTCTCGTTTATTTCCCCAAATTCAAATTTGCCTGCTGCTATACCAAACACTGTACAAAGAAAACAGTGATTATGCTCTTGCCCTCAAGAAGATTTCCATTTAAGATACACATCCTTAATGTAGGACCTAAGGAAGATAATTTTGTCTTTAACTAGCTATGACTGTGGGAAAATTATATAACTTCACTAAGACTTAGTTTCTTCATTTGTGAATGAGGATTAAATGATCTCAAGTTCTTTTTCGGTTCTATTAATTCCTTTATATTTATAATTGAATACGTTATATAATAATGTATAATAGCATTAAGAAAACTTTCTAAGTAATAAGATCTCAAAATATATGTGATGGGGAAGTAAGTATATAAGGAGAATGCTTACCTGTGTAATTCCTTTCAATTGGTGTAATTGGGATAGTTTCCAGAGCCTTTTCCAGAAAGTCTAACAGGCAGGGACTAATAACCATTTCTTCTGGCAATGACTGAAGTGCTACCCAGGCATATAACTTGGCTGTTTTTACTCCTCCACTTCCTTTTCCTTTGGCTAGAACATTTATAAATGTGAGGTACATTTAATGGAATTTAATACAAAGTTCCAATTAAACATAATATAATTTTGTGAGAAATTAGAATTGTATGACAATTTAATCAGATAAAGCACCTCATACTTAAGACCATACAAGAAAGCAAAAAATAGCAGGTTGATAGAAATGATATAGTAATGTTAGAATATAAAGATGATTAATGATGTGTAAGATGGTTATACCTACTTGCTCCAGGTCACAAATTTTGGTTCAATTTTTTCAACTTTATACTTTGCTAACTCTCATCAGCATTAGTCCTTTTTTCCATTTAAGAAGATACAGAGAACTTTAACAATTACTTAATGGCAAGTGAGGAAAAAAAAGTGATTGTTTTCAGGCTTTCCATACTATCCTTAGCTTGTACCTATTTACAATGCTTCCCTACATGGGATGCCATCTTTCTTTACTTCGACCTAACTAAATATTTCTGCTTCAATAAAATGAATAGAATATCTAACAAAGACTTAGCTAACTTTGGCTTAGGTTTCCAACTCTAACATTTATTAGTTGTGTAAATCTAAGAAAGACATTCAACTTCTACGAGCCTTAACTTTCCTCATTCATAAAATAGGGTAATAAAATCTGCCATGCACTTAATGGACACAGATGTGCCTTGTCAATTGAAAGTGACATAAAAATATCAGACATTACCATCATGGTTACTATTTTAAAAGGTTTATATATCAAGTTCTGTCTCCCAAATGAAACTTTTTCAAATTATTCCCTTTTTTTTTTTAGAAATTCTACCATGTATGTAAGGTATCATTCATGTGCTGTGGTAGCCAGACTCCAAAATGGCTTCCAGTGATCCTTGCTTCCTGGTATTCATGCTCTTGTATAGTTCCCTCCCACGCTGACCTGCATGATCAATAAGATACCGTGGAAGTGGTGGTATGTGACAGTATATGGCTTTTGAGGCTAAGCCATAAAAGATATTGCTGCTTCAGCCATGTTCTCTTTTGGGTCACTCCTTTGGAGGGAAGTCAACTGCCTGGTCATGAGAACACTCAAGCAGTCCAGTGGAGAAGCTCACATGGGGATGAACTGAGGCACCAGTTAGCCAGTCATGTGGCACATGATGGAAGCCAATTTTCTGGCTCTAGTCAAATATTCAGATGACTGCAGCCCTAGCCAACCCAATCTCATAAAAGACTACAAGTTAGATCCACTGAGCCAAACTGCTCCTGCATTTCTGGTCAACAGAAACTGTGTTTGACATTATAAGCCATTAAATTTTGGGTGATCTGTTATGCAACAACAGATAATAAATGTGGTTAAGCTCAATGTAGTCTGTCTTAAATGTATAAGTTTGATATTTCTATCTGATAATAAGCTCCCAAATTTGAACTATATAAAACTACCCTTTTCTAAATATACACAGACTTCAAGTTTAATAAAGCAAACTATTTGGTATATTAAGTTTATTTTACCACAGATACTGTAAAAGTAATATCAATCTGAAAAATGGCCAAAAGTAGGTGGCCCCACACGTCTATACATGAATTTTATATAGTCATTATTTACAAGTCTATGTCCTTTTTTCTTAAACATATGAATTTGAAAGTCTCGATAGAGCAAGCAGGTGATGACTAAAAAAATGACAAAAAATAGAGTATATTCTCCTTAAATACCTGAGGGAATAGGTGGGGGCTGGGGAGGAAGTAAGGTGTTAGTCTTGCTCTGGACAGTGCAAGGTAAAGGAGGAGAAGGAGGAGATGTTGCACTATCTTTCATACCATACAGCTTGGACTCTTTGGAGAGTGTTCTTGGCAAGGAAGATCCCCTGGAGGCATTAGGTGATTCCGTCTTTAGCGTCTTGGAATTGTAATGCAACTGAAACAAATAAACTTTCAAAATTAAAATTATGTAGATGAAGAAAACCAAAAACTGTAGAAAAATGTGGTAGAAAGATCACTGGTCCAGAAGTCAGATGACTGACTCAGTTCTGATTTTTACAAGTTAGCTTTGTGATCCTGGCAAAATTCTTTGCTTTTTTCATTTTTTAAATTAAAAAGGTCATTCCAGATAATCTTTAAAGTTCTTTCCAACTCAATAGTCTTGAGTCTATAATTTTGGAATCTAAAAAATAGTTCTTTAATGAAGTTGTATTAGGCAAGGTTTAGCAAATATGTTACGAATATCAATCTACAAAAA
This sequence comes from Cheirogaleus medius, assembly GCA_008086735.1. Classification (NCBI taxonomy): domain Eukaryota; kingdom Metazoa; phylum Chordata; class Mammalia; order Primates; family Cheirogaleidae; genus Cheirogaleus; species Cheirogaleus medius. Next base: position 26,747,793 of record VBSM01000483.1, read on the forward strand.
AGAAAACTAACTTCTTTATGCCAACCGTTCATGGGAAAAGCTATATAAATAAAGTGGCAACATGCAATTTGGATATTCTTATGTCGAATATCATCAACAAAAAAGTCACAAAGTCTCATTTTAATATAATGAGCAAAAGATATTAACATATATTATAGAAAATAAACACTGTTACTAATAATCTAATCTCTTATCCTAGCAACTAGGCTTTTACCTTTACATCAACTCCAGGAATATAAAATACTGTTGTTTCTAAGTCACTAGGCTTTGTCTGTAGAGATGATGGCACTTTCTTGCCAGTCATTAAATGGGTGGTAGAGGCATAATTTGTTTGGAATTTCTTCTTTTTTGAAGGAGAATCTTGGTCTAAGCTCCTGGAACTCCGATCATAACTCCTATGAATAGAAAAATGTTTTATTTTTTTTTTTAAAGAATACATTTAATCTCTTCTTTTGCTTAAAAGCAAAGTTTTATTTATATAGTAAATAGAATTTAATCTTTCATTTAAAAAGGTGAAAAAGTAAAGCTCATCAGTTTCTCTGGCTAGACTGGTACATGCCTGGCACGAGTGATGTAAATGCTGTATGTTCCATAACTACATAGGGCAGTTATCTTTATTCTTTCCTAAGTTCATGACTATTTCACTTGAACATATTAGGCTGAACCCAATGAACTAGCCTTTTATATAGGTATAAAAACCCACCTAAATATTAGCTATTTATTATGGATTATTATGATTATGGTTCAAACAAAACTAAACATTCTTTTTTTAATCATCACTACTATATTTATAAGAGATTTTAACTGTTTAAATTGTCTTTTTATTTTCTCTCTCATTTTATAAAAGCCGCATTAGACAGACCATTTTAAAAATCTTTTATTATGAAAAATTTCAAACATATAAAAACTAAACAGAATACTATTATTAGTGATCCCTATGAGCCTATTACCCAGCTTCAACAATTGTCAGTATTCTGCCATTCTTCTTTTATCTATATCTCCATCCATCCACTCAATTATAACTATTATTAATTTTTATAGTTCATTTTTAGATGAGGAAAGAAAAACAAAAAAATTCAAAGAAAAAATAACTTATTATTAAGCCTGTTTATATCATGATTTAGTTAATGATGGAAACAAATTGTAAAGCTGCAATTATATCCTCAACATTTAGTCTACTGAGGTCTCTCTATGCAATCGTCTCCCAACCTTTCTTATTTATGAACTCATCAAAACTCTCAATCACAATACATCTAAGCATTGCATTATTTTTTAAAACAAAAATGTGTACAATATCAGGTCAGAGATTGATAAATTCATGCTTATTGAAAGAAAACTTCCAAAGATATCACTATTGTAATTAACAAATTTGCCAGACTCTAAATCAGACATCTATTTCTAGCTGCCAGAAAATACTATGTACTTGTTTAAGTAAATTGTATGCTATGGAATAACGACTTGACCATTACAACCATGATTAAATCTACTCTTTAAATTTGCATTTTTGGGATGGGGAGGAAGTTTGTTATAATTCAGTGATATAAGAATAGTATTTCTAAAAGACAAAGTTACATGCACTTTTTTTCAACCAATTCCATACCTTCTCAAACTTATATCATCATGTTCTTGTAGAAGGGTGGTTGGATGGAGTACACATTTTCCACTATCAATTTCAACCCGTATGTCAAGTTCAAAGTCAATATTTCTCTCTGTAGCTGTGCCACTAAGACTTCGGTTGACCGGTGTTGTTGGCCAGCGTTCTGTAAATAGCTGATGAACAGCAGCAAAACCTGTTGCTTTTTTACGAGAGGTATGTCTAGAAAAAGAAGGATTGATCATTATGTTGGAGTAAACTGAGAAGTCTTTTTAATAAATTATTTTCCAGCGTGTTATGTGAACAATAGTTTGTCAATAATTTTACTATTTTATAAATTCACATAAATTATTCAACTAGCTCATACTAATTGAAGTTTTTCCTAAGTTTTGAGTCACATTTCATTCAACATCTATGTTCTGAGTAACTATTATATGCCAGGCAATGTGCTAGGTGACGAGGACACAGGTATAATCATAGCTATTAAGGAGTTTGATACCAGTGTATGAAGTACATTCTATATGTGGGAGAAGATTTTATTTTCTCAAATTATAAAACTTAAATACTACTTTCCAGATTGTATTAAAAGACAGAAGAACAGGGAAAGAAAACTAGTCCCATATACTTTTCACCAAATAGTGTTGGGAAAACTGGATATCCACATGCAAAAGAATGAAATTGGACCGTTATGTTATACCTTACAAAAAATCAACTCAAAATGGATTAAAGACTCAAAATGGTTTAAACATAAGACCTTAAACTATAAAACTGTTTGAAGAAAACATAGGGAAGAAAATTCATGGCATTGTTCTTCACAATGATTTCATGGATTTGACACCAAAAGCACAGAAAGCAAAAGCAAAAATAGACAAGTGGGACAACAAACTAAAAAAGCTTCTGCAGAGCAAAGGAAACAATAGAGTGAAAAGGCAACCCATAGGATGGAAGAAAATATTTGTAAACTATATATCTGATAAGAGGTTAATTTCCAAAATATATTAAAAACTCTTACAACTAAGCAGCAAAACCTCCTAATAACCCAATTAAAAATAGGCTAAGAACTTAAATAAACATTTCTCCAAAGAATCACAAACAAAATTCAATCACAATGAGCTAACATCTCAAACGTGTTAGGACGACTATCATTTAAATAAAGACAAAAGACAACATGTGTCGGCATGATGTGGAGAAAATAGAACCCTTGTACACTATTGCTAGGAATGCAAAATGGTGCAGCTGCTAGGGAAAACAGTATGGAGATTTCTCAGAAAATTACAAATAGAACTAACATATGATCTGGCAATCCCACTGCTGGTTATTTTACAAAAGAACTGAAATCAGGATCTCAAAGAGACATTAGCATTCTTGTGTTAATTACAGCATTTTTCATAATAACCAAGATATGGAAACACCCTAATTGTCTCCTGACAGATAAATAGATTTAAAAAATGTGTGTGTGCGCACACACACACACATTTTTTATATCTATCTATCTATCTATACACACACAATGAAATATTATTCAGCCTTATAAAAAGAAGGAAATAATGCAATATATGACAACATGGATGAACTTGAGGACAGTATGCTAAGTGAAATAAGCCAGTCACAGATAAACCCTGCATGATTCCACTTATATGAAGTAGCTAAAATAGTCAAACTCATAGAAGAACAGAATGGTAGTTGCCCGGGGTTGGGGGGAAGTAGGTTGGAAGTTGCTAATTAATCAGGTATGAAGTTTCATACCTGATTATTCATCTTATGCAAGATGAATAAGTTCTAGAGATCTGCTGTACAACATTGTGCCTATAGATAAAAATACTGTATTGTACACTTAAAAATCTATTCAGAGGGTAGATCTCATACTAAGTGTTCTAACCAAAATAATTTTTTCAAAAACTTATCAAATTATACACCCGGAAAATATAGTTACACTGATGTAAATTATATCTCAATAAACCTGACTGAAAATATTTTTTAAAAAGGCAGTGTAAAACATGAAAGGAAAGTAAAGAGATATAGAATATCTGTTCAGGAGTACAAATGTCTGATTTTTAGGATTACTATGAAAAGAGAAAACTTAAAGGAAAATATTTATCCAAGCAACTATAATTTTCCTAAAACTAAATTCAAAATTTATGTTTTAAGAAATACCAAAATACCTAGAAATATTGTTTATAAAAGACTCAAACCTGGACCACTGTGAAATTAAATGTAAAGATAATAAAAAGACCTTAAAAATTTCCAGAGAGAAAACAGACATTAAAACATCAAACAAACAAACAAACAAAACCAAGTCACATTTACAAAACCAAAAAGGATACCAGCATATGCTAAATGTTGATAGTGAAGATAATGGAGGAATTTTTTTACTTAGGAGAAGACATAAATACTAGACTAGAATTCTGTACCCAACCCAATAATCAATCAAATATGAAACAGAAAGTTATTTTAGACATGAAAAAAATGAAGAAAGTAGATCTGCATACATAACAGCTTTCCTTATAAGTTATTTGAAGATTCCCTCCAGAAAAATGAGCAAATAAACCAAAATATGATGACATATGTATTCAGGAGTTAGTGGCATCAGTCTAGGCAAAGGAGGAAAGAATCCCTACAAATCAGAATGGAGACTGAAGATGGGGGCAGTTTCTTATAGACCAACTTTGAATTATTATTTTTGTGCTCAGCCAATTTCTCATTATTACCATTACCAGAAACTCTTAATATTATTGTCACAACCTCACTTGAAGGTGGTTAAAGTAGATCAGTTCTAAAGATCTTTATAGTTCCTCTTGAGAGCATATTCAGAGCAAGGTTATGTATTAATATATGTCCTTTATTTCATTAACACCTTCTCATCTTATTTCTTTCTTCCAAGAATTTGTTGAAATCTTCCGTTCATTGCTAACCACTTCCCTTTACTACTTTTGTTAACTATACCTCACTATTAAGTGTATCCTTATAATGTGTTACTTTTTAATGCCAGGAAGAATACAGCCCTCTCCTTTATTTTAACTCGTAACCACATTTTTATTTCCATTTTCTTGACAAGGATTATCTTAGATAAATAAAGTTAGTGATTTGATGAAATCCATTTAAATTAAAAAAATGCCAGACAGAACCAAATTACATTAATAAACTAGGGATATGTCTCTTAGTCTCTCTCAAGCTAGGCACGTTAAGAGATTTATTTTTGTAAAAATTAAGTCTTATACATAACACTTTAAGCTCATTTCTAGATTCTGAAATATTACCTAAAGATCTTAAAAAGGGTACTCACGAGGGTTTCCTGTAAATATAAAACCTTTCCCTCTCATGGTCTTCATCCTTTTCATCCTTCTCAGAATCTTCACTTGAAGAAGACAAACTGTCATCCCGTCGGCCCTCTTCAGGTTGGAAAGGAATGCCTGGTGAAGAGACTCCTGGAGTTTTGGGAGAACTGAACACGGAACACGATCCTTCACTATTTGATGAGTAATGAGAGGGACCTTCAATGGTTACTGACAAAAAGTCCAGTTCGGTCTCCTCTGGAAACTGATTTGTAAAAACAAAAAACATGAATCAGATTTGTATTTCAAGTTCCTTCTCAATTAAAAAAAGAAACAGAAAAACTATATAAGTTTAAACATTTTAAAATTCTCTCAGAGTTGAATTTCCTTACTCTGAAGTGAAAGAAAGGTCAGATAAATGAACATATAAAATGGTACACCATGGAAGGAAGCAGAAGTCAAACCACAGAAAGTTACACCACTGACACACTAAAAAATCACAGTGAAATTTTAGTTTATATAAACATACATTATCATATTAATGAGTACACACTGTAATTCTTTAAAGCAGAAGTTAAATGTGGAAACAAAAGAAACATGATCAACTGTAAATCAGAATGGCAAGAGCAATTAGTGATAGAAAAGCATGCAGTATCAGTACAAAATGTATTATTAGTAATATCTCATCATGCTAGTAGATGTTTTTTGTGGATATATCTTTTTAAAATGAGCCCCTCATGGATTGAAGAATTATGTATAAATATTAATAGTTGAGTAATAAAACATATATCAACCAATTAATGACTTAAGAATGTTGTATTTTAAGGTAAATACAATCAGCTCTCTGTATCTGCCCATGGATTCAATCAACTACAGATTAAAAATATTTGGGGAAAAAAATAACAATAAAAAATAACAATACAAGAATTTAAAAAAACAAATAAAAATGTAGTATAACAACTATTTAGGTAGCATATTCATTGTATTAGGTATTAAAAGTAATCTACAGATGATTGAACATACATGGGAAGATGTGCATTGGTTATATGCAAATACTACGCTATTTTATATAAGAGACTTGAGTATTTGTGGGTGTTGGCATCTATGGGTATCCTGGAACCAAACCCCCAGAGATACCAAAGGACAACTATAGTTTGTATTAAACACCATGTCAGCAACTGATGATTTCACTAGGAGGCCACTGTATTTAAGTAGATAAAAAAAACACAAAAAACAAAAAAAAACAAACCCCAAAAACCAAAACAAACAAAACAAAACAAAAACTGTATAAATTGATTTTGATTCCTGGCTTCATAGAGTTGCTTGAGTATTGTTTGAGAATAAGGCTTTGTAAAGTATAATGTGCAAGGTAACTTATGTGCAATTTATTACTAAAAACTATTGGATGCTACTATTAGACATATAGTGAAATCCTACAATCAAAATTTCAAACATTTGCAGAATCCATGTGTTATTTTATATAGTATACATGTTATTAAGTAAACAAGTAAATCAGATTTGTTAGAACATTTTCCAATTTTTAAAACTGTGGTAAGAGTTTATATAGATTACTCTTCGTTTTATATTTACTTCATATTTAACCATGCCTTAATTACCTATTTTCTAATTTACGATTAGAAATATCTAATATATAAACTCATATCTATTATCTAATTTATGATTTTTAATGCCATTTTTTTTTTTTTTTTGAGACAGAGTCTCTGTTGCCCAGGCTAGAGTGCCGTGGCGTCAGCCTAGCTCACAGCAACTTCAAACTCCTGGGCTCAAGCAATCCTCCTGCCTCAGCCTCCCGAGTAGCTGGGACTACAGGCATGCGCCACCATGCCTGGTGAATTTTTTCTATATATTTTTAGTTGGCCAATTCATTTCTTTCTATTTTTAGTAGAGATGGGGTCTCGCTCTTGCTCAGGCTGGTCTCGAATTCCTGAGCTCGAACGATCTGCCCACCTCGGCCTCCCAGAGTGCTAGGATTATAGGCGTGAGCCACCGCGCTCAGCTGAATGCCATTTTTTTTTACAAGCAGGATATGCTATTTAAAAATAGGACTTGAATCATTTCAAATATTAATTCCTTTAAGAATCACCTAATTAGCAAAATCCATTCAATTCATGTAAATGATTTCTTTCCAAGATTTTTTTGTTTAAAGAAAAAAGGACATGTTCGTCAAGCTCACTATACTACAATCAAATAGTTCTAAAATAAAATCCAGTTTTGACTGGATTCAGTAGAACTACAGGGTATGTGTTGACACTCATGCTTAAAGAGAGTGAGGAAAGGGGAACAAAACATATTTAGAATAAATGCCAGTTTTTAAGTATAACTTGACAGAAAAATTCTAGACAAAGATTTATATATCTGGTATATGTTAAAAATTAATTGTAACTTTTTATGGTTTATATTCAAAGAAAATATTTTGCTTATAAAAATGATAAGTGATTGTGTAGTACATTTTCCAGTTTTGAACATGAGAATAATTTTTAAAATGAATAGTTTTATAAATGCTCTTTTATACTAGTGACTCAAAAGAAATAACATTCAGTGATTAATTTGTTCTGAATTAAGTTTGATTCTAGTTTGAAATAATTAATCTTTGTTTTTGAAAAGATTCATTTTGTAGTTGAATGTTAAGGAAAACCTGATTCACTTAAGGATTAGCAAATAGCTAATAAATTGTAGTTTTTCATTTATGATTTGGTTGAATTGATTTGATAAGCTGATTGAGACTTAATTTTGAAGATTAAAATAATATTAAACTGTATAGAAGCATAAAACTAAAGTATATGCATGCAAGACCTTAAGAAATATACATGATCAAAAAGAATTCAAACAATCTTAAACTTTTATGTAAAATATTTCTGAGCTCTGAGTTTAGTTTGAAATGAGAGGAAGACATTTTGAAAGCAGATTTTCAGGGTGGTTAATTGGTTTTAAAGCAAATTTATGTCGTTCTTAACAAGTACCTGAAAATACCCTTCCCCAGGACAGCTGGATTGTGGTGTACTTCCCCATACTGTATTTTTCAACTTAATTAAAATAATAAGAAAATAAAAAAAACTCATGAAAAATCAAAAAATAAGCAGTGGTTAAAAGCAAACAAACATACAAAAAACTAAAGAAACATTTTAATATAAATTTTAACATGCTATGAAATTAGAATACAACTTTGATTCTGGTTTCTGCTACTATCTATCTATATATTGAACTAAAAGACATGAATAAGTACAAATATTCTACATTTACATTTTGTGTGGATCCCCACTTGAAAGAAAAATTGTTCAATAAAAACCGTTCTACCTAAGAGAAAGCAGTTACAGAGACTTTATTGTGTATGTAAAATACTAACACTTGCCACATGGCTCTCAGATGATGACATGAGGCAGGGCCCCAGTAGTTGGTAACATACAGACAGTTTAACCATGACAATCTACTATTTCACTGTAGGCAACAATCAGTATTTTGAAACAGTATAATATCATAATTTTGTAATTTATAAAAATTATTTAGTAATGCATATCTCTAATAAATGATATCTTACTGTGTCCTGGATATTAAAAGTTACTCTGGGTCCAGGAGATGCTGCATCCACACGGATTTCTGGGAGCTCTTCAGTTTCTCCTACTCGAGAACTGTAAGTAAAATATAAAGTTATAAAATATTAATATTCACATTTAAAAAATATTCCTGGACTTTATAAAAGTCTGATTAATGGCATTAACATTCTCTTTATAAATATTTACCTTAACAAAGGACTGAACTTTGTGCATTCCATTTCTTAACCCTTATCATCTCATAAAAGACTTAATGTTTTGATTAACTCAAGATTTTTCTAAAACTAAGCCATATAAAAAAATTTATACATCTTACTTTGTAGGGCTAATTTACTAATAAGACAGTATTTTACTTCAATAATATGTTAAATTTCCATATGATAAATGTGTGTGCAGTCATATCTTTTCTAAATTGACAAATTTAGAGCAGTAGCTACCAGTATGAATATTTTCATTTCTTTAGTCTGTACATTTACACATAAAACTTGTCTAAATAGCAGTGTACTTCATTATTAAAAAGAACACACTGCATTATGGTATAAATGTGATAAAGAAATTCCTCAAATAAATTTCTAAGTTTGATAATATCCACTATTATTGCTATTTTACTAATAAAGTCCATTATTTTCTTAATTTTATAATTAGAACACAATAAAAAATGTAGTGGATAAACCCACAGCCAATATCATACTGAATGGGGAAAAACTGAAAGCATCCCCA
>VBSM01000483.1:26757047-26792989 GCA_008086735.1 Cheirogaleus medius
ACATAACTGTAATATTTGTACCCCTATAATATGCTGAAATAAAAAAAAAGAAAAGGAAAAAAAAATGTAGTGGACCTTGGTAAAAGAGTCAGCAATTTTATTACTTGTTTCATTGGCTGAAATATATATTACCTTGCCCTTTCCATTCGTTTAAGAGGTGGTCTTCCAGAAGCAGAAATGGTTTTTGATCGGCTGTAACTTGGTTTGTAACCCAAACCCCACTTATCCTTTAGTGAAGCAGCCTAATGAAATGGGAGAGAAAAAAGGTGATTATAGTAAGATTGTATTGTAATATTTGACTTTAGATAAAAGAAAATTCTACTACTAAGTTATTTAGCTCTTCGCTAATTTCTTTTGTCAAAGTTTTGTAGGTTTTTTTTTTTCTTTTTTTCAGTGTCTGTTCTCTTTGCTCTTCTGTTTTTGGGGTTTCTATGATACATCCTCAAGCTCAGAGATTCTTCAGCAGTGTCCAGGCTACTAATGAGCTCATCAAGTCATTCATTTCTGTCAGTGTTTTTGAACTCTAGCATTTCTTTTGGTTCTGTCTTAGATTTCCATCTCTCTACTTACATCACTCAACTGTTCTGGCACGCTATCTACTTTATCTATTAGAACCCTTAGCATATTAATCATAGTTTCTGATCCAATAATTCCAACATCCCTGCTATGTCTAGTTCTGATGCTTGTTCTGTCTCTTCAGATTGTGTATTTTGCCTTTTTTATGCCTGGTAATTTTTTCTTGATGGACAGACATGACTTACCAGATCAAAGGAACTGCTGTAAATAAGCTTTTAACGAGGTAATGGTAAGGTATCATGAGAGGGGAAGTATTTTATAGTTCCCTGATTGGGTCTTCAGTCTTTTAGTGAGCCTATGTCTCCACATTGTGAATTTCATAAGTATTTGTTAGGTGTTTCAGTACAAAAAAGAAATGAGCTAGCAAGCCATGAAAAAGCATAGAAGGAACTCCAATGCATATTACTAAGTGAAAGAAGCCAATCTACACACTGTATTTCAACTGTATGACATTATGGAAACGGAAAACTTACAGAGACAATAAAAAAAATCAGTAATTGCCAGGGGATTGGGAATGGAAGGGATGAGTGGGCAAAGCACAAAGGATTTTTAGGGCAGTGAAACTATTCTGTTTGGTATTATAATAGGAGATACATGTCATTGTACATTTGTCCAAACTCAATGTATACCACCAAGAGTGAACCCTAACATAAATTATGGTCTTTGGATGATACTGATGTGTCAGTGTCGGACATGAGTAGTAACAAATGTACCACTCTGGTAGGGGATATTGATAATGGGGGAAGCTATGCATGTGTACTGGCAGAGGTTATATGGGAAATCTTTGTCCTGTTAATTTTGCTGTGAATCTAAAACTACTCTAAAAATTGATTTTTACTAAAAAAATTAATGAAGCAGAAAATGGGAAAAATGGTTTAAAAAAAAGTTTTCCACTCCTAGACTCAAACTTTAGTGAAGGCAACTAAACCTGCAAAACATAAAGATAAGAATAAAGTGCCAAGTGTACACAGTGGCTGAAAGGTAAATTCTGACCGCGGAGAATGGGTTAGGGGAAGAACGGACATCTCAAAAGATTTCAGAGTTCACATTTTTTTCAGAGTTCACATTAGAGGCTAAAAAGCAAGTGTGATTTCATGAAAGGCAGACAAAACACAGTGACTAAGGGCATAGACTACAGAGTCCAACTGCCTAGGTTTGAATCTTGGCTTCCCCAGGATTACTGGCCGTATAATCTTGGTCAAATTACCTGACCTCTCTGTGTCTGTTTCCTCATCTTTAAAATGGGAAAATAATACAAGCTGCCTCATAGGGGAATTGTGAGGATTTAATGGGTTGTTAAACGCAAAGTGCTTTAAACAGTGACTGGTACATAGTAGATATGGTATGAAAAAAATTAGATGGTATTATCACCTGCTTTGGAAGAAAAAAGAGAACAAGAAAAGCTACATCAAAGATAAGTTTCATAAAGTAAAAAAATTTTAAAAAATCTACTTTAATAAAATTCTTCTTAAACGTTTACTCACTCGCATACTGGATCTCCGTAATTTTTTACGAACATCTCTACGAATGTCATTCACAGCCACAGATTCTAACTGTTGGTAACGTTGAATTTCCTGGTTTATGGTTCCTTCACTTGCACCTAATTTTCTGAATGCAAAACAAATTATTATTAAGAAGTAACGAAATAAAGTTTTACTTGCTCCTTTTTAATTCTTTGACTTGTCAGAATATCAAAGATTATATATGGACAGGCCAAAATCCTCTATAAGTCTCGTATCTGGCAAACTTAAAAACCTCTCTTTAACGTTTGAGGAAATGTTTCTTGCCCATTGCTGCATCAAGAGTTTCTTTGGCAATCTCATGAAAACCAAAGACTCACTCTGCAGAAAAATGTCTGTATGTAAAATTCTACATATAATAAAAGCCTCAGGTAAGATTTTGGAGGAAGAGTATATTTTGCTTTAAGTCACTTTTTCCTGGAGAACAAAACTCAAATTATAATATAACTCAACAAGAAAATGTGAATCACAGTATGATAATTTACAGACAAGGTTTAGGCAAAACTAAAGCCTAAAAAGTTTTAGGCAAGTTTTATTGTACAAAATGTGCATATTTGTGTTATAGTAGTCCTTGAATGTAAACATGCACACATATACGCACACACACACAAAGGTGTAGATGTATGCAGATTAGAAAAGGTATGGCATGACCATTATCTTTTGGAAAAACAAAAATTTCTAAGTTTAGGGAGACGAATGTTTATTCTTAGCAAGTATTAGTCAGTACTATCCAATGGGCAACAAATATAGAAAAAAAATTACTACCACCTACTATTCCCTCATGACTCACCCTATTCCCACACCTCAGTTCTAGAGAAATACTAACATAGATGGCAAATAAATAAATAAAAAGCATAAACTTTTAATTCAGACACAAGTTCAAACTGCAATTCTTTAACTTCTCTCAGCTAATTTTCTCATCAATAAAGTTTGGATAATGCCTCCTAACCTCACAGAAATATTATAAGGATTAAATTGAGATAACATATGTCAAACTCACACAATAGGTACTTAATGCTGCTTTCCTCCTCTAAAAAACTGCAATCTGGAAATACTAATGTTAGCAAAAGACTAATGCATATACTTATAAATGCATGTGAAGATACGTATAAGTATACATATACATATAGAGATAAATATGTGTGATGTAAAATCAGTCATAAAGTTCTCAGAAATAAGGAGTTGTGAAGAGAACTAGATGAAGATCTCAGGTCTAACTTTATCACTAATGAAATGTATGATCTCAAACCAATTACTAAATTTCTCTGGACCCCAGTGATTATCACTGATAAACTAAAGGGTTTGTATTAGTCCAAATCACTTCCTCCACATTTAACATCCATGATTCCATTGTTAGGGAACATTATATTAAATTAAAATCATATATTAAATTAAAATCACTATACATACTTAAGGTCATCTATTACTTTGGCCTGTTCATTCAGTTCTCTGATATCCACTATGCGCTTCATAATTTTTCTTCCTCTAAGTTCTCCTGACTGGCTAGAAGATGCTCCTTGTCTTCGATAATCTACAGCTTCCTGAAAAATTGAAATCATATCTGTCAATACCATCATCACCCTCAGGTCACCCAGCAAATCTATACTATCACAAAATTAGTACCTTAAATCAAAGTAAGCATGCAAGAATCAAGGTCATCTATATTAAGTAATATGATTGGAATTCCCCATTGATTCAAATCTCTTCATTTTTATAAGGAATCTATTGAGTTGCTACCTACATTTCCCCATGAGTGTGCTCTGCATGCTTTCAAATGGGACTGGCTAGACTGAGGGGATCCCCACATCTCTGGGTCACACAGATACTCTGCAGGAACAGAATAGCGCTGATTTGGGGGCTTCAGGCCTAGTAGATGATTTACAATTCGCTGCCCAAAGGTGAGCTTGTGGCCATCTCCACTTACTGAACTTCCATCTGAATTCTAAATAATAAACGGTAATATTAATTTTTTAAAAATTTCTTTCCAAGAACAAAACTATTTCATGGTACAATAGTTAAAAGAGGTTTAAAATAATTAAAAAAAAATCAACACCAGAATGAAAGCAAAACTTTCTTTTTGACTACTAAATAACTTTATATTATAGAATGTATAGATGTATAATATAGCTGGAAATACATACTTTTAAAATGTATACTTTCATTTTGTGTACTTTTCTTTTTTTGAGATTCGTTTTTTAACATTTTATTGAGATATAATTCACATACCATAAAATTCAGCCATTTAAAATGTACAATTCAAGTCATTTTTAGTATATTCACAAAGTTATACAACCTTCATCACAATCTCATTTGGGAACATTTTCATCACCCAAAAAGAAACCTCATATCTATTAACAGTCTCTTCCCACTCTCCTCTCCTGCCCCACTCCCTACTCTCCCAGTCCTAGGCCACCACTAATCTACTTTCTGTCTCTCTGTACTTCACTTTTAATATTATTACATTACCTACAGGCTAAGGCACAAGTTGGAAGACAGTCATTATGAAACACAGAACTTGATTAAAAGATAATATTATGAAATGTAGACACAGGGAACCACTACTCCCTTCCCCTTCCTCCACAAATAGCAAGTGTAATATATTAAATAACACTGAATTAATAATAACCCTGTCTCAGGGTAAAAGCCAGTCCTGAAAAATTCCAACAATGAGTTTACTTACAGTGTGGATAGTGGGAGACATAGTATCAACTTCATCCTCATCTGACAGGTCAGCTATGTTCACTGAATTTAAGTCAGCAATGTCATCTATGTCCTCCTCTCCTGTTAGTGTTGTAAGGGTATTGCCCAGAGCATTAAGCCTTTTGCCAATGTTGGGATCCATGTGGACGTCAATCCCACACATTTTCCACAATACGTTGAGTGTCCAGGTTCCAGCACTACTACTTTCTGTTTAAATAGAGAAGTGGCATTTCTGGTAAGTCCTGAGTATAGGAATTTAAATAATTCTGCACTTAAGTGATAAAGTGGATGATGGTCATATATATTAACTAATGTCTTTCACAGCTAGATTTGTCAGAAACTAATTAGACTATGGGATTGATTTTCCTATACGTATAGTGTGCATCTATTGTTTCCTCTGTATAGCACCCTTCTTTTTCCTTTAGATTCCTTCCCCTATCCCCAAGCTGATACACCATCCCACAGCTGTAGTAGGAATTGCCATGACCCTAGCTCATTAGACAGAATTAATTAGGTAGCTGGTCCAGGTGAAGGACAAAGCTAGAAAAATAAGAATCTTTCCTTGGACTTCAGAAAAGGTCGGTCCATCTCTAATGACTGAGGATGGGGAGATGAAGCTCATGAGCTCTTGGCAACCATGCTGCCTGCCATGTGTAAGGAAGAGGTCATCAGTTTTTTTTTTGTTTTTTTTTTTTTAAATGAAGCAGCCACAGAGGAGCAAAGACAAGAGCTGGAAAGATCCTGGTGACAGTTGGGATCTTGATCCCAGCAGTTCCAAAGGCCTCTGAATTGACTAGTTCTTTCTCTTCCCTGAAACAGCCATTCCTAAGTTTAATTTTAACCTGCAAATATCCTTTAACCCTTTTGGTTAAGCTGATTTGAGTGGGTTGTTGTCACTTATAAACCAGAGTCTGGACAAAGACTTTTATGCTTCAGTCATCACCCTTTCCTTCTAACATTGCTGCTGGAAATTTCCTAACTTTTTCAGTTCTCTGTCAATGGGGACTATAGGCCTTGGTGCTTTCTCAGATAACTTACTTAGGATCAGCAGTGAGGCTAGGAATATAACAGAGAATAGCAGAGAGAGCTTGTAAATCTACTAACCTTAATCAGTTTCAAACCCTCTCAACATTTAAGAGCCCTTAAGTAAGTATCTCTCTTAAGCTCACCCTGTCCAATTTTATAAGAGTGAAATAAAAATTTACATTCCACTATCATTTTAGTCAACACAAGTTATTACTTCCATAGTTATGTTCCAACTAGTTTCCTCAGTTTTTTTATCCTCTAATCTTTGAAAGTATCCCTTTGATAGTGTCACCATGTGCCTTCCAAATCATGCAGTGGCCTTCCCACTGCCCACCAAATCAAGTTTAAACTCCTTAATTTGACATTTAACATTTTTCCCATCTTACTTTTCACATAACTCTCTGTTCCAGCCAAATTGGACAACTCTAAGTAGACACTGTGCTTTAACATCATGGTTGATGTTATTCTCTATGCCTGAATTTTCTTTGGCCCACACCTCCCAGTTTTTGCATAAGGAACAATTGCATCTCTGTTTAAATGCTTATTCTTCCATGAAATTTTCTCTGCTCCCAGTGTCCCATATTTGGAAGTATCTCCCCCTCATGTTCATTTCAATAGCAACTGGAATTTTATATTTTATTGTACATATCACTTATTTCAATGTAATTTTGCTGCATAGACATTAACTATATAATCAAAATTTAAATGTATGGAAGATAGAAAGTACATTTTACTCATTTTCATCTTTCCCAAAACATTTTGCAGTGTATATTATACATAGTAGGTGTCTAATTTAACAACTGTTAACTATTGCAAAACAGTTTTTTTTGTATTTTAATAGATTTTGGAGGTACAAGTTGAATTCTGTTACATGTTTATATTGTATAGTGGTGGAGTCTGGGCTTTTGGTGTACCCATCATTCGAGTAGTATACATTGCATACCATCATCCCTCATTACCTCCCAGCCTCCCCCTCGTAAGTCTCCATCACTCTGTGTGCAAAATAATTTTTTAGAATATTGGTGAACACCAGAATTAGCTTAGATAAAAGATTACTTTGCCACTAAAATAAAGGGAGAATTCTGTCTGATACATGTAACAAAAGTAATACTGAATGTGAACCTACCAGCTGCTGCTTGTCCTGTAGTCCGTGAACATACTTCATAGGTGCCATCTGGAACTACACCTGCACAAATATAACCCCAGCAATAGTTTTCAATAAAAATATTCTTGTGACTAAATACTGTACTCTAAAAGGAAGGATTCTGACTTTCCTGTGAAGGAGTTCACAAGATTCTCATGTGAGAGGTGCCCTCCCTATATAAATCCAGGGAAAGGAGTATTCTTATCTCTGAAATGCAGGGATGTTGAACAATGGCCTGAACAAACAGGCCTTGCTAAGTTTCTCCCAGTTTACTGCCTTTGACTCAAACCCCTTTTTGTTTTCTTGAAGTTTTCCACAACTGTTCATCCTTCATCAAACCCAGTATAAAAACACTTAAGTTTAACCATTTGTTTGGGAGTTCATTGTCTTATAAAAGTTCCTGTGTCACATAAAACTTGTATTAAATAAGTCAGTTTGCTTTTCTCCCATTAAGCTGTCTTTTGTAACAGTGGTCCCACAGAGAACCTAAAAAGGTAGAAGGAAAAGAAATTTTTCCTTCTCTACACATCAAAATCAAGAATTTCACCTATAATTTTATCTAAACATTGAATGTTAAAACTTCAGTTTTTGGTATAAAAACAAAGAAAAGGTTTCCCATTCTTCAAAGAAAACCCAGATGGAAAGATCTCCCTCTAGTGGAGAAAGGAAAAATTGCATAAACAATGGCATAGCACCTTCTAAGATGTAATTAAGTATTACTTAATTTACAAGATTGGCTGAGTAATTTTAGTTCACAACCTTTTAATTCCTCAATTATAATTTTTATTCATTTTTAAGATTAATGCTTTACCAATTATGCTATTAATATTTAAAATATTAAAACAGAAACAAACAAATCTCTATACCTTCAAAATAGCATATAAACACAGCTTTAGTTATACCTAACACTGAGTATAATGGAATTGGAGGAATTCACATGTTACACTCTGTATTCCTACAAATTTGGACATGTGGATTTATTCATGTCAGTATTAATTAAGGATGGAGTTTCTAGTCCTGGCTATTATACAACCTTTTCTGTTTTATAATAAATTGGATCTTAAGCAATTATCACTTTCTTTCAAGATCCCCATGGAACCAAGATTTTTTATCTAGTCATTCATGGATCAATCACAGGAAAAATCAGGGAGTGAGCAAATCTTCAAATGTTATACCATTAAAAAGAATGCTTGGTTTACTTACCAAAATTACTGAAAGCTGCAGTTTTTCACAAACATGTTTTGTTACCTTTAACTAGAAATAGCTCTTCTTTCTCAAAGTCTAAAAACTCTCCTATATCTGAACATCCTTTAGTTTTACAAATGGAGACTTACTATATTACTTTTTAAAGTTCTAACCTCATATAGAAAATAATGGATACTCACAGGCATTCATCACTAAATCCCCACGAATTTCCGGTTTCCAGTCATCCCACGAAGTCTCAAAGCCATCAGCAAACCGGATACAAAAATTTTTGAAATGCCCTTTGCTAACCAGAGACTCTGAAGAGCAAGCAGTGATGAGAGTACTTTCAATGGTCAATACTAAAGCAGAACCAGTGTCAAGGTCTCCAGTGTGATTAGACTGCAAAATACATTAAAGAAGACATAAGATAAAAGGTGACAATTTTTTAAATTTAGAAATCCTCACCAGATTTATAGGAACAAAAATCTAGAAAAGGTCAAGCCTAGAAATCTTCATTAAAAAGCAGCTTAGAAAGATAACTTTTAAAACTTGAATTACTCAAGTGAAATGCACTTGCCATGTGCATTTTTTCTTACTTAATTTGCAAAGGGCTAATTACCTACTTTTCTCAAGCCTCTCTTTTAGTGATGGGGAGCACTCCCACTATGACACACCCTTGGTGTGTACAGCCTTCCTAAGCCCTATCTGGCACACTATTAAAAATTATCATATTTCATTTCCTGAAACACAAACATACCAATGTTGCCCATCCTCAACTCAAAGTTTTTCTTAACACCATCTTACCAAACAGGATTCTAAAAGATAAATTCATTCGATAATAGATTACAGGTTATTTAAAGTAAATTCTAACAGTAAAATATAGACCTCTGTATTTGACTATTATAACTGTTGCTTCTTGGCCTGACAGGTGTTCATAGTACTTTTCTCTCTCGTATGCACATGTACATGCAAATACATATTTGTGTGACTTGCTTCTAAATTATGAAGAGAAAATGCTTGTTGTATCCAAGTGTATTCATAACTTTGAAGTTTTATTAGCATTAAATATCACAGTTTAAAGATATTTTGGAATTCCCTACTCTACTATAGATGAATTTATTAAATAGTATTTTTAAATATCCTTTTTATTTCCATTTTACAAACAAGTCTATACCAAAGATTTCTTTGCTAAAAAACAAGAGAGTCTGAAAACTAAGCTTATTTATTAAGGTAAAAAATAAGAGTTATCAAATGGGTGTCAATCTTATCAGTATTCTGAAGCATATCGGAGTGCTTCAGAGTAAAGTCTCATGCGATTCAGATTTAACACACTACAGATGAATAATATTTGAAGGAGTTCAATCTTACTTGCTATCTACTAAAGTCTACTAAACTTGCTATCTATTATACCATTATAAACTGTCATCCTGAAAAAATTATTGTGATACTCTATATACTTAGAAATGGTCAAGTAGAAATGCTTGGCTCTTAATCTTGGAGTATGACTTGATTTTTTGTACCTGTGCAGTATTTGTGATAGGTAGGCAAATTCCCAGATCATTAACAGTGAGCTGGAGGAAAAGAGTCCCAAAGGCCTGGGCTGATGTTTGCTGGATGCCAGGTAGCATATCTACTACTTCCTTTGTAGCCATATGAATATCCTTATGTAAAGCCATTCGTTGTTCATTCCAATTGTCATAGGCAGCCTTATAATTCAGCCAAAACAGCACAGCTTTTGATAATTAAGGTAGGGGAGAAAAAAATTAAAATCAACACTGTAAATCATTACGGTAAGTAAACTCAACAGCTGCAAAATCCTGTTGATTAATACAAATTACTCTCAGAAAACTGTCACATTAGAATTAGAAAGGATCTAAGAGGATATACAGTCAACATTTTTCATTAAAAAATGAAAAAGAAAGCAGGCAACTGAAAGAAAGAAGAAAATCCAGGTCCATTCCTTCATTCATTGACTTATTTGTGAAACGTCTATTATATGCTAGGCATTGCGATGGAATACCAAACAAAAACAGTATGGTACTTGACCTTACCTGTAGAGCTTACTCTTTCTACTTCTAAAAATTCTTGAAGGAGAGGTACATAATGCTAGGAATATACATTAAAAGGATTTGATATAAAGAGAAAGATCAAGGATGTCTGAGCTTGTCAACAATAAATAAATCTGAAGGAAAACCTTCATTTCATAGCACTATATAGATAGAGAAGCCTAAAAGAAATAAAGATGATGGGGCCACAGAAGCAGGAGGAAAAGCAAGTACAAGTTGAACATCCCCACTTTGAAAATGTGAAATCCAAAATGCTCCCAAATCCAAAACTTTTTCAGTGCTGACATGACGACGCCACAAGTGGAGAATTTCACAATTGACCTCATGTGACAGACAGCAGTCAAAAATCAGTCAAAACTGTTTCATGCACAAAATTATTAAAAATGTTGTATAAAATTATCTTCAGGCTATGCGTATAAAGTATATATGAAACATAAATGAATTTCAGGTTTAGACTTGGGTCTCATCCCCAATATATCTCAATATATGCAAATATTCTAAAAAATCCAAAATCTGAAACACTTCTAGTCCTGAGGATTTTGGATAATTAATACTCTATCTGTATTGTGTCAAGGACACCAAAGGTAGCAAGTACTTTAAGGAACTGGTGAAAGCTGATGAGAAGTCAGTAAAATGAGAAATGAAAAACATGTGCACAGGATTTGGCAAAATAAACTGTTATCTGTAACACTGCCAAATGGGCAATTTTCTAACGAACAGATATTATTATTAATACCAGCTTATGCCCTCACTGATTGAAATCTTAAATGGTTTCAAAAATGGCTCATTACCTTTAAAGTACAATTCAAATATATTTGCCCAATCTACATTAATTAGACCCTGTCTACCTCTTCAGCTTGCTTTTCCATTATTTTCTTTTATGAAAGCTGCTACTATATTTTCTAAGATTTGTGTGCTCACAGACACATTCACATTCTCTCTCATTTTGCAAATGTTTATTTAGTTCTCACTGTATGCCAGGGATTATTCTAGGCCCTGGGATACAAAGGTAAACAAGAGAAACTTTCATTTCCTTGTCTATCTGGTAAACTCCTAATCAAAAGTCGAATCTGAAGAATTAGTTTCTCCTTTAAAAAGCACAGGCAAAGTTAGAGACTTCCTCAGATCCTAGAACATACATCTCTAACTCCACTTTATATTCTACTTTGGTCTCTTTTCCACTGGACTGAGAGATCTTTGAGGGCAGGGATCCTTTTGTCCATTTTTTAATTCCACTTTTTAATATTTATATTATAAATATTTATAGAACAAATGAATAAACATAGTGCCAAAACACAAATAGGTACGTTAGTTATCAAAACAAAAAAAATTATAATTAAAAATTTTGAATCAGAAACTCTTATGTATCTATATAGAAAGCAAAATAACTTCAAAATGTAAAATAACTTTTAAAAATTGAAGGGAATAAGCAAAAAACTTTTTTTTTGGATGTCCACATTTCAGATTTAGGAGACATTCAGCTGTCAAGCATTTACACTTGTAAACTAGAGATGATTTTTATCTAGTATTACCAAAACATTTCTAAATCCTAGAAGATAGTTTAATCTTACCTCTATCAAAGGCCACAGGCTGTGCATAAACAATTGGTCTATTCAAAGTAATGAGCACAGCTTCCCTATCTGAAGAACCACTGATTTCTTCCCGGAGGGCATTTCTTAATCCAATTCTGGTTTTAAAATAGGCAACTTGATGAAAATCAGAACCAGCTTCCTCATAAACCTAAAATAAAATTTAAAGCTCAATAAAATCAAATAATGGAAAATATTTTAATAAAAAACTAAATACCGTTAATGATATTGTTTCACCAAAAAAACTAAAATATATTCTTCTCAATTTTAATTGTTAATGATATATTCCTTATACTCAACACTTGAAATTAATATACAATATAAATAGCCATGCAAAAGGTAAATATGAAGTCATAAATAAAGTTTATATAAAAGCTAGGAGATTGAATGGCAATGTGTTAAATGTTTCAAAACAATTAGAACTTCTCAAAATGTGTTTCCATTAGAAGAAATTACTTTTTCTAGAAATGACAAGAAATTTTACTTCATTTTTTTACACCACATAATATTTACTGTAGCAATTCAATTTTGAAACTATGACTGGGATTATTGTATTTGGGTCTTCAAATCGAACAGGGAAAAAAGGTTAAAATCTATGTAATAATTTTTAGCAAAATAAAAATGAAACAAACTCCAATGAGCTGCAAAAGTTAATTTTTATGAAATAGAGAATTTGACTAACTGCTATTTCTTTAACTTTATATGTAACATTATCATATGCAAAACTTTCTAATATTTTATAGGGAAAGTATAAACTTAACATTTTAAGAACTGAGTAATGTTAGTACAAGGCATTGAAATAAAAAATAATGTTTAATAACATAAAACAATTACAAGTAAAATATTTATAAAGATACTAGAGTTAAGTTTCATTGATTGTATTTGTACTAAACTATAACAATATGCTGCCATAATACTCAATGAACTGCCAAAGTAAAATTATGAAAGCTTTCTTAAATGAGTTTTCATTAGAATTTACAATCAGAAACTTTAAGAACTTAAACTAAATATTTTTGTAGATACAGTAATGCATAATTGATATGCAAAATTTAAAACTACAGTTCTAATATCAATATATTCTGTACTCACTTGATGTTTGACAATTTGTCCTAAAGCCAGATTTAAATCCACTTGGCATTTACCAAATAGTTTCAGGTAGCTACTACTTCCTGGTGAAGCTTTGGTTTGAAGTCGGTTAGAAAGTTCCAGTTCAATCAATCCAGTTTCAAATCTCACAGCTCTCATTGATGGAGTAGTGGCCGTTACTTGAATACCCTAGCAGATTATACATCAGGAGGAAAAAATAATTATAAATCAACAATATACACCTACTCAAATGCAATCTTTCAATATATAATAAATAAAATAGCTATCTTTTAAAACACATATAGGCATACTTCAGAGATGAATGCAGGTTCAGTTGCAGACAACTGTAATGAAGTGAGTATTGCAAAAAAGCAAGTCACACAACTTTTTGGTTTCCTAGTGCATATAAAATGCTATGGTTACACTGTACTATTGTCTATTACATTGTCTATTAAGTGTGCAATACCATTATGTTTAAAAAAAAACAACATACCTTAACTAAAAAATGCTAACAGTCATCTGAGCTTTTAGTGATTTGTAATCATTCATTCATTCATTCATTTATTTTTAGAGATAAGGTCTCACTCTGTCCCCCAGGGTGAAGCACAGTGACACAATCACAGCTCACTACAACCTCAAACTGCTAGGCTCAAGGAATCCTCCTACGTCAGGCTTCACAGTAGCTGAGACTATAGGCATGCACCACCAAGCCCAGCTAATTTTTTTAATATATATTTCATAGAGACCGAGTCTTGCTATGCTGCTCAGTCTGGTCTTGAACTCCTGGCTTCAAGGAATCCTCCTGCCTTGGCCTCCCAAAGTGCTGGGATTACAGGTGTGAGCCACCATGTCCAGCCACGAGTTATAATCTTTTTGCTGACAGAGGGTCTTGCCTTGATGTTGATGGCTGCTTACCGATCAGGGTGATGGCTACTAAAGGGTAGGATGGCTGTGGCAATTTCTTAAAATAAGACAACAATGAAGTTTGCCACATTGACTGACTCTTCCTTTCATGAAAGATTTCTCTGTCACATGCTATGCTGTTTGATAGCATTTTACCCACAGTAGAACTTCTTTCAAATTGAAGTCAGTCCTTTCAAACCCTGTTGCTGCTTTATCAATTAGGTTTATGGAACATTCATTTCAACAATGTTCACAGCATCTTCAACAGGAGTAGATTCTATCTCAAGAAACCACTTTCTTTGCTTATCCATAAAAAGTAACACCTTATAAATTCAAGTTTTATCATGAGATTACAGCAATTCAGTCCCATCTTCAGGCTCCTCTTCTAATTCTAGTTCTCTTGCTATTTCTACCACATCTGCAGTTACTTCCTCCACTGAAGTCCTGAACCCCTCAAAGTCATCCACCAGAGTTAGAATCAACTTCTTCCAAACTCCTGGTAATGTTGTTATTTTTACCTCCTCCCATGCATCTTAATGGCATTTAGAATGGTGACTCTTTTCTAGGTTTCCAATTTATTTTGTGCAGATCCATCAATCATTATTTATGGCTGCTACAGTCTTATGAAATGTATTTCTTAAATAATAAGACTTCAAAGTCAAAATTACTCCTTGATCCATGGGCTGCAGAATAGATATTGTGTTAGCAGGCATAAAAACAACATTAATCTCATTGTATATCTCCATCAGAGCTCTTGAGTGATCAGTGCATTGTCAATGAGCAGTAATATTTTAAAAGAAATCTTTTCTTCTGGGTAGGTTTCAACAGTAGGGTTAGAATATTCAGTAAACCATGCTGTAAACACATGTGCTGTCATCCAGGCTTAGTGTTCCATTTATAGAGCACAGGCAGAGTGGGTTTAGTATAATTCTTAAAGACCCTAGGATTTTCAGAATAGCACTTGAGCACTGGTTTAAACTTAAAGTCACTAGCTAAGGTACCCCTCAGCAAGAGAGTTAGACTGTCCTTTGAAGCTCTGAATCTAGGTATTGACTTCTCTTCTCTAGTTATGAAAGTCTTAAATGGCATCTTCTTCCAGTAAAAGGCTGTTTCGTGTACATTGAAAATCTACTGTTTAGTGTAGCAACCTTCATCAATGATCTTAGCTAGATCTCTGGATAACTTGACGCAGCTTCTCCATCAGCACTTGCTGCTTCACCTTGTACTATGTTAGGGAGATGGCTTCTTTCCTTAAACCTCATGAACCAACTTCTGCAAGTTTCTAACTTTTTTTTGCAGCTTCCCCACCTCTCTCAGCCTATTCTATTATAGAATAGAATTGAAGAGACTTAGGGCCTTGCTCTAGATGAGGCTTTGGCTTAAGGTAATGTTGTGGCTGGTCTGATCCTCTATCCAAGCCAGCAAACTTTCTCCATATCAGCAATAAGGCTGTCTTGCTTTCTTATCTTTGTGTGTTTACTGGAGTGGCACTTTTATAATTTTCTTCATGAACTTTTCCTCTGCATTCACAACTTGGCTAAATGTTTGGTGCAAGAGACCTACATTTCAGCCTATCTCAGCTTTTGACATGCTTCCTCAGTAAGCTCAATCATTTCTTTAAGTAGCTTTTGATTCAAAATAAGAGACATGTGACAATATCGACTGATTAAATTTCCCATCTTCTATGGGTGTAGTTCCTGGCACGCCAAAACAATTATGACAGTAACATCAAAGATGACTGATCACAGATCATCATAACAGATATAATAATATTGAAAAAGTTGGAAATATTGTGAGAATTACCAAAATGTGACACAGAGACACAAAATAAGCACAAGCTGTTGGAAAAATGGTGCCAATAGACTTGTTTGATGAAGGGTTGCCATAAACTTTCAATTTGTAAAAAACTCAATACCTGGTGAAGTGCAATAAAGCAAAGCACAATAAAACGAAGTATGCCCGTATAGGACATAGCTAATGAACCGATAAAACTGGCAACATTCTTTAATTTCTTATGTTAGTATGACTTTCTTAGCTACTAAATTTCATTTCAGTATTTCATATTTAAAATTTAGAGTGTTCCATGGGTTGAATGCAATAATTATAATTAACTAGTTGGTAAGAATGATTTTTATTTTTATGAACACTAATGTCTTAACTATTGAAAATATTAAGGTTTCTTTAAAGTATTGTTAATTAGACAAGTACAAAATATTTCTTGCAGAGTAAATTATAACAGTAATAATTGGAAAAAACCACAATTTCATAAGAAGGGAGTCATTAAACTGTAATAAGTGTATAACATATAACACAGACGTTCAATAAGATGATCTAAAAATTCTGATATGGAGAGGTATCTATAGATTTTTGAAATGCATAAATATATGCATAAATAAAAATACTAACATAAAAAATCCTAAAAAGGCCAGGCATGGTGGCTCACACCTGTGATCCTAGCACATTGGGAGGCTAAGGGTGACAGGATCACTTGAGGCCAGGAATTTGAGACCAGCCTGGGCAATAGTGAGACCCCATCTCTACAAAAAATTTAAAAAAAAAAAAAATTGGCAAGGTGTGGTGGCACACGCCTGTAGTCCCAGCTACTCAGGAGGCTGAGGCAAGAGGATTGCTGGAGCCCGTGATTTTGAGGTTGCTGTAAGCGATGATCATGCCACTGTACTCCAGTCTAAGCAACAGAGTGAGACCCTGTCTCAAAAAAAAAAAAAAAAAAAAAAAAAAAAAAAAAAAACCAGAAAGAAAGAAAAAATAGTCAAACAATTGTTAAAGCTTTTTCTCTGAGTAGATGGAGTTATAGTTAATTTTTATTTTCTGTTTGGTAATTTATGTATTAATATACAAATTTTCTATGACAAACATATTAATTGATTAATAAAATAATTCTATAAGTATCAATTACTATTTATGTTACCTTAAACTGCAAGTTTAGGGAATAGAGGAGAATTTTAGGCTTATCTCCATCTGCTGTTCCATCATGTTCATTCCAGAGAGGAATAGGCTGCTCCCCACCTAAAAAAAGTTAAATAATTGAGGGTTTGGGGCAATTTCTCTAAAAGGAAAAAAAAATAACTATTTTGTGTATTAAAAAAAATCCTCACAAGATAGGTATTTTCTTTTTACTGATCATTAACTAGGTCTTTAACAGAGCTCTTTAGCCAAGTTACATTTCAATGAGGCAGATATATTTAAGACATTGTCTGCATGTATAGACATTAATAATTTAATAAGACTTAATTAAAACATTATACATATAATTGAACCAAATGTGACTATACATGTCAGAAAATATATATGAAGGAAAATAAACCGGATTAATTTCTTCAACTAACAATGTGAACTTTGTTTATCTTTAGATGTGCTGCAAACAAAAAAGAATGAACAAAAAAATAAAGGTGGAGAAATGAAAAATAAGGTAATACATCCCTAATAATAAAGAGTGTGACAGTAAACGTTTGTTCCACAAATTAAAAAATATTAGGGGTATGGAGCCCTGACGGTAACGTTCCTATTAACATTTTTTGCCCAGACAATGTGGCATTCAGAAAATAATGTTCTGATATTTTAATATCTAACTTCTATTTGCACTTTTCTTTCTGTTGATTTGAAAACTTTTCTGTATGCTTATCTTTCAAATATTCTATCTTAAAATGATTAATTTTTTTGTATATATGTGGAGTTTAGCATTACCCCAGGGAGTCTGTATAGGTGGGATGGGAATTTTCTTTTTTCTATTAGGGACCACTGATGTATCAAAAGAACTAAGACCCAAACAAATAAAAAGTAGCTTTTGTTTGTTTTGAACAAAAATTAATCTTTTATGAATTTTTGAAATGTATACTAGAAGTCAAAATCTATTCAATTAGTACTATGATAGAAATTTATTTTGGTTTTCTACTAGAACAGAAAAAGAAAAATAGGAAGAAAGATATAGAAAGAAGCAGTGATCAACAGAAGGTACATGTAAGGTAAGACAAAGGAAATGTAGACAAGGATAGGTAACTTGGCCCAAAGAAAGAAAAAAGACATTTGTACATAAAGATGAATAAACACACAGGAAAGAGAAAGAAAGAATGATATGGATGAAGAGACAGGGAACAAAGTATTCAAGGTTTGTGGATCAAATTCCAGAACACATTACTAGTCTCTTACGATTTCAAAGATACAGTGACATAATTTCTACTCTGAAATATAGACTGAATCACATTCAAGAAAAAAATATTACACAAAATAATGTCTACATTTTGAGGATTTGTTAGAATATTGTTACTCAAAATTGTTTATGACTCTATGCCTATCATGACACTTTCTAACAGGATGGATGAAATTAAGTCAGGAGAGTTCTTAGTTTCTCCCCTGGCTCTACAAGTAAGAGCATGAGATACAACAAACACATCATTATATGTGATCAAATGAGATCAAATAAGATAAGAACTCCATTGATTCTTATTTTGAAAATTGGCTATCTCTTCTGTTTGTCTGATGAAATAATGAATAACTACTTATTTTTTATAAATAATAAGAATAAAAATAAATCTGAGGAAAATCTGAATCTGCTTATATGGTCTATCTATCCACCTAATCTTGGCTGCTTTTGTGTCAATCAAGTTTTATTTCAGATTACGGCATAAATACATCATTTTAAGTGCATCTTATCCATTACACTTGGTTAAGCTATTAACTTGTTTATGCTATTTTGAACTATAACTAGCCTGACAATTTTCTGAAAAATATTAGCATGACTTAACAAAGCCTGTGTTTAAGAAGTGTTGTTACACAGTCTTTCCCCAAGAGTTAAAGACTATACTAAGGTGTTTCTCTGGATTAACCATCAGGCTGTTAATTCCTTGGTACTTCTTTCCTACCCTTCTTAATAAAATATGTTTCTGGCCCAATTCTAAGAAGGTAATTTCCTTTCATGCTTTTCTCTAAGATGGCTGTACATACTTAAAAATATGTCTCTTCTGTTTGCTTGGTCAGTGATTACCTACATCTTTCTGAAACCCAAGCACTCCTATATATCCTCCATGGACAAATAAATGATTCTTTAGAAAAGCATTTTCCTGACAAACTTGGTGATTGCTGTGAACATATGTCTTCCTATATAATAGAAAATGTCCTAACACTGAATGTAACATGAAGGAAAACCATGAAGAAGAATAGAAGAAAAAGTAAGGAAAATAACTATGAAGATTATGGGAGAGTAGAGAAGCAATATAGAGAACAGAGTACCGAGAAATTTGAGCTACAAGGGCTCAAAGCATTCCCTCTCAATATTCTGTTATGTTCTCCAGTCTTGAAAGAGCAACAGAACACCTCTGCTCCATCAGGCCCTGTGGCCAGCTAAATGATAAGTAACTTACATTTCAGTCATTTTCTCAGGGTTCATGGCTGTTTCTGCAGTCAAGAAGAAATAGTTCAAGGAGCAGACCTAGCCACTAAATAACTTTGGCACTATAATCTGATCTCTTTGTTCTTCATAGTGATTAAAAAGTCTTCATGTTTAGAATATTTATTTCCAGCCCTCTTTTTCCATTTCATTCTCAAAGAACTTGGGATATACTTGTATCGCCTGCCTGCAATCTAAAGGTTAAAAAAAAGCCTTTCTCTTTCATCAAGAGCACCTTAAGGAAGGCTTACGGTGACAATCTGATACTAAGAACTCTACCATGCCAGCTTTTTACCATGAGAAATACAAGATTAATGTAAGAGTATATTTTTTATTTATACATATACAGTGATGAAATATTCTTTAGAAATCATAAAAACTTACCAGCTTGGTATATTCTTAACAACTTTCCTATCATAGACAATGTCCTAATGTGATTTTAATCAGGTAAATGGGCCACACCAAAACTTGTATATGTTCCACAAGTAGAGGCATTTTCAGTTGCAGAAAGGAGTAAAGGAGTTTTGCTACATATTTATCTCTTCCTCAGTGGTTTCTAGTAAACCATTTTCAGAAAATCTCCATGGCTACCAATGATCTGACCTTCTATGACCTGACTTGTTAAATTTTACAGTTCTGCTGGACTTCTTCAATATGGTCATTAAGTAGCTTCCTGACCTCAGAAGCAGCCCAGGAAAACTAGGGAAGCCTGTTGCTCACTTAGTGGCTACATAATTTAATTCCCTCATCCAACAAGCACTGTCTTCCTTCAGAGTCTTATCAAATACTGAACCATATGCTCTGTCTACATCCTTGCCACCTCACCTTCTTTCTTGCCACACTAGTCTTCATTCTTAAGGTTTTGGATACAAATTCCTCTGAGAAGCCTTTCTGATTCCTTAGACTAGTTTCTCCTATGACGTGGAATCACAGCACCCCATTCTTGTCATTCATAGAACATCAAAATTGTAACTGAAAAACTAGATACTAATAAATAAATTTGTGAAATGGATACATTAACCCATGAGCATAAAGGAAACTCCTCTTTACGTCAATTTATACATTTGACTTAAACATTCTTTTAATACGATAACATTCACATTGGAAATACTCAGCATTAAGAATTGTCATACAGAAGGTGTTTTTCACACTAATTCCTATTAATACTTTATCTCATGAATTAAAAATCAATTAAATATTTTTTAATCATACATATATTTCCTGCTGAACTGTATAAGTGACTATTTAAGAATCTCAATTGCAATCTATTCTTGAGGCATAGCAAAAATATAATGAAGGTTGCTATAGACAATTTACCATGCAGCCAGCATAGTCACCATCTGGTACAAAAGTCGAACTCTTAATAGTTACCTAACTGTTCCCAAATGAATAAGATTAGTTTGTTAGTAGACATACTTTAATCTATTCTTTGTTGAAGGAAAAACACAAAGGAGCTTTTTGAAGTTTATGAATCTTAAACGTGTATATTACACATAACAAAAATAAAGCAAATACTATAGATGGGAAAGCCAGAAAAGGAATGCAGTTTTGCAGGAGTTACTTGACAATTATATCTAAATGCTATAATCAGTACTCGTACCACAGACACATGGGATGTGATGGAGTCAATGAGAATAAAAACCTACACCTATACTATAAAGTAACAGATCATCTTACCAGAAACTTTTTGTATTACTTCATTGACTTCCTTCATGAACACTTTCTGTACAAATACCAAGTGGTTTAGAAGATCAGTTGTGAGATTATGTTCAAAGGAACCAACCTGCCAAACAAAATTATATTAGATTAACACTACTGATTATATTAGTTTTACATCTTTTTCCTCACATAAATCATCCAAAACTCTGAGGAAAAAGAGATAATTATCTACATACTATTTGAAGTCAATATACTGAAAAAAGTTTAAAAATACTCAGAGTTCCTAATACTTTACTGGCCTGACACTGTTATGGGCCATTCCCAAAATATTTTTTTTTTTACATAAAAGTAGTCAAGAAGGTATGACAAATCTTTCAACGACAAATGAAAAATATACACATAACTTGCTAATTTTGAAACTAAAATTTTGCCTAGATTAAAATTTATTTTTAATGATGACTCTTGTGGTCTTAGAATCATAGACAAGTATCATTATAAATAAAAATAAATTTATTTACTCATTAAAATATATATTGATCATCTATTCTACGTACCATGCTAGGTGCTAAAGACACAGCTATGAATAAAAACAATAATCCCCAATCCCTAAGCCACAGCTTGGTACCGGTGCATGGCCTGTTAGGAACAGGGGCATGCATCACTGCCTGAACTCTGACCCCACACCCACCCCAGCCCACCCCCATCTGTGGAAAAATTGTCTTCCATGAAACCGGTCCCTGGTACCAAAAAGGTTGGGGACTGTTGCTCTATATAGATCTTTAGATTATCATTAATAATTATGTATACCTGTATGAATTATGTAAACTTGTAAAGGCTTTTTCCTACTTACAAAATGAGAACAAATGTTTCTACTCATAGGGTTGATTTAAGGACTGCAAAAGTCAATGCGTGTAAAGCACCTGACAAAAGTTTGCTGCTATTCACTTTTTATAATCAAATGAACCATGAAAATATTGCAGAGATGGATGTTAAATACAATGTAAGAAATGTTAATTAAAAGATGATTAATATATATTTTTAAAAGCATGTTTAAATAAAACTACAGGGAGAAGGACAGGAAGGCAGGAAGACAGACAGATAGACAGACAGACACATGAGCACATACAC
Organism: Cheirogaleus medius; assembly: GCA_008086735.1. NCBI lineage: Eukaryota > Metazoa > Chordata > Mammalia > Primates > Cheirogaleidae > Cheirogaleus > Cheirogaleus medius. Next base: position 26,779,034 of record VBSM01000483.1, read on the forward strand.
ACCCTGATTTGGTATAGAGTTCTTCTGTGGGAATAAAGGACTTAATGCTTTTCCTTAAAAGTTTGGATCAGTACTTCTTTTAGTACACCTAAATCTTGAAGACTCCTAAATTACAAATAATAAGAAAATTTAAAAGTAGACTTACTTCTGCCACACAACGGAGATAATTTCCCTGTAAATAGTAACCTTGTTTGGAAGGCAGTTCATCTATACTCCACACTTGATCTGAATAACTATCATGTTCTTCCATTATATATTTCCCTGACATAGTAACAGGAGGAAGGTTAAGACTGGCAGAAGGAGGAATAGTTGACATATCTGTGGCAGAAACTTTTGAAGTAAAACGCAGTCTGTGATTTGGCAGCTCAAATGTAAATCTTGTCTGTGCACCTGTAAGAAATAAAAAACGATACTGTCTGTGCAAATAGATGCTCATTTATTCCTCACTTTTTCCAAAAATGGTATGTTAGAAAGATGTATGGATATCCCAAAACTTACCTTAAAATATATAAACAGATAGTTTAAATTTGCTTACAAAATGTTCTCTATCTTTTAGTACATAAGTCAATCAGCAAGTATAATTAAACCAGTACGTTTTATTTATTAAGCCTACTAGGTGCTTGGCAATGTGTTAGGTGCTAAAGAAACACCTAAGAATGTTCTTTATTTCACAGAAGGCAGAACAGAAAAAAATTGCCCTTATTATACACTATTTATAACAAGAGAATTAGTCAAGTTCAAAAAACAATTTCCCCAATCCACACAGTGCTTCATTCACAGAGAACAGTTAGCAGTTAACAACTTGTCTCCTGGTCCCAATTTAGTGTGAAAGGAAGTAGTGAAAATTGTCAAATCAATTCAATTGCACTCATTGAAACATTCACAAAGTATAAAGTTAACTACCACATGTATCTTTAACCTTAACAATAATTATTAATGGGACAATATATACCAAATAAGAATACATTATGAATTTTACTTTACTGTTGGCCTTGAACACTTAAATCAACAATCTGACACATAGCTGCTCAAATGAATAGAAATATACAACCTATACTATTATTCAGCCCATATTTCTCCAACTGTCCATGAGGGCACAAAGGAGTAGTAGAAGCCTTATTAAAATCAAGATCCATTATTGTCCATTACCTATATAATATATATGCACATGCCCCTCTCAAACCAACAAAATCTACTGATATTCTTCTGTATGTTACCAATTCTCTCCACTCAAACATTATTAAATAGTCTATTTTGTCTACACATAAAGTTTATTATATACTCCTAGTGCTCTCAACTGAGCCAGAAATAATTCTTTTTTTCAAAATACTAATCAAGGGTCACTTCCTGTATGTCACATTCACTAGATTCAACTAACTATACAATAATGTTTATAATTGAAATGAGTTAGCCATAAACAGAAAATGCTCACTCACCAACTGGTGTATCTGTGAATAGCCAGATAGGTCACAACTACCCACTACTCCAACCAGCCAAATCACTGACTATCACTTGCAAGCTACAAGGAGTGGGGACTGTCTACCACTATTGCTACCATTACCATTACTGCCAACCCATCACCAAATAAAAACACCAAGATTGAAGTAATCCTAGGCCTCAGTTACTGGGTCATCCCTTATCACTAGTGCAGTCATTCTTTTACTGTTTTTGTCCCTTTGCTTCAAATTTCAAGACCAATTTTGGGTTCTTAGCTTTCTAGATAATATATTTACTATTCTCTGAAATATTTCTATCTTTCTAGTTCTAAACTACCCATCTGGCTTTTGACTTCCTGCTTCTATCGACCCTTTTATTTCATGGGTGCTATGAATAACTGACCAAAATTAGTCTAATTTATTGTCAGCCTTGACCTCTAATGTCTGAAGGCCTAAGACTTCTGACTCTGCCAAATCTGGAAGCTCACTCTGTTTCTGGTAATATAAAGGTCTAAATGTTCAGGAAAAAAATGTTCTTAATAAAGAAAGCCTAAAATGCTACAGGTGGGAATCCATATAGATCCCCAGTGGATGCCTGAAACCATGAATAGTACCAAACCCTATGTATACTATGTTTATTCCTGTACATACGTATCTAAGATAAAGTTTAATTTGTAAATTAGGCACAGTGAGAGATTAACAATAATAAAAAAATAGAATGATTATAATATACTGTAAAAAAGTTATGTGAATGTGGTCTCTCTCTCAAAATATCTTATTGTATATAATATTTTCAGACCGCAATTGAAACTGAAACTGAGAACAAAATCCATGAATAAGGGTGGGCTACTGTATACACATAAATATATAAATACATACATACATGCATGTATTTATATATATGTACATGAGTGTTTTTAAAAATTAGTGTAATTTATCATGTTAACAGAATAAAGGAGAAATACAATTTCACTTCAATTGATACAGAAGAAAGTATCTGATTATATTCACCCATTATTCTTCACAGAAAAACTCTTAGCACACTAGGAAAAGAAGTACATTTTCTTAACCTGATAAAGAGAAACCAGCAAAAATCTACAACAAACATCAGATTCACTGGTGAAATGTTGATTCCCTTAAAAAATGGGACAAGGCAAGCACAATAAGGCAAGAAAAAGAAATAAAAAGCATAATAACTGAAAATAAGAAACAAAAGTATCATTATTTGCTATTTAAACAGTATGACTGTCTACAGATAAAACTCCAAAGAATCTACAACTTATTAGCAATAATAAAATAGTTTATATTGCTACTGAGTATAAGATTAACATAAAAGCATAAAGCATATCTGTACATACTACGAAAGAGCCATTTTACAAAAGAGCCATTTTAGCTACAACAATACAATAAAGTATCTAGATATCTAAATAAATAAATATGTCTTGCAAAAGATACACAAAAACCGTTAAGTAGAATTTCATATAGTATCTATAAAACCAAATTTACTTTTTCATCAAAATATTAATTTCTCAAACAAATCATAAATTTTAGGAGAGTGAATTCAAAATTCAAGCTTACCTGTCATTCCATGACTTCTCATTCTTCCCATCTTGTATTCTGCTTTCAGAGATGGTAAAAGTGCTGCTCCAATGGCTATACCATCTAACATGGCACTAAATTTAAGAACAATAGGCTTTTTTTCTAAGCCTTCTGGCAGCTGAGGAAATTCATTTGTTTCAATAGGAGTTTGATTAACACTTGTTGGGGTTTTTTCAGAAGGTAGTGGCGTTGCAATATCTTCTTTTACAGGCTGAGGGCTATAAAGCAAAAAATTAAATAAAAAATAAACACAATTAAGAGCTACCATTTAATTGTATAAAATTATGGGATTTAGTGAAAAATAGCAAAAATATACTGTGAACAATGATTTCTTTCCAATATTAGATCATATCAAGACTTCCTAAAAACAGCCCTTGAACAATAATAATCTATAAAAGTTGACAAGAAGAAGTTATAACAATATAAACTCCTGGAATGTTATACTTCCAAGGCAATTCATATAATTCACGTAAAACTGGGATTTAAACTCAGATTTCTCTGATTCTGAACTCTATGACTTAACCATTACGCACTCTACTGTTGACTGTAATACTATTAATACTACTGCCCCTACTACTACTGCCACTGATAAGAATAATAATGCCAACACCAACAATAACAATAACTATTTGAGTGCCAGGTACTATTCTTAGTGCTTTGTGTATTTTATCTCATTTACCTCACAAAACCGTTTAAGTAGGTACTATTATCTCCACTTTGTAAATGAGGAAGCACAGCTAGAAAGTAGTGAAACTAGAATTTGAACCCAGTCCGTCTGACCCCAGGGTCTGATTTTTAACTACTACACTACTGATAATAAGGAAAAATTTCTTAGAGAATTTTAAAACTAAGACTCATGTACACATTCTAGATTTCATATGCTATCCACAACATATTTAAACTTTTACTACTTAGGTCAACTTCAGCCATGATTTAATATTACATCAAAATTAAAGACTGATAGAACAACTGTAAAAATCACTACTTAAGGACACCATGAAAAGACACACTAATGTTTTCCCACTTCATAGGATGGGGAAAAGAAAACATAATGACAAATTTTTTACCTTTTACATATACTTTTATTAGGTATAACTTTTGCAGACCAAGACTAAGGCTCTGCAATGCAGACACATGAACAAAGGTTACAGACATAAGGAATAAAGGTTAATATGCAAAGGTCTGATTTACCGCCCTTTGAAATATTTATATGGCATTGTCGAATGCTGGCTTGAATCACATACTATAATTTTATACAAAGGACAGCACAAGACCATGCATGGGACATAAAGACATAAATGACTACTGCTATTTCTTAAATTTATGCAGTCATAAATTTCAGTGAATTCAGAGTAAATAAAGATTAATATAGTCCTAGAATTCATTAATTTGCTTTTTATTATTACCTCTTATTATGTCCAAAAATCTCTAGGATCTCTTAAGCTTTGTTTAAGCAATACAGAACACTGACAATTGCATTTATGACATAGTACTTTGATGATATCCAATATGACTCTCCTATGACCATGTCTGGCTACTCTTTACCTGCCCCACTGTCCATAAGTAACCGTTCATCTTCCTCCAAACTTCTGTTAACACAGCAAAGAATATCCTGAGGTACCATATGGAATTACAGAATGTGAACAAATAAAATAACTTACGCTGTAGAAGGTTGTCTGATGAGGTCTGAGATTTGTTTAGACAGTTGGTGAGAACTTCGAACCATCATGCTGTGTAAGGTGGCAGGGTGCTGAGGAATGTTGATGCTGATAGCTCCTACTTTGAACACAGCAGCATTGTTTGTCTTCAACCCTCTCTGGGCACTATAGAGGGCTTGGGATTTGGCAATACTACATTTCACTACAGTTCTAGCAATAGAAAAGAAGGATCATTAAAATATAGCCAAATAAGGAGAAATTTTGACAAAGTATTAAGAGTAAGATACTTTTAAATAATTTAAGGAACTAAAACAACTTAAGATTTTTCATGTGTTTAAATCATATATTGAATAAATACTCCTTTCTAAAAATATTAAAATATATTTTAGATTGCTTACACTGAATAGTATTCTATTTCTTTAATAGAATTTATAGAAGAAAATAACTATGTGTTCACATGTAAGTAAAAGCACGTTACATATATACATACACACATAAAATTCTGTTTTGATTTTTTTTGCCTATTCAGAACTTCTCTTCTCCAACTTATTTTAGGGATCTATACAACCACTAAAACGAGCAGGCAATGAATATAAAAAGAAAAAAAAATACTCCATACTTCTTAAAATCTAATCAAGAAATCAAATTTTACCAACAATCACCCACTATGTTAAAAGAAATTGATAGGAAGGAAGAAATAAAGTAACTTGCATTTTCTGCTATTTATTTTCAGTTTATATTTTCAATGAGTGGCAAAGAAGTCACAGAAGTCTGATTCATAATGAGAAAGGCCACTATTCTTAGTTAAGCATTAGTACACTTTACTAGTATAGACATAAAGCAAAGATATTATCTTTCTTCTTCTCTTTCCAATGCCTACAACAGTGCCTGGAAGATGATAGGCCCTCATCAAATATTTTTGAAATGAAAAAGCAGAAAGAAGTAAAGCAGAAGAATGACTCTCAACACTACAACTGTGGAATTCCACAGATAGTATACAATAAGACATGTATGTAGAAGCCATGATACAGCAGTCTTTGACATATACAATGGAAAGGTAATGAACTACACCATTAAAGACCTACATAATAAAAGGATAGCTTCTAATATAAATGTTGTCCTTCAAATGGGCAAAAGATTTTCAACAAATAGATTTGGCAAAATACACAAAATGCAAATTTCATATTAACTACAGGTTAGTTTACAAATTTTAATCTCTGGATTGGCTGCAGAAGATTCACTAATGATTCATTTATAGTCTCAATGATAGAAAGAACCAATTCATCACTTTTAACTTCTTTTAGAATAAGTCTTGAGAGGCCTAACAGTAGCTCTATCAGAGGTCTTGATTATTAACTGACAGTGTAAGCCAGATCTTATATAAAATTTAAAAAAATGATTACTACAGAACTATACTCCCTTCTTCTACAAGACAGTATTTTCAGAGATGATCACTGATGGGGATAGGGGTCGGGGGAGTAGTCTATGGAATTAGTCTAGTCAGCATGAGGGCAGGCTCAGGAATTCTGACTACCTAACTGATTTTGAAATCTTTTCTAACATTATAATAATTAAAACCACTGTTTCTCAATAATGATATTTCAAATTCAGTTTCAACATGAGCCACAAATTACCTAGATGGTGCTAAAATGCAAATGGCTCTTTAGTTGTGAACATCATCCATCTATTGAATAAAACTAAACATGCATTTACCAAAAAATCTGTGTTGCTACCATGGCAGTCCAGACATTCCACACCTATCTTGCTATATACCTTTATAACCCGTAGAAGTCTTCCTAAATATTACTTTTGCTAATATAAGCACATATGCAACACTGGATTCTCAATTATATACCAAAAGTCTAGAATGGAAAGCTAATGGGGCTGATAGTTCCTCCACTGTAGATCCTACTGCGGTATGTCCAGTGAAATTTTGATATTAAGGACTTCAAGGGCTCCGTGTTGCCCAACTTGAGAGAGCCCCATTCACACTGTAGTCCATGTAAATGATGCCTACCACTACAATGTGACTGCTGCTGGACAACATGGTGGTCCTACACTGATCACATTAAACCAGAAACTGTAGAGCTACAGATTTGCCAATAGAGCAGTAACTCTCCCCATTTTAAAGACAGAATTATAAGGTTGAGTTATGCAGATGCTTTCTTCTTAGTGTTTTAATAATTTTTGCAATTAGTGAAAACTCATTGGCAAAATGAAATTTTTTAGCTTTATATTATCATATCAAAAATTAACAAATAATTGTGATAATAGAAATTTTAGCAGTTATTTCTCTAAAAAAGCAACTACAGCATTACAACCTGTTGACAACAACAAAATAAGGTATGAATTACAAACGTAGCCCTTACCTGTGTTTTCCTCGAATACCAGTAAACTTCAATCTATTAAGGGTCTATATTAAAGCTACAAAACAGTAACTACATACATGCACAGCAATGAAGATAATTTAAATATCTAAAACTACTTAAAACTATGTTAATCACAAAGCCAGGAAAAAGAATGACATACAGAAACTCTTGTTTGGCTGTACTTGTAGGAGATGTAGGAAAATCCTCCAGTCTACAGATGAAGATTCAAGAGAAAGCAAGAAAACAAAAAGGAAGCATATAAACATTCATGCACAAATTGGTTATAATATGACCAATTATCTGGAAAGCTTTTCTAATTTCCCACTCTTAACATTCATTTTCCTTCAAAGTATGTTTTGAACTATTTTATTTTTTTCCATTCCATTTCCTTTTAATTGTAAATGGAAATGAAATACCAAAGAATACATCCAAAATATCTTAATAGTAGGAGTTTGGCAGTGACTAATAAATAACTTTTATTTTTCAAATAAAGCAGTTAAGGCATCTTTAACTGGGGAAAGAAAAGGCAAGAAATACCAACTATATAGTGCTTTTTAAACAAATCTATTAATATTTCATAAATATTACATTTTGCAAGTTGAGAGACTACTTGAAGCTCTTCTCTTAAGAGATCATAGATAACGGAGATAAGAGATCCAAGAGGATAGAATAAATAAAACATAGGGAACATCTATAGAAATTTAGTTTACTTTCTGAATAGGTTAAAGTAGCCATAGTACTGCAAATTTAGAGTCAACAAGGAATCATGGAATCCATGGTCTGTGGAGACTTTCTGCAGGAGCATCATGCTGAGGTGGAAGGACTGCAGGTTCAGGCATCTCTTCTTACTGACTATATGATTTTAAGCATTTTAGGCAAATATATTGATCTTTCTGAACCTCAATTTATTGTCCTGTAAAGTGGGGACAAAATTACCCCAGTTCACAGGATTGTGGTGAGGATTAAATAAAATAATCTAGGTGAGGCTCCTGGCAGAGAGTAGGCACTTATAATACTGCAATTAACATATAATAATACCCCCTCCTCCCAAATTGAATGAACAGAGAAAGATCACATCTCTCACAGCCACTGCAATTTCCTGGTCTTTCCTGAAAAGACTGTTTAGGAAATGTGATGAACACTAGGCAGCTGTATGAAATGAATACATAGTCTTTGGTTCTAGACTTAGAGGTTCAAACTACTCCAGCAAGACTTAAACCTGAGAGGGTCTCCAGGAAGTCTTGAGAATGTGCTCTGGGGTTGCTGATTTTAACTAAAACTCATTGCAGAAAGCTATGACCCATTTATAAACATCAATTTCAGGAAATGTTCCCCTAGATAGCTACTACCACATTATTCAGATTCTTAAAATATTATGAGTAGAGCTGTAACGTATCATACTTCTTAGTCAATCTATGACTAGTAATTTTTACAGCACTGAACCAAATCTATTTAGTCAGTATTTAGCATCATGGATACATTACAGTACAAAAGTAGCACAACATTAACTGGTTATAATATTAAGAAAGAACAAATTCTCAAAATCTGATCTAAATTATCAAAACCAATTTTGTAGTTACAACATAAAACTGTTCCATTGAAAGGAAGTTAGGAATGAAGGTTATGAATAAAGTCAGATGGTTAAATATATTGGTAACCACTTAATCATCTGAATATCATGTATAAAGGTAATCATTATCAGAGCAATTCTGAACAGACCCCAAAACAGAACTTATAAGGAAAAGGTAAGAATAAAGTATCAAAAGTATATGATATACTCACTATAAAAGGCTTACCTATACTATTACAAAGATTTCATAGGCTTTACTGCTAAATACATTCAATGCAAAAATGACAAGTGAAAGTTTTGAAATCCAGTGTGAATATGGGTAATGCTTAATTAATATAAAATTAAGTGAGTCTATATTCTTTGCCTGTAAGTTTGTTTTAACTGTTTGAATTATGTGAAGATTGGCCTCTTGTATGTTGAATTGAAATTAGTATTGTGATCATTTTTCTTGTTATACAATCTTAACAATATACTGGGAGTCATTTTTTTTGTGGGGGGTAGGAGCAGGTAGTAAAACAAGTTTTAGAAAGAAAAAAGTTATTTTCCTAAAAACATTTTATCTGGTTATATTCTTAATGACAGTCAGAATCTAAGTATTTGGGAACTGAGATTATGTGTATAAACTTCAAAACTCAGCAGGTGTGGGTTCATCCAAAGACTTTTAAGTTTTCTCTAAAACTCTAACAATTATAAGAAAATAATAAAAATCAATACTTACTGTATATTTGGTGTAATCCCCTCAAGCAGCACAATATTAACCCCACCAATATGAGCAGTGGCACATGTCTCAGTCATCTTTTGATGTAAAACATCTTAAATATGAGAAAAAAAGAATTATTTAAATTCTGGAAATAAGATAACTACTTTATAACAAAATTGCATTTTATTTATAATACAGTGTGACAAAAGATAATTTTAAAGTTATGATAAAATTTTTTCAACTATTTCAAGACTACTTTTTAAAAAATTTCTTTACAGTTTATTTCCTTGCATTCATATATACATACATATTACATGTCAAAATTGGAATAATACAAATACATATCTTAATATACTATTCATGCATTAAACAGTCTACTGGAATTAAATAGCCTAATGGTATTTTAAATCTCAGAAATAATACTTAGTGCAGAAAACTTGGAAAATCAAAAAAAGTAGGAAAAAAGGAACCACATAAACTAGCATTCTTGGTCCATATAATTCCTGTGATTTTAATGGATGGTGTAAACATTTTTATTACTTAACAAAACCAAATGAAATCACACATACCATTTTGGCTACTTTTTTCATTTAGCATTTTTTCACATCAATAACTTCTACAATATAATTTTAATGGGTAAGTTATAAACTGTCATATGGCTATAAAAATAACTTTACCAATTCCTTAATGCCGGATTGGCTGCTTCTTTGTACAGACATCTTTTCACACAATTGTGATTAGTTCTTCTACCTAGTTTTGCAAATGCAGAGTTGCTGAGTTGGAGGATAAATGTGCTTTAAAGACTACTGATAAAAACTATTAACCTTCAGGAAGGTTAAACCAATTTATATCCATTTAGAAGAGAAGGAAAACATCCTTTTCCTTGATTCTCACCAAAACTGGGTATTGTCATTCTTAACTTTTGCTAAACCAACAAATGAAAAAAATAATTCTTTTTTTTTAACCAGTAAAGTTGAACAAATTTTTTATGTCAACTTAGTCATCTGAACTTGTGTGTGTATCGCCTATATCCTTTGCCTATATTTTTCTAAGGAGGGCTGACGTGTTTTTATTTTTCTTATCAATTTATAATCCATTGAATTTCTTCAGAGAATTTTCTTTAATAGTACATAATTTTTAATTTAAAATTAGTTTTTGAGTAAATAATAAATGTTCAGAATACAAAACAGGTGAAGGGTATATAATGAAAAGTAGGTACAAAATAACTTTTCATTGGACCTTACATATTTGGTAATCATAAAGTTAACAATAAAAATACATTGTGATTCATAATTTTCCTTTCTTGTGTAATATAATCTGTCAGGTAAATTTTACAACCAGAAAGAAAAGACACTGGTATTACAGAGTCATCGCTGCAAGGGAACTACTGCAACATCAGTTTCATGCTGCTGTATCCATTGATTCTGAGAAGCATTTTTTTTTTTTTTTACTTTTAGCATCACTGAAATTGGGATGCATTTTACAATCAGTGGCATCTTGCCATATCTGGCAACATTATTTTCTTTCTTTGTGAAATATAAAATAATGGTGCACCTTCAAATTGATGGTCTCCTAGATTTGATAAAATGTCAACCCCTGTTATCTGTCTCAAGATGAATGGTATGTTTTCATTAACCTAGAAAATATTATATCAGCTACAGGGACTTCTTTTTATAGAGACACTAAAATGAGTATTGGAGTGTAAGATTTCTTTAGAAGTAAGCAAAGAAAAGCAAATTTTTCACAAATTTCATTATTTTGGTAAAATTTTCAGCCATTAAAGACATTTTACTAGTTGGTATTAAAAGACAAAGAATACATGCCACTGGGTATTAGGTACATTAGCTTGATGTCTATGTGCCCAAATATTTTCATTAGATATCAAAGCTGCCTCAATTCAATGATCTTCAATTGCATTCAAAGTTCTTGGTACTATTCTACTGAAGAATTTGGGAAATTCTGTTTTCTGAGGAAAAACTGCCAAGTAGGAATTTCAGAGACATTGCATAGTGCAGAAAAGTAGCCCTATGGTATTAGAAAATTGTCATACCTTTCATTTTTTCCTTAAGAGTAAAACTGCCATGGATCCTCTTCAGTTCTGATTCCATTGTTAGTCCACCAATATCTGCCTCTAAATGTGTGCGGTTCACCATGCCAATCCCAAACACTATTAGAGTAACATGCTGAGGTTCAGAAGTTACCAAGCTACGTTTCCTCTGTGTCTTAGTCAAACTGTTGTTGTCTTGTTCATTCTCAAACACAACTTTACATGTTGGCTCTGTAGGGCTCCGAACTCCTTTATAAGTAAATGGAAACATACAGTTTTAGATATGAAAACTGCAAAATCGATGGACATTCCAAACATCATCTTACCTTTCTTCCCTTCACATTCCCACCAAGTCCTCTTCCCCATCAAAATGATTTAAAATTTTTTTCAACATTTTCCCAAGTTCCTACCAAAACTAAATAGTAGAACTAGATATTTTAAATCATGTCTGTCTGAATTTTTAAAGAACATATTATGTAAAGGCTAAAGAGGATGGGAAATGAGGTGGCAGGATATCCGAATGCTATTACTATTTTCTCTCCTTGGTGATTGCCAGTTTCTCTGCATTTCAATTATTCACTTATAACAGTAAAGAAACAATGACCAACCTGCTGTCTTTTTTCAAATTACTGCTATTCTAAACAAAAATTTAAAAAACATAAAAATGTCTGTTACCTGCCGGTCCAAATGTTTCTGAAGATTTTTCCAATATTCCTGTTGGATCAGAAATAAGTGAATAGAAGTTCAGCAATTTATACATATTCTGCCAGCACTCAGCTGAAGGCTCACTTTGTTCTGATACTGTAATTGAATCCGAGTCATCCATATGAATAGTCATGTGATCAACCACATCTTTGGAACCTTTCCTAGACACTTTGGAAGTTCTTCTTTCAGATCTTCCTAATGAATTTTTGTTTCGAGGTTCCTTTTTGTTATTCTCATTGTTGGTCCGTTTGTTCTTTGCATTATTTACTCTATTGCCGCCATTAAGACTTCCTCTAGAACTGCGGCTGAAGTCAGATGAGCGAAAATCCCGATGTTTTCTGGTTTTGAAGGTAGGTGTTGGGGAAGCAGATCCAGCTGTATATCTGCTAAGTTTAATGTCAGTCTGAGTCGCTTTGATGTCATCTATCATTGTACTAAACTGATGAATAAGACGAACCAAAGCCATATCTACATGTTGGCTTATTGACTGACAGGAAATAGTAAAGTTGCAGTGAAAGGTATTGTAATATCGCTTGTTGAGATCATGAAAAGAAAAGGCACTCGTAGAGTTCTGAGGGGTGCACACTGACTTTTCCATTACAACAGCACTGATGCTAAAGGTTTCCAACATTAATGCTGGTTTGAACTCAAGGGGAGGAAGATTCACGTGGCCTTGCCTAAAAATGAAAAAAAAAAGGACAAGGTTTTACTTCCTTTTTTCCAGAACCATACATCGTTATTAGTTTATAAGCAAAATAATCTCTAAGGTGAAATGTAAGTCATTTAAATAATTTGGAGCAGGAGAACCAGCAGAATATGCTTTTTCACTAGGTCAGTCTTTTTACAAGTTGGAAGATGGGCCTTAAGTCTTCCTTCTTGATCTTACTCTAAAACTGAATAAGAAGTCAAAATCATTTTATGTTAAGAAATGATTTCAGTGAAGTGATAAAACACTTTTTCTTGCCATCCGATGATACAGCCCTACAGTATTGAAATGTAGAGTTAATTATAGATCAATTAGGATACCTCCATTAATCATCCCCTCCCCTCTGTAACCATGTATTTAATTTCTTCACATTTAATATAATTTTATTTGCTATTAAAAAGGAGACCAGGATAGGCATGGTGGCTCATGCCTATAATCCTAGCACTCCTCCCAAGGTGGGAGGACTGCTTGAGGCCAAGAGTTGAGACCAGCCTGAGGAAGAGTGAGACCCTATCTCTACAAAAAATAGAAAAATTAGCCAGGTGTTGTGGCACATGCCTGTAGTCCCAGCTACTTGGGAGGCTGAGGGCAGGAGGATCACTCAAGCCCAGGATTTTGAGGCTATGATGATGCCACTGCATTCTAGCCTTGGTAACAGAGAAAGTGAGACTCTGTCTCAAAACAAACAAACAAAAAAAACCACAAAGGAAACCCTCATGGTATACTTTGCCATGTTCTAAGTATAGAAGTAAAGTAACTGAAACAAAAACAAGAAATACACCAAAAAAATCCTTAAAATCTTATATAAAAATCATTTTGGCAAATTTTCCTGTTTATCTAAAGATTTTCATGTAAGAATATTTTAGTCAATTTAATTAATAAAAAACCAAAAATTTCTTAAATTTTCATAAACCAGCTACCAATAAGAATAAACCTCAAACACCAAAACTGTAAAAAGTTTTTTTTTCCCCTCTTTTTCTAGGTACACTATGAATGTATAGCTATATAGGTCAAGATAAACCTAGGAGTTTTTTCTGTAAAAAAAGAAAAAAATCAGAATCTGCTTTGATATCTTCAATCTAAAGAATTTATAATTATAGAATAGTAATATCTTTTTTTTTTGAGACAGTCTCACTCTGTTGCCCGGGCTAGAGTGCCATGGTGTC
>VBSM01000483.1:26793089-26817874 GCA_008086735.1 Cheirogaleus medius
GGTCTCATTCTTGCTCAGGCTGGTTTCGAACTCCTGACCTTGAGTGATCCGCCCACCTCCGGCTCCCAGAGTGTTAGGATTACAGGCATGAGCCACCACACCAGGCCAGAATAGTAATATCTTAATGAATACTAGTTTTTATTTAATAAGAAAAATGCCATATTGTAGTATGATTCATGTGAATGCATAAACTCACAGGAAGCGTACAATGAATGCGGTCAGAGAAAGAAACACTGGATTTTGAGAATTAGAACAGATAGGAGACAGAAGATTCAAAATAGATGAAAATAATCCACAACAGCAAAAATAAGAATCTAAAGCATGTATGGGTGGCAAGAAAAGTCTTAAAGAGGGGAGATTCAAGTAAAGGAGAAAAAAATTGGGGATATGAGAAGCAGTTATTCAAGGCAAAAGCAGCCAGACAAGTAAAGTTCTGACATAGGCACTGTAGAGAAACAGTTATAATTAAAATTTAAAACAATTTATCAAGTCCTGGATATATGCAGCTATTTTCACTGAAGACAGTAAAGACATAAAGAAACTAATATTTATAAGAACTTATTACATGCCAGATTCTGTGCTAAATGGTTTAATAACTGCCTTGGCTTTACAATCTACCAGGAGAGTTATACATGTTTATGTAAGAAACTATAACCCAAAAGTAATACATAATAGTTAGCAGAATGAACTATGTGCTACAAAAATAAACAAACAAAAAAATCCAGACAAGACTGAAATTAATGACTAGGAAAAGTACAGTGTGCAGAAGGTCTCCAAATAAATATGAGTTAGAGGAGGAATTACAAGAGACCTGAAAAATAAAATCTAACTATTAGTTAGTTGTAAGAATGTGGAGCATTCTTACCACAGAGCTGGTGTGATAGTAGCAAACTTAAAAGGAGTGTTAAGTTTGGCTAGCTAGACCAAAAGCAATTAAGTTCAGAGAATCACTCTGGGAACATAAAGGAGAAGTGTGGTCAGACGATGGTCTAGTCTGTAGCAAGACTGCATGGCATTTACTAGGCCAATAAGTAAGGCTATAATTATAATCTAATTTTACATATATAATCTATATCTCTATATTTAACCTACTACATATAAATTATACTGTATATAATTATAGATACTCTAATTATATAATGAAGAATATACTGTATGTGTGTATATATACATTTATATAATTTATATTTATATGAAAGCCAGCTATTACAAATAGAAATACAAGTTTATCTCAGATATTTTAACCCTAAATAAGGAGTATATGTAGGTTTTAACGTGTTAAGTCTAGATTTGATGGTTCCAATATAAAAAAATTTCAGATATGTGGTTAAGTAATAGCTCCCCAACAATATGATTCATATTTTTAACTAAAATTTACTGTGAATAACTGCATAAACTACAAACTTGCCGCTAGCTCTTCAGTCACTACATAAACAGGTGTACACCATGATGACTGACCAATCACATCTTGCAAACTTCTTGCAAAGTTTGTCAGTGACAGTGATTGGTTAAAGTACATTTGTTATTCAATTCCCTCACAGACACATAGTTATTTGTGTTGCCTCCTTGTCTCCCAGTGATAAATCCCCAAGACATTTTACAAAAATGAATAATCAAAAAGAAGGAATCAGACAACAAAGATGAAAATGCAGCAAAGAAACAAAAAATGATAATACTGGTAGTGAAAATCCATTGTAAATGGAATTACTGAAGGAACAGTTGACCATGTAAATGTCAATGCTTCTACTATTTAAGACTCTAGATAGGCCGGGCGCGGTGGCTCACGCCTGTAATCCTAGCACTCTGGGAGGCCGAGGCGGGTGGATAGCTCAAGGTCAGGAGTTCGAAACCAGCCTGACCAAGAGCGAGACCCCATCTCTAAAAAAAAAAAAAAAAAAAAAAAAGACTCTAGATATGCAGTCAGAAAAATTCAGTGAAGCCTTATTGACATAAGAGGAAAATGGCTGTGACAAAAGGGATGAAGATATCCCAGAGGAAATGATGCTGACAAAAAACTCCATAGTGAAAGGAACGCCAAGTGTTTCATGATGTTGAAAGTGCAAAGGATAAAACATTCAAAACAGAACCATGCTTACAAAGGAGTATGACATTTTGCCAAGCACAGAAAAAAATCCTTGTTCTTTATTGTAAGTTATATCATAAGAAGAAAAGGACAGTTTAAACTACCCTTTGGTAAGTTTTTACAAAGATATAAAAAAGTTTAATTCTCAATGTTTCTAATGTTTTAAATACAGTGTACTAAATATTTGTTTTACTATTTTTTTAATTTCACTGTAAGTTTATAAACAGTAAGTTTATGAACAGCATGTTTTCATGAACACTGTCAAGGTTACAAAATAAAAGTAATTTTTCCCACTGATGGTTAAAATCACTTTGCGGCCGGGCGCGGTGGCTCACGCCTGTAATCCTAGCACTCTGGGAGGCCGAGGCGGGTGGATAGCTCAAGGTCAGGAGTTCGAAACCAGCCTGACCAAGAGCGAGACCCCGTCTCTAAAAAAAAAAAAAATCACTTTGCACTATTTCAGCTTGCATGGTCATTGTTATGGTACCACACTGTTGTGAAATGCAAGGACACCCTCTATTTAATAGAAAAAACAATGTGATCTCCATGTTCCTGTGCCATTAGAAATTCCTCAGACATTTTGACGTGAAACAAAATTTAAAAGAACTATATTTTTCTATATGTGATTCCACGAAATTTTATAAAAACTAACTTTGTTAAATTTAAATGTTTAAATAGAATATTTCAAGTGAAAAATATATTTTACTTAGCTATATATTTGATACAAGTATTTTAGTTTTAATTTACCACCTTGCAACAGCACAAAAAAGATTAAACCAAGAATGTTGCAAACACCTCTTGTCATAAATGACATCTATCTCCATATTCTACTATTCTGTCCACTAAAGACCCAATTCAAGGTAAAATTCCAAATTCCCAAAAGATTAGTTGAATCCTATTAGTGGGTATATAATTGCCTATGTAAGCAGTGAAAAAACCTGAAAAAACATCCATGACAATACAGAAAAGCAGCAAAAGATGGTTCTTAACCTTCACTCTGCTACACTTAGTATTCCTGTTTGTTTTTCATGGCTATACTCTCAATATGATTTCTACCCTGTTCCTAATACAAAATACTACCTGACTCAAGTCAACTCATAAAGAAGGTTAGGAATAAATTCTAAATAAAATATACAAAATTAGAATGCTTAGGTCATAAGAATTCCACTACTGCCAAATAAATAAATGCTGAGTGTGTATATCAAATATGTATTTCAGATGACCCTTATGTATGTGTTAACATGGTACAAAAATATGCCTAAAAATAGGCCTCATAAATCTGTTGATAAAAATCAACCAGTTATTAAGAAAATGTGGCTACCACTTTTATTAAATGGTAATTATCTTCTCATTAAGATATCAGAATTACTTGCTCATTAGAAACAGAAGAAAGCAAAGTTAAAAAAAAAAATAAAACAGGTACTATAATTCTTGCACAAAATTTTAAACAAAAATGCAAAAGACACCTTCTTGCTCTTTTGCCTTTTCTTTCTTTGGCTGTGTCTGAGTCCACAATATCTGCTCTGAGGCAGTCCAAAGTCCCTGAAAATGAAAGATGTTCTCCAAAGTACATTCGGTAGCAGAGTGGCATTGTATCCTGTGACTGGATCCCTGTATGACTCAGAAGAGGTTTGAAAACAACCTAAAAGACAAAAACATTCATATTAGCTCAACTTATAGTTCATCATTTACTGCAGGAATTATATATAGAAAAATACAGCTTTTTTTCTTATCCTACTATATAGTACATATCATTACCATAATGTGAAGCAAAAAAAATGGTCTCATATAATTGGCTCTAATTTTACTAAAAACCTAACATTTTTGAGCACCTATTCTGTGTCACTCATCCTCACTTTAATCTTAAGGACAAAGATTTCTTGACCCTGCCTAGTTGTGTGAAAGTACAGGGAAAATTATGAATTAGTGTAAATCATTCTACCTCTTGCTTTCAAAAAAGGCATGAATACCTACTGTGTTTCTGTTTTTTTAAAAAAAATAGCTTGTATATTAGGTTCACAAAGTGGTTTATCAACTTCCTGTGTTAATATAATAACATTTCAAATGTTATGGCTATCTGACTTATTTTAAAATGATATTCCTTGGTTGTAATAGTCATTTAACATTTATTTTCTGACAGAAAACTTTTTTTACATTTTAAGTATCATACATGCTTACACAAATACATTACTCTGGTTAAATCTCTAACTGAATTTCATAATCACTAGGAGCTAACCCAAGCAGAAGCAACTACAGGTGTTCAATGCTAGAGCACTATAATCACTCTGACTATTCATCCTTTACTGCATAGTTCCTTTTCCTCCTCCTCCATATTAAATACAGGTGCTAACCAGTGCTTTCCTCAGCCTTCTTCTAACTCTTTCACTATGCATTCTCTCTTAGTGATATTTTCCTGAAGCTTAAAAAGCCCCATCTCAGTGGACAAGTGCCACTTATGCAATGAGACCCAAGTCCGCATTTTCAATTGTCCTAGGTCCCCTTATGTTTTTTGTGCTCGGTAAGAGAGGCCACTCTTTTGACGGTCTGAAGGGCTAAAATGAGAGAATTCAAACAATATTACTGTAGACTGGAAACATAGGGAGAAATTTTTGCTCCCTTGGCATATTCCTTCTTGGCATTACCCTTCCTTAGGTTTGCTCTTTCATCCCAATGGAAAAACTCTTCCCTCTGCAAAATTCAAATCATCCTCCATCTTTCCAAATCTTTGTCACCAACTTATGTACCCTGGTTAATCTTTCATACCTATTAGGTACTTTGATTTCTGACTTTCTTTCTTTTCTTTTCCATCCCAGTTGAGCATCTTGGATGACTTCAGTAGCCATGCAGATGACTCAATCAACACTTCAGTTCCAAAGTTACATGACTTCCTTGTCACCCACAACCTTGATTTAAACTCCACTTCAGCAACTTCCTAGACTCTATATTATATCTCTTCACATCATTTTTCTTGCTACATCTACTTTGGATCACTCCTCTTCTATTCTTATACCTGAGCTGCTAAAGACAATAAGAGAAAATTACATAACTGCATTCACTATCACTTCAACACTTATATAAACCCTTAACTTGAGCCCATCAGTTAGATCCTCAGCACTATTAAGCAATCCTTATGCGGGTCTGTGGTAAGCTCTCTTTTCCACTTAGTCCAACCTTTACACATGTCTAAATCATCTTACACAATTTTTATCATATTATTTAATATTCATTTTCCTGGTGGATTTTAGAGTCTTATCTGTTAAATAGAATAGTTATCTCTAAAGTGTGTATTGAATGCTAATAAATATGAACTTATACAAGCCAAAACATAAAAATTATTTCTTTTCCCACTCTTCCTTTTTTAAAAAAATAAAAGAGTCCCTAAAAACTACTCTAGAGCTAGGCACAGTGGCAGGTGTCTGTAGTCCCAGCTACTTGGGAGGCCTAGGCAGGAGGATCAAGAATTTGAGCCAAGCCTGGGCAACACAGTGAGACCCCATCTCCAAAAATAAAATCTAAACTACTCCAATGTATTGAGGAAGTAAACCTCATGAAAATTTAAAAGCACCTGATACATTTCTTAACATAAATTACCTCCTTTTGTAAGACAATTGAAACAATTTGAAAACTTATTTCTATATTATAGTTGTAAACTATCCTTATTAACTTCCCAAAAACTCTTAGAGGAAAAAGCACCTTTTTTATATAAAGCATTTCTTTCTATAATTGCCTCTAAATTCCAATACTTCTCATTTCTCTACAAATATTGCTCTAACCATTAACTCTTTTTGCCTATTTTTTTGATTGTGACCTTCCTAACTCCTTACAAATACAGTCAGCCCTCTATACCCATGAGTTCCACATTCAAGGATTCAACCAACCACGGCTCAAAAATATTATAGGGGGAAAAAAACAATAAAAAATAAGCCAAGTGTGGTGGCACACATCTGTAATTCCAGCTACTTGGGAGACTGAGACAGCAAGATCACTTGAGCCCAGAAGTTAGACACCAGCCTAGGCAACGTAGAGAGACCCCATCTTGCAAAAAAGAAAAAAAAGTCAACACAGTTAATAACTATTTACATAGCATTTACATTATATTAGGTATTATAAGTAATATAGAGAAGTTTAAAGTGTATGAGAAGATGTGCACATGTTACATGCAAATACTACACCATTTTATAAAAGGGACTTGAGCATTTGCAGATTTGGAGATCCTTCAGGGGTTCTGGAACCAAGCCCCTGTGCATACAGAAGGGCAATTGCCTGTAAATATGTTTGAGACTCTTTCATCCTGAAAAAATGACACCTCCTCTCACTCATGTCCCACTCTCCCACTTGCCTTCTGGTCACTCACACTAAAAAGTATGTTTCAAAGGATTTTACTCTTCACTCTCCACATTTAATCAATTAAATAAGACCTCCACAATAGTCTCCTTTACCTTTGCAAAGCCACAACCATCTAAGCTTATAGTCTCATTATCACTTGTGTGAACTATTTGAATAACTCATCTTTTCACCTCGAGTTTTTTCAATTCATTTAACAGATTGCCACTCTTATACTATTTCTACATGTACAGTTTTAGTTACTTTACTACTCTGTTCTAAAATCATCAATGCCTCCCCATTGTTCACTCAATAAAGTATTAAGGTAGCATTAAGGACTATAGAATATGATTAAATTTAACTTTCTAGTCACATTACTTGGCCAATTTGTTACAAATAACAAAAATGTTACTAATGAGACTCTTCTGTTTAATGATCATCTATAGATGCTTAATTTGCATTTATAATTAATCCATGTACTTTTTGTATGAAGACTGGAGACAGGCACAGTATAAAGACATTTGCTGGAATTCTAAGATGCATACTGCTTGATGGTTCTATAATAGTTACCAAATACTGTCTAAGGAGGCATTATTATAATTGGGGGAAAACAGGCTGGCTCACCTGTGCATCAGCAAGCTGAACAGCAGGAAACCCTTGGTTTGCTTCTTCTACACCTGCCACATCATCCTGACTAGTGCTATGCTGAGAATGTGTCCCATCCAAAGTATTCTGGTCACTAGACAAGACAGTGTTGAAATCTGAGGCTGAGGGTATTGTAGGAAGATTGGGTGCAACACCTAACAATAAATTTTCAAAAATAAAATTGTAAAATGTAAATTATTAGGAAACAGAAACACATAAAAGAGTATAGCAAGGTAAACTTTTAAAGTCTATACTGTAGTACCAATATTAAACTGTTTAAATTGAAAAGAAAACAATTAGTACTTTTAAGTTATTTTATAGACATGATTTCCTAATGAAAAATGAAATTAAACTAAATTTTCAGAAAATATTAGTCGTCCTTATATATAAAGTCTATATTAAAGCCAGTCAGTCCAAAACATAGAATTTTATGGCTGAAAGATCTCTGAAAAGCATTTAATGCCCCATCAGCTTTGCACTGAGGTAGAGAATTACAGGAAGCAGCAGGTCAAAAGCCACAGGTATCACAGAATCACACACATGCTTTCCTGAGGCAGAACAAAAATGCAACAGCACTATTTACTTCCTCTCTGCTCCCACTATCCTTTAGCTCCCCAGGCAAAGGACCCATGACAGAGGGGAATTGTTCCTTTCTGGTTCCCTTGAAATTTAAACTGCATGTACTCTGTGTGGTATTATGAGACTAGTACCAGAAAGTTGCCAAGAGCTGGTGGAAGCACCATCCTTCTATCTTTTTCAGCCAAGAGCCAATGCTAAGAACCAGTATGTGGTTAGAATTAGAATCAGTACCAGATTCAAAGTGGTCCACACAACAGCAAAAAAAGGAACTAAGTAGTTACATATCAACCATTTTTCATACTTTCATAGTCTCTGTCTGAAATAATTTAAATAGCTGCCCAAACATTAAATAGCTGTTACACAGATTAATTTTGGCTGCTTTCATTAACCATCACCAAAGGCTACTTCACATATCCATTTTTTTTAATATACATAAGAAAATAATACATACATTTAGTAAACTTGGAAAAATACAAAATAATTTAAAAAAACAGAAAATAAATGGTGTGTCCACTTATATTTGTGGATATAACCACCATTACTTCTTTTGAAAACTTCCTGCCAGTCTTCTTCCTACTTATACATATTCCTTTAAAATTAATAAATGGCCCTCCTTTGTCTCCCTCCTTAAGAAAAGGAATCTTATTCTTAGTACTTTAGATTTAATTAAATATTTATTAAGTAACTGTAAAGAGTATAAAATGATAGTTGTTATGCCTCAGAAGGATCTGGGGAAACTAAAAATACTTTCCATAACTTAAGTACATGACACTGTATTGTGCATTTTTTCATTTACCACTTTTGGTGTTTTGAAAATTAAACCAGCTATATTAAAAGGAAGTTTTAAACTCTTTACATATCATTTCATATTTGATAGATTTGCCTTTTCACAAGAAAAATGAGTGACTGATTACTCTTTCAATTGCAAAACCGTTAAAGGCATTTACAAATGGACCGATTTCAACCAAATAGTACTTAAATGTTTGAGATTGTTTAGCCATCCTCCGAAAAATTTTGCTATAACTATATG
The DNA here is from genome assembly GCA_008086735.1 of Cheirogaleus medius. Classification (NCBI taxonomy): domain Eukaryota; kingdom Metazoa; phylum Chordata; class Mammalia; order Primates; family Cheirogaleidae; genus Cheirogaleus; species Cheirogaleus medius. The sequence continues at coordinate 26,801,750 of VBSM01000483.1, forward strand.
TGTCCCCTTAGATAGTTAAGCAAAATAATGAGAAACTTAATACCTGTTGGAAGACTATTGTGTCCTGATTTTGTAATAGGAGATTCTTGTACCACACTTCCTCGATTACCCACAGCATTTGACATCCAATTATAGAAACTCACAGATGATGGCTCAGATAGCAAGGGATGTTCAGATAACATATCAGTGGCTACTGTATTTCCTGAAAATAAAATTTTACTGAGTATAGTGTTACTTATGTACTAAGGAGCAGAAAATGTAATTTATATAATTATTTTTGAAAAGTCAGATTAAAATGTTTGTCTTTACAGAGGTTTTTAAACTCTCTTTGTATGATGCTGATGTTTGGATATTAAAGCATTAATAAATAGTTTATTTTTATTATAATGGCGGAGAATTCTATGTTGGCTAGTCTGGACAGCACACCACACTAAATGCCTAGATTGATATTAGTCAGTGCTGCAATGTAAAAATGCAAACTAACGGCACAAAGATACCAAAAACTTACAAACAGAACAACTGTTTCCTAAAATATTTTCTCAAAGATAAGGCATAATATGAAAAGTTATGCAACCAAAATATGTATCTAACTAAACTTAAGTCCCGTTTTTTTAATTCCCCTATAAAAGCAAACATATAATTGTCAAATCCAGAGGATATACCTGTTCTTGTTAGAGAGCTACTTTTCACAGCTGCACTACTTCTCTGAGGTGTCCCTTCCAGGAGGTTGTGCAAGCTTGGGAAGCTTCCAGTCAGGTAGCTGAGTAGGCTCTCCTTCCTCGGACTTTCCTTTACTGGCATCCCAGTACGTCCAACGTGCACTGGAGAATCTGTGGCAGTGTCTCCACTGGTATAGCTCAGAGAATGATATGGGTGAATGCCCTACAGGGAAAAAACAACTTAGGGTTCTTTCTTATGCATATAAAAATGACTGCTGGTAACTACAAGTACTACCACTATTGCTATTACTGCTAGCTATTCTGCACATTAATACCCAAACTGATTGTGTCTCCTAGGATCGTGGTGGATCTCAATTGTACCTAAAAATGTTTTATAACTATATAGTACAACACAAAGGCCCATTTTTATTATCATTATTATATTGAAACACATTCACTTATTTTAATCATGGATCACTAATTCCCTTCTAAATCTGATGAGGCAGTCTGGTGAAAAGACATATAGAACACAGCATAGCATATCAAACAGATGGTGAGAAATAAAGCACTATTAATACCTAAGGATCAGACAGAGCATCAGAACTTCAGAAAGTTATGGATAGGGTATTTCTACAGGCACTAAGGAACGATCCCTATGGGTACCAAAGAAAAAAGTAGCCTGAAGTAATTCTTTACATCATTGCTTATTTATTGAACCAGCAAACTAATACTCAAATATAATCTCCCTTATACAAAATGTTCCTTAAAAAAACTAATTAAAAAATATATACACTGAAAATGATCTGTAAACATGAGGGTAGAGAACCTGAGGCCTCAAGGCCACATGTGGCCCTCCAGATCCCCAAGTGCGGCCCTTCAACTGAATCCAAACTTATTTCACAGAACAAATCCCCTTATTAAAAGGATTTATTCTGTAAAATTTGGATTCAGTCAAAAGTCCACATACAAGGATTCAGAAGGCCACGTGTGGCCCCAAGGCTGCAGGTCGAGCCTATAATCCTAGCTACTCAGGAGGCTAAGGCAGGAGGATTGCTTGAGGCCAGGAGTTTGAGAACAGCCTGGGTAACATAATGAGATCTCTCTTAAAAAAAAAAAAAAGAGAGATGAAAAGAAACAAAATGAAACTAGAGAAAAGAAAGTTTTCTACCTTCCACAACCTTCCCTGCAGTTTCTTAATGAAGTCAGCACAGACATCTACCTGGGAGGAAACTAGAGGCTTTATGATGAGAGCATAAAACGTAGGGGCAAAGGCCATCAGTGCTGTGAAGCCCTCTAGAGTCTCAGCCCTCTCTGGAAAGCAGAAAGGTCTGCACTCTTACCATGCCCTACCACATCCTCACTCAGGTGACAAAAGATGGAAAAAAGATGTCAACATAAGAGGTCAAAGAGCATTTACAAAATATTAAACACTTGCTAAGCACATTTCATATATTATCTTCTTTAATCCTTAACAAGTTCTCCAAGGTAAGAGATTATTTCTATCTTATGAATAAAGAAAACTCACTTATATACCCACTAAGAAAAAAACCAGATATTTAACCCATCTGCTTGATTTCTATCCCAAAATTCTTAACACTATACTATCCTTTCTAGTACCCTAATAATAAAATCTATATTAAGATTTAATTCTCTGGAGAGCTCTAAAATGCCAAAAACACCTTTTAGCTATTCTTTAATGAAAGACAAAAAATCAAAAATTACAGAATTTTTCAATTTCTATCTTCTGTCACATGTGAGATTAGAATTTTGGATCAATTTAAAACATAGTAAAAAAAAAAAGGACTACACTGACAAAAAGATCTTGAAAAACAAATATCTGAAACAAAGCATTTGTAATTTCAAATTTTTGGAGGACTTTTATAACCTATAAGCAAAAAAATGTTTTAAAAAAATTCTGATACAGAACAGCATTAACAGCAAAGTACCTAAATTTGATCAGAGGGTTTTCTTTAAACATAATTAAAATCATAAAATAGTCTAACCCAAACCATATATTGATCACACACTGCCTAAAAGGCTTAAGATTGATGATTACAAGATTATCAGTATTTTCAGTATTAGATTTTATTGAATATTCAATTAATTGAAGAGAACCCTAAGCCTTGGTAGTTAAAGTGGTCTTTACTCAGTATAAATTACTGATGATATAATTTTAAAAAAAATATATACACTAAAGTTATAAATCAAGTTAATTTCAACATAAAAATGCTATTTGAATATTTAGGGTGGATAACTAATACCTAAATAATATTTTAGGTCTTCTAAGTCTTAACAACTCTAACCAAAAACAGCAATAGTATACCTTTATTTTTAATGCAGAGTCACTATGGGTATGTGTTTTAGAAAGTTTCCTCATTATCTCAGCTCCAGTTACAGGTCCAGAGCTACCAGGTGGGGGCCGGTTAGCTGTTCCTTCTAGTAGCATTGTATGTTCACTGACAGTGGCTGAAACAGTTGAAAATAATAAGTAAGAAACAGATTTATCACATTTTCTTCAAACATCAACCTCAGTGTTCCTGGTTGTATAACTATACTTAACTTTCATATTCCTTGACAAACTATTTGTGGAATTTGATATAATATTTACTCTTTTCTCTTTTCCTACCCAACCACCAATCCTCTCCCTTAGGCTCAAGAAAAGAACAAATAGCTACTATTCAATTGCCATGCAAATGATATACATACTAAAAGCCAATTCAACTAAACTCAATAAAGTACTGAATGCTCACAGATTAACATAGGTATTTGCAGATAAACGGAAGGAATATTCAATGCACTGTTTTTTCAATTTCTGTGTAGACTTGAAATTTTTCAAAATAAGTAATAAAATCCAGCCTATTCCTCGTAACACATTTATTAAATATAAAGTTATTTAAAAAACCAAGCTGGGTAAAGTATTGTATATCAATGTTCTGAAATCTCTTACTTTAAAACTACTATATTTCCCATAGTACTTTAATATTTTGCTAAAAACATGGTAAGATAAATTCTCCCTGAATATTATATGTCATGATAATAATAACTTTTGGTAAAGAATTAAAGTATGCATGTACATTTCAGAAATGCATATCCACTGTCTTTGTTCTAACAGCCATTTTGTTGACAGAATTATAGGCTGAGTGCAGGCCCCCAAATCTACATAAATTCAGGATCTAACAGGCACCAGGTAAAAAAGACAATGGCCCCTTTAAAAGATTGTGGCATATGGAAGATTATAAACAAATACAAATTTTAAAAGGAGGTTTATATGTTTCATTCAAAACATTCTAGTTATATAAAGATGTCTTTGTATTGGGTAGTTCAGAATTCTACTGTATTTCAAAGAATTAAACTTATAAAATCAGGTCAGTATAAAGATTCCAACATTATTATCACTTACTTGGACTAATAAAATCATACTACTTATATAATTAAGCCATAACATTGCCAAATTTGGCACACAAGTTTTTAAAATGATCACAAGTGTCATGTTAACAAGTATGTAATACCCAGCTAAAAGGCTGGCTTGTATTAGCAATTTGTTAATAACAGTGGGGAAAATCAAAGGGTCCTGGTATTTTTTAAAGAGGTATAATAGCATTATTAATAGAAGACACACATATCTAAGCAAAAAACAAACAGCAATTGTGTAGAGTAAGAAAACATTCAACAGAGGCTTACAAAATTACCTGCATCAAATTCAAATTCTGCTCCATCAGCACTGGTATCACTTTGAAGACCACCCCCATTGTCCAGCCCCAGTCCATCTTCATGTTCGGGGTCCATAGCTACTTGAGGTTTCAGGGGCTGAGCTGGTCTGTGTAAGCTAACTCCTTTAAAGGCTGGTGTCACCACAATGAACTTCATCCACTGCCTTGCCAGTGCAACTAAACCTTTCTTTAACGTTACCAAAGCAGGAAGTCCATCACTCTGTAACAACAATGATGTGGTTAGAAGTAACCTAATGTAATAGTAACAGTTACCAATTAAGTGCTTTGCATGTATTTGCTTATTTAAGTATCATAATACCCATTTAGAAATGACACAACTAAAACTTAGATGTTAAGTAATTTATCCAAAGTTACCCAAGAGAGTCAGGATTTCAGTGATAAGCTGACTGTAGAATCCAGTCTCTAAACCCAACACTTCATCTTTCTGTCATAAAATAATACAGCAGCACCGGTCAGTATGACACTACATATGGGATGAAAAAGTGGGATTCTCCTTAAGAAGCATTCAATCCACTTTACTTTTTTGGCCAAATAAAGAGTCAAAATGTATTCTGAGCTACTTGGATTATTCACTATGCAAAGATGAAATAAAATTATTCTCTTCAAATATTAGGTAACTACCACCATTTTAACATTTAAAAAATTAAATTACTATAAGTAAATTAAATTACTATAAGCATTCATCTATGTTAGGCATAGATGAATTTGTAAGTGCCTTGAAAGTTAAAGGAATTATTAGTAACAATTATATAATTTTAAATATATTTTATTTTACAAGGTGACATAAGAAAGAAGCTTTTGGCTGTTTTTCTAAAGGAACCTTAGCCTAAAGAGAAAATACATGGCTAATTTGATTGAAGAATACTATTTATTAGAGGGCAGGAATCACTCCCATTTAGTTTCTGAGGAACATCAAGCCCATTAGCCTGTCCTTTCATTCCTAGACTCAAGTAAAAAAGGCCATCTTGTGCTTCCTCCTCTTACAAGGAAAGCACATCTGACAAAGCATCCATCCATGAGAAATGTCTGTCATTCTCTCTGTTCTATCTTCTATAACTAGATGGTCAAGTAGGCTTGTACTGTGGATCTTCCAGTCTTCGATTCACAGGGAGGGAGTAGAAAGCACTACACCAGCCTTAAGTCCAAGTATCTTCATCAAATACATCACAAGATTTTTGACTTGCCTGGCCAATGGCTTGCCTGGCCATTAATAATACTGATACATTGGTCCTTAATTTGACTAAAAATTCTTATGTATTTCCAATTGTCCAGAAGCTTAGAGAAGAGAAGGGAGATAATTAAAGCTCTAACCCCCTAATCTTGATGTGTTATCTGCTTTTCTAGGGCAGAGATGAATTGTATTTATTTTGTGCAATTATATATTCTTCCCTCCATCATTAAGTAGTCCTTATTTTATTAAATCATATGTGAAATTTGACACTAGTGATTACTCTCCTCCTTGAAAACTCTTTATACCTTTAGCTTCCAAGACATCACTCTTTCCTGATTCTTCTACCTCTTCCTTCCTACTCTGTGTACCTCTATCCAACCTCCCTACCCTCCTTTAATTTTGGCATTCTTCAGGATTCCATTTGACCAGTTTCTCACTCAAGATTTCTCTAGAAATCTCCTCTATGTTCACAGCTTCTACTAACACCATTATGCTCGCAACTCCCAAATCATTCATCTGAACACAATCTTGTCTACTGACCTGTATTTCTAACCAGATTTCTCCTCTGGACTTCCCACATGCATCTCAAACCCTGTGTGTCAGTGGTCTACAACAGAACAAAGGCTTCTTTAAAGCTAACACGGTTTCAGTAACTCACCATTGTAGCATCATCAATGATGGAGTAATTTGCCTGGTGCAGGTAGTGGTGCAGTATATTACACAGCAAACATGAAGGATTTTCTTGGAGAAAGCGGGCAACTTTTGTAAGTCTGTTGTATTTACTTCTTAGGGGAAAATGCATACTTTTATTCTGAAACCAAGCCACAATAGATTTAGAATGGTATGCATAAAAGATTCGACAAATAAAAGATATCTGGTAATTAAGAACTTGCAGGTCTGATATCGTCCAATGACGATTAATAAGGGATCATTTTCAATACGAAAGTTTGTCTGATACTTGTAATATTTAAAGACATACCTCTAACGCTTCTGTCATTATGCATCCCATAACAGCACAAATTCTCAAGGTTCCTTCAGTTTCTAACTTGTTTAAGGATGACTTGAGTTGATCAATGGGAACAAGCCAGGCACCAACAGCTGGAGTTGCAGTACTTAAAAGGTTCAGCTGCCTTTTAAAATAAATAAAAAATTATAAAAATAAGTGTCAAAATTTGTATTTCAATTTCTCATACCTACTGTACTCAGTGGCTATTTCACTGAGGCAAAACTACTTTCTTTTCCTTTTGACCACTGATAAATTATGAAAACATAACTAAGAAATGTAAAAAATGGACAACAGAAAAAAATTTTTAAAAAGCCTGTCAGAAGTAAAAAGAGTAAACAAAAGTCTAAGGCAGAGGAACATGTAAACATAAAACTAAAGTACTGGGAAAGAAATGGCCATCAAACAAGGTAAGAATAATGTCTACAGAAAGTATCAAGTAGCAATGATAGAAAAGGTGGCAATTATAATACTAGAAATAACCAAAAATTAAAATACATATGAAAAAGAATTGTATGCTATTTGAAATAAAGAAGAAACATCAAGGGATAGCACTACATTTCAAAAACTTTTTACCTAGAAAATGTATGTGTAGCAGATCTAACATTGGTGGGAGCTGCAAAACTAAACCAAATTTCCTTAATGGTCCATTTCATGCTACATGAATCTGGAGGTGGAGGCATTAGAGGTAGATCTTTTTTCAAATCATCAGATTCAACTCCTTCATCCTATAGAAAACACCAAAAAATTATTAACATATAACAAATCCCTTAAAACTACTAACACAGAGGTTTACTAATGTCCTAGGTGCAAAACCTATCAAATCAAGTCCTACAGATAACACTCTCACATAAAACAGATAATATGAACCTTGCTCAGCTTAAACTTCCCCTGATTGTGAGAAATATCTATGGAGCCTTGAATTTCCAAGGAGCACAGGCTGAAAAACCACTGCACTAGATCTTACAACTAAAGGGTTTCAACTGATCACTTCATGTGATCATTTTTTGTTTAGGGATGCTGAGTATTACTTTTTCCAGATGAAGTAAGAGAGAAAGAGGTCTGTGACTAGCCAGAGCTCATATAACTATTAATATTATATATTTTCAGAAGTTATATTATAAGTTGCAGAATGGGTGATAGAATTAAGGTCTTCTGCTTCCTACTGCAATCTGCTTTCCACTAAATTTTAACTGAATATTTCAAACTTCCAAATAGAGTGTCATAAAAAATACTACTGTAGCATATGTTCAAATAAATAACACTTTATAATAAAAAAATCTTACTTATCTTACATGCTATCACTCTATGTATTGAGAAACAGGAATATTTTTGAAATATGCAATCACCACTCTTGAGAATGCAGAAAGCTAAGAAGCATATTATTATTTTTTAAGATTATAAACCAAATTTTTTCTTATTTCAAATCCAAAATATGTGCTACAACACCACACTGGTTTCTTTGGATGTTTTTCTCTCTCCTTTTCAGTTAATCTAATTTTCAGAATGATCAGAAGTGTATGTATATATGTGTGTTTAAGAACAACATTTACTAAGTTCTTTTTATGTGCTAGGTACTGAATCAAGCCTTTCATATGTATCCTCTGCTTCAATCTTCATAACTCTGTAAGGTCAATATCATTACCATACTCCTGTTACAGGTAAAGAAACTTAGGAAAAGGTAAGTAACTTGCCCAACATCACTAATCAGTTAGTAACGCAACATTTATGCAATCCAGAATTTTGAATATTTTTGTTGTCACTCTTACTGTACTCACCACAATGAAATTCTACCATAACAAAACTAAAAAGTGAGTTAAATATAAGGTATTATTCAGAATTCTAACTGAAATAAGCAGATACTGACAAAAATATTTAAAACTTACATAAAATACTACCAATAACAAAAATAATTATTTAAAAAATGACTTCTGCTAAAATCCTTCAAAACATACAATGTCTGCCTTTCTTAAATTCTACTAATTCATTAATTCAACAAATATTTATTAAGCGCCTAATATGAGCAAGTTATAATAGTAAGTACCAAGATGGATATAAATATATTAATACGTATGATACCTTTCAGAAATTATATTCTAGTAGTAGTACATTCACCAACATGCTTTGACTAACATTTAAACAGATATCATAAATCCAAAGTAGGGAAGGAGAAGCAAATATACTCCACAAAGTAATTTTGACTTGGGTGTGTAGTTTTCTAAGTTATTTTTCACAAAGCATTATTATTATTAGAGATTCACCAACTTGTTCATCTGAAACTGAATTTCCATTTAAGTCTGAAGAAGGGCTTGTCCGGTCACATGGAAGATTGTCATCAGAGACATCAGTATTATAGCCACTGCCAGTTGGAGAATCAGAAGAATTATTGGATGTCAGCACTCCGCCCCTTTCTGTGACATTAGCTTTACCCATAATTCCAAAACTATTATATAAAACAGCACCAGACTGTCTTCCTCCTATAAAAATAAAGGCATTTATTAACAACAGTGGATAAGTGTCTCACTACTGTACTCTAGAGTATCCGTATAAAATTTCATAAAGAACATTGGCCTTATCTATAAAAGTGATGTATAACTGAACTATTAGCTAAATAATTATAGGCATATACAACTACTATTAGTATAGTAATTACTACAGTATAAATGACCAAACCTAAAAAAACTCTTATGCACGATTCAACCTTCCTATTATAAAATATTATTCAGTAACATAAGAAAGCAAATACAATTCTTAAGTCAGTATTTTTCACTGAAAAAAGGATTTAGATGTTTAAATGGCAAAGTATGGTATATAAAGTATATGGCAAATCTCTGCTAATCAAAGATCCAGTCGTCAAAGATGCAAACTTTCAAAAAACTAAGTGGCTTTATATTTTATTCGGGAATTTTTTCTGAATCACAGATAGTATTCTTCAAGCACCGAGGTTTGGTCTGCATGCTCTGCCTAGTTTTGAATCACAAAATGGAAGAAAAGCTCCACTTAAGCAATTGGGACAGGGCACCCACCCTTTATAAATAATCCCAGATAGCACATTTTCTGTTTTATTATGTTGATTCAGCTTATTGAAAGTTACAATTTTCAAAACATTTCAGCAATGTAAGGCCAATTTGTCCCCCATTTGAGCAGAATTCAACAAAAAATGCTTACCTTTTATGGTTAAATTTTCAAGTCCACATTCAAACATTATCCAACCCCATTTTTCTTGGCTAGGACCTATTCGAGTTACATCTGGAACAGCTTGCTGATCAGTTTCATCCACAAAAGTAAATTCATCCAACTCCTCTAGAGTAAATAAAACTTTGGACTTCTCAAAAGGAATAGCAGTGATGGCACAGGTCCCAATGTCTATTATCAAAAGAAAGCAAAATGACCATTTTTAAAGACAGAGATTTATATTTAAAAAAAAAACAATTTAAACACTTGGCACACTGGTTGTCTTAAAAAGATATCTTAGTACTCTCAAAAAGAAAAATAAACAAATGAACCAACTTTTAGAATAATGTTGCCTAAGACAGAGAAAAGAAGATTTCATAATTACTGAATAATTGCTCAAAGGTAGTATGCATTCGTTTCTGAAAAATTGTAAGATACTCTAAAAATATAAAGTTAAAAAGCTTCCAAATAATTCAGCTATATAGCAGTTTTAAATACTTTCATCATTTTACAAAATAAAAATTATTTTAATTAATTACTCAGCCTTAGGAAAAATATTTTTTTCTAGGAAAATTACTACCTTTACTAAAAGACTGCTTTATAACATATTTTATATAACTATAATTTATCACAGACATTGTCATAATTCCATTGCTTATAGATACAATATGGAAATTAACAACATCCTGAGTGCCTGGAAGTTTTATTTTATCTTACTTTTCATTTCTTTCTCTGATTATAGAAAACGAATACAGAAAAAAAAGAATACACAAAACATAAACTTACCACCCAGAGATAACTTGTTTACATTTGAAGCAAACTGCCTTCTCTAGCCCTTTAGAGATCATTTTGCAAACCCAGCTTTGGCTCTCATTTTTCATGTGACAGTAAACCACAATAATTTCCTCAGATGATTAAAAATTTTTCAAAGATATCATTCTAATAGCTATATAATATTCTACCATATTGAAATACCATTCTTTCCATTTATGATTAGTATTTCCTGCTAAGGCAGTAAACATTCACCTACATTTCTTATAATTTTCTCATTATTTAATTTTTTTATATTTGTCTCTAATCCCATGAACTTATTCTGATATATGGTATAATATAAGGATTTCTTTCTTTTTTTTTTTTTGAGAGACAGAGACAGGGTCTCACTCTCTCACCTGAACTAGAGTACAGTAGTATCATCATAGCTCACTGCAGCCCCTAACTCCCAGGCTCAAGTGATCCTCCTGCATAAGCCTCCCAGAGTGCTAGGATTAAAGGCATGAGCCACCACGCCCAGCCAAGGTGAGGATTTAACTTGAATTTTACTTAAATTTCTTGTTTAGGTAATATTCTTAGATCAAAGTTCCAAAAATTATGAAAAAGTATACCACGAAAAGTCTCTAATACCATATCCAGATACCTACACTTCCCTTCCCTATGTGGGTAACAAATATCATAAGATTATTACTTAATAATCTTTTGACAGCTATTTAATGTACATATAAGCAAAGACGTTTACATTTTTCCACATTTTTATACAAACATCCACCTTAGAATTTCATTGGGAGTTTTGTCTTTGATGATAGTTTTTTCTGGACAATACACCTTTCAAAATTATACAAGGTACTACCTATGGTCTGTACCCAAGTGCAAGCTGATTACCAGTGCAAACTGCTGAGAAGTCTTTTTTTTTCACTCAAGCCACTGTATTTTGCACAAGTTTTAGGACTACAGATCTCAGTTAGTCATGAAAAGTCTCTTGAAAATCTCTGGTCAAATGTCTTTGGCTTCATAAACAGAATGGTAAAAATAAGCCTTGAGAAAGTCACAACACTTAACATAGACCCAGAATGCAGACTGAAACCTGGAACCTTCAGAACCTATAAAATACAATGAGCAAACTCAAGGAATTCATTTATTCATTCAGGATTGGTCACCTGTTCCACATAAAGATTTTAGCAGAACAATCATCTCAAATATAATTAACAAACCCAATATTTTTCTGGATTGAATATCTCACAACTTGAGATGATTTAAGCCTCTAAATGATAAAATGTACTAAACAGAGTCAAAAACATCGAAATGGCATGTAACATCTCTACTTTTCTGTTTTATCTCACTGGGGACTTTAAGAGGAATGTCTATCACTCTTATTTTTGCTATATTTTACAGATTAGGCTGCCTGGTTTTGATTAATATTACAATTAATTCTTTTTAATAAAATGTTACAGAGTAATTTTAAAACTAACAAAGACTATAAAGATCATGCTCTCTCTGTTCTATAATGAGCAAGCAGATAACATGAAGAAAACACATAGCAGATAGAAGCAGTTCTTAATTTGAGGCCATGCCACTTACTTTCTTAACAAAGTTTACCCTCCATTCTGCACAGGACGTAGTAAGTAGTTAGATATCATGTGTTTGATATATATAGAAATATCTTTCTCTTTCTTATAAAATACTCAAACTATAGCAATATTCAAAGGAAAAAAATCATGTTCCCTTTTGCAAAATCCTCTACCATTTATACATGCCAAGTAAAAACATGTTTGTTGTAGAATCCTACCTGTTGTATCAAGACCCCTAAGTTGCCCGTGAACTCGATGAATGTTTAACTTAGCTGCAATTTCTTTGCCTTTTTCTGCTCCAGCATTTGATCTGAGAGATCCAGATGACTGAGGTTGCATCTTAGTGGTATGAACATACCTATCAAAATTTGATGTTCTACCAGGTTCTGCATTGTTTGAAGTCTCTTCAACCACACCTCTTTATGAAAAAAGAAAGCAAACTGGTTAACAATTAAATAATATAGCTCATTGAAAACATTTACCTAAATAAATTTTATTATTGTATAAAGGCAACAATTCATATACTCTGTTATTTTACATTAGAAATTAGCAATGAATTTAACTCCACCTTTGCTCTTCATTTCAGCTTAGTTTAGACTAGATTAAAAAAGCAGCAGATTTTAATTTCAGGGTTATAAAAAACCAAGGTTCAAGTTATTTAGTAGGACTATAGCCTTGGTCAAGTTATTTAACTCTGAGACTTAGTTTTATATCTGTAAAATGAGGTTAATGAATAGGATCTGATGACAGAAGGCAGATTCCAATGAGCTGTTTATCATAAAATTACATATTAGAAATGATGATGTAATCTAGCAAAAGGGATCAAATTTATCACTTATTTCCTGGTCTGGGCATGCATGATATTTTGATCCTTAGGCTGCAAGTTACAGAAAACCCAATTCAAACTTGCTTAAACAATAAGGAACACTTTTTGGCCACAAGCATTATGGTCAACTTATTCCAAAGGATTGAGGTCCACTTTCTGGCCAATATTTTGGCCTGACCTTCCTCTGTATGGGGATGTTGTATCCTCAGGCAGGTAGCAAGATGGTTGTAGCAGTTAGTTCTGGACTTCAACCGTTTTAACATTATAAGCTTCAGAAATGTATTTAAAAGATGTTCAAGGCTTGCTTTTACATCCAGCAAGATAATCATAGCTCAGATTAACAAAATCTTTCTTACCTGTTCATACGAACTTGTGTAGCAATTCTGTCAAAACACAATGCCACTAGAGAAACATGAGTCACACTCCTACTAGGAGCTATAGCTGGAGATTCTTCCACTGAAGCTTGTAACAAACATAAGTTTACCTAACACAAAAAAAGGTCACAAATTTCAGAATTGAAAAGTGAAAACATATAACTTAAACATAAAATATAGAAAGAAATGAAAAACTACTGTTAAGATGGCATATTTATGCAACTGAGAGTGATGAAGACAAGGATTATAAATACAGGCTCATAAAATAATAATTAAATTTTTACTGGATGGATATGGGATATTTGACTATTACCTAATATTCTGCTTAAGTAAATTATGTTACATTAACTCCACATTAGATCATTAAAGGAATAAAATGTATTTTTTTGATATTACACACTGTTCTACCACCATTCACTTTGGTAGATACAAAGGGTAAAAGACCACCAAAATGCTCTCCTTTCAGGAAAAAAATTTTGAAATATTAAATTGTTACCTTTGGTATGCTAACATTAGTCTGAAGACCTTTAATGGTTACATTATCTTGCTTCATTGTAAGATTTGTCTGTGCTTGTCCTTGGTTAGTTGTTCCTATTATAGGGTGCTCAGTTTTTGTTCCTCGAACATCTTGTTTGGAAGATAACTAAAATGATTGAAAGTGGAATTATTTCACAGAATTTTCATAATTTCCACATCATCCACAACAGCACCTTGTTTATTCACTGAGCCCCTCTATGCCCACCTATGTGCCAGCTGCCATTGGTTTAATACCCCATTTAAAATCCAAACCTTAGAAAAGCTAGGAAATAGCTTCAGAATTGAGAAAAGTAATATATACTAAAGTGAAATCAGCCTATAGAGAAACAGACAGAAAAAAATGGTAATAGTAATTATAAGCTTTTTTAGGATCACTAAACTCTGACTTGAAGGCAGACTTGGTCTCTGATAATTGGCTCCTTATTGGCTGGAAATATTTTCAAATTTCTTTTTTCTTTTAATTTCAACTACCCTAACTCCCTATTCACATGAAATGTCAATATATATTCAATAATTGGTTCACTAAAAATAATCAGCCTCACTTTCACCTCTCCTTTGGTCCCTGGTACAAATACAATCCAAATACATTTGAAAATCAAATAGAGAATCACCAGAAGAGCAAGAGGATGCAACTGCAAAGCAACTGGCTTTGTGGCCAGAACCACACCATCAGTAGAATATCACATAATAGGAGGTAGTGATTTGATTCATTAAAACGAACAATAATGATCTCAAAAGTAATATTAAGAGACAGTCATCTAATCGTAGAGGAAAGTCAAAAAATAAGCAGCTTTGCTTTCTTAGAAAAGTAAAGTACCAGTCCTAAAGAATGTTCAGTCACTCAGGGCCAAAGCTCTTTAGAAAAAGCTTCAAACTAAGCTACTTTCAAAATAAAAGAAAAAATAAAGCTATTTTTTAAATAAATATTTTTACTACTTTTCAATCCATAGTACAATTATATATGCTATGGTTTATGGAGCCAATACATATAAAAGCTTTCAGAACATGTCTATATATTTTGATTTAACTTGCAAATAAAATTTTGATACATTCAAGTTTTTTCAGCTTTGGATATTCTGTACACATGATACTAAATTTGCTATGCTCCTGGAATAAAAAAGTTCTTACATTTTCTGAAAAGGTGGTCTTGCTATTTTGGACAGCTTCCCTAAGGACTTTGGCATGAAGATCATCTACAATTGCAGCTGGATGTCGAGTACTAGCACAATGAACCATTGCTTCAATGTATCTGAGGAGGGAAAAACAGTAAATGAAAAATTTCAATATCACTAATCCCATGACCTAGTTTATCTAAACATATCAGTGAAATTTAGCACATTTGAATATATATAATAATTCTTCAACATTGAAATGAGAATTTCTAAGCCGCATTTTCAGAAATTATGCAAGGAAAAGAGTACTGAGATTTTATTCCCACTGTCGCCATCCCTACCCCAAGATGAAGTGTTCCAGATTGGGCAATGGTATTTTCTTTCACAATCTCCTAAAGATGATTTACTATATTCTTCATTTGTATGACATCTCATAAGAATTTTAACAATATGTTATCATAGAAAACTATACACCTTTGTAGTAAAAGGAAGACTTTTCATGAAAATTGGTCCCCACTGAGCCCCTTCTTTTCTCACTTCATTCAGTACTATGTATTTTCCACACAACTTCCATTATGTTCCATTCTCATTTTTATTCATGTTAGTTTTGTCTCCCTCGACAGACTATAAGCACCTTGCAAGACAGAGCCTCTATTATTTCCCCCTTTATCCCTTCATTAACTAGATAATAGTGAGAATATGAAACATAAAAAGTAGTTCCTGAGTATTTGATCATTTTATACTCATTAGCCCAAAAGCAAAAACTAGAAATATATTGTAATATTATTATTATAATATTATACAGTCAGTCCTCTGTATCCATGGGTTCCACATCCATGTATTCAACCAATTGCAGACTAAAAATATATTATTCAAAATACAATATTCAAGGGATAGAGAGACCACAGATATGGAGGGCCAACTTTTTCTTTTTATTTCAGCATATTATGGGGGTACAAATGCTAAGGTTACGTACATTGCCCTTGCCTCCCTTCTCTCCTCAAGTCAGAGTTTCAAGTGTGTCCATCCCCCAGACGGTACGCATCGCACAATGTACCATGTTTCCCTGAAAATAAGATGGGGTCTTATATTTATTTTTCCTCAAAAAGACACCCTAGGGCTTATTTTCAGGGGATATGTTATTTTTTTAAGTACAGTACAATAATCTACATTTATTCAAATATAGTTAAGTTGTC
>VBSM01000483.1:26817974-26846643 GCA_008086735.1 Cheirogaleus medius
TAATTCTTTTGAGCTCTAGATAGATTCTTGTTATCAGACCTTTATTGGAAGTGTGGGGAGCAAATATTTTCTCCCATTCTGTAGGTTGTCTGTTTGCTCTAATGATAGTTTCCTTGGCTGTGCAGAAGCTTATATTTAATGAAAGATACGAAAGACTCATACTCAAACACTAAGAAGAGAAATTGTAGAAGATGTAAACAGATAGAAAAATCTACCTTGTTCATCAATCGGTAGAATCAATATCGTTAAAATGTCAATATTACCTAAAGTCATCTACAGAATTAATGCAATCCCCATCAAAGTACCACCATCATTCTTTACAGATCTAGAAAAAATAATTCTGCACTTTGTATGGAATCAGAAAAAACCTCGTATAGCCAAAGCAATCTTACATAAAAAGAACAAACTGGGAAGCATCAGTCTTTCTGACTTCAAGCTGTACTATGAAGCAATAATTATTAAATCAGCCTGGTACTGGCACAAGAACAGAAGCATTGATATTTGGAATAGGACTGAGACTCCAGAGATGAAACCATCTGCATACGGTAACCTAATCTTTGATAAAGCAGACAAAAATACACAATGGGGAAAAGAATCTCTCTTCAATAAATGGTGCTGGGTAAACTGGATAGCTACATGCAGAAGAATGAATCAGGATCCCTACCTCTCACCTCACAAAAATCCACTCAAGATGGATAACAGATTTAAACCTAAGGCATGAAACATTAAGAATCCTAGAAGAAGAGGTTGGGAAAACCCTTTCAGACATTGGCCTAGGCAAAGAATTCTTAAAGAAGACCCCCAAAGCAATCACTGCAGCAACAAAAATAAACAAATGGGAGGACCAACTTTTTGTATCCACAAGTTCCCCAGGGCTGACTTGAGCATCAGTAAATTTTAGTATCCATAAGGGTCCTGGAACCAATCTCCCACAGATACAGAGGGACAAATGTAATTATTTAGGCTGAGAAAAAAACATGATAACTAACTAAAACAAACAACTTTTTAAATATATTTTCATTTTTAATCAACCAAAATGGCTATCATCAACAATCTTCTATATGAACATTATCATATTATATACACTTACGTCACATACAGTTATCATTTTATAAAGTAATAGTTACATTTTTTAAACAAAGTCAATACCTGTCTAAAGCTTCAGCAACCAAGGGAGTCAGAACAATATCAACAGTTCCTTTTACTTCAACTATGGCTGTTGTCCTGGTCTGTGAGACTGGCTGATCCAGGGTCCACTCTTCTGTTAATGTTTCATCATCTGTGTTATCAACGACTTTCTTATCCAGTGGGGTATATGGTGTACTACACAATTTAACAAGCAAAGTGTATATTAAAAAGACCATGAACAAGAATAGAAGTTGGAGCTTCCTTAAGATGAGTAAACACACACATTTATTTCAACTAAAAATTTCATGGAATTGGATTTGATATTTTATGTCTCAAAGACAAGCCAAAAGAAGCACTAAAATGAAAACTAACCAAAGATGGTTAATATATCAAATGAGAAAATTTTTTGATATATTTACTTGATGGACCTTTTCTAAAATGTAAAAAATACAATACTGAATTCTTATTAGTCGCCAATTTTGATATGTCAAGTTATGGCTTGCACAGTATGTTTCATAGAAATGCTACTGACTACTTATTAAAAGTAGCCAAAGCCATGACAGACAAAAGAACAGAATTATTTGAGCTAATTTATTCTTAAAATAAAGTCCATACTCAAGTAAAGAATGGTTATTACTCAGAATAAACTCCACCTATCTCAGAATCAAGGAAGATTGACTTTAAATGTTAAAAGTATATTATCTTTACTTACTTTGAAGTTGATCCTGAAAGTTGCATGCCTCTGTCTAGCAAAGAATTAGCTGTAAGTCCCTGCTTGATAACCTAGAATATAAAATATTATAGTCTAGAATTTTTATATTATTTCTCCAATTTTATATAGCAACTGATATTTGTGAATATCCAAATTTCTTATTAATATGATTTTGATATATTCGATATAAATACTTAACAGATAAATTGAGAAAAATCACAGAAAATATTCAATTGGTAATTTCATTTTGTTTATTCAATAAATGGCAGAGCAGGGTTGTGAGGGATGAGCAGTAAGGGTAGTAAAGGGCTACAAGTAAGACTTAAAAGCAAGTATTTCAAATGTTTTTCCTCAGAGTTCCTTTTTAAATTGAGCTTTTTATTCAAGCTAATTTTAGTCTTCTCCTATTACAACCAACTTTTAAGTGGAAAAGAGACTCACAGAAATATTAAACTATAGGAAAAGCTAGACTTGTATTTTACATTCATAAAACAAATAAAATAAACAAATGAATGTGACTAACCAAAGTGAACCTTTATAAATGCTAGTCAGTTATTCAGATTTAATGAAGACAAATAACTTTCTTACTTCCTATGTTCTGTTTCTTTTTTCCTAACAGCTCAGCCTCTGGTAACTACCATTCTACTCTCTACTTCTATGAGATCAACCTACTCAGATCCCCAATGAGTGAGACCATGAGGCTTTTGTCTTTTTGTTTGGCTTATTTCACTTAATATAACACCTTTCAGGTTCATCCATATTGTTGCAAATGACAGGATTTCCTTCTTTTTCATGTCTGAGTAGTATTCCACTGTGTATAATACCACATTTTCTTTATCTATTCATTCACTGATGGACACTGAGGTTGATTCCACATCTTGGCTATTGACAATAGCACTGCAGTGAACATGGGAGTACAGATATCTTTTCAACATACTTAATTGTCTTTGGATATGTACCTAACAGTGGAATTGCTGGATCATATGGTAATTCTATTTTTAATTCTTTGAGGAACCTCCATACTATTTTTCATAATGGCTGTACTAATTTACATTCCTACCAACAGTGTGTAAGGGTTTGTTTTCTTCACATCCTTGCCAATACTTGTTATCATTTGTCTTTTTGGTAACAACCATTCTATCTTATGATCTATTTTTGAAGTTGTCTAAATATATTAATCCCTTGATTTATATTCTCCAGAGATTTGACTGCCTAATCAAACTAAAAAAAGTCACTTAAAATGCTGAGAAATTTCTATCTTCTCAGGTACTGCTCTGCACAGCAAGCACCATTCAGTTTTATCCTGGAAAACTCATATACCAACATATTTCCACATGGAATAAAGAGAACATTTTGAAATCTTAGCATGGGCAATTTCTTGGGCAAGATAAGAAATGAACACAACCTTAAAAATTAAAACCACAACTTTGAAACTGTCACTAATGTTTCTTCATCCTTGAATACATATTACTCATCTGCCTGCATATATCTGTGAGGATATTCAACTCCATTTGTCACATTTCCATCGTTACTACTACATCTTAAATCCAAGCCCCTGTCATCTCTTACACAGACTACTGCAACAGCCTCCTAAATGATCACCTCATTTCCTCTCTTATATAATGACAATTCAGTTCCACTTAGTAGCCAAAGTACATGTGATCAAATCATATTTCCTTAAAGTTCCCACATGTTAAATAAATAAATGAAAAAATAAAATTCAAACTCCTGATGCCAAGGTCTTGTTTAGGTCTCCAACTTCATCATGAGCAAGTCTCCCCACTCACTATTTCTCAGGCACACTAACCTCTTTTGCTCCTTAGGACTTTAGGAAGGCTGTAGCCTCTGCCTGGAATGCAGTGCTCCTAGGTCCTCCCATCCTCAATTCCTCCTCATCCTTCAAGTTCCAGTTGAAATATTATCTCCTCAGATAGACTTTCCATATCAATACAATCTAGGTAGCCCCGCCCTGCCATTATTCTCTATTCCAGCATCCTCTGATTACCTTCGTAAGACTCTTCTCAATTTGTAATCATATATTTATCTGTTTACCTATTGTCTGTCTCCTTCCTCTAAACTATAAGCTCCATGTCCAGTTCCCTCACTACTGTACATCAAATGCCTGGCATACAGCCATGTATAATAAATACCTGAATTAAGAATGATTAAATAAATTAACATTTAGTCACTTCAAATAAGTATGGTATATGTATACACACATATATGCATATGTATATGAACTATATATACTACATAAGATGCCTAAAGATTATTCATCAGTTCCATAAGACTTTAAGCACTTAATTTTTGTCTTTAACAACATAAAAACTTTTCTTATAATTTATCATTTTAAAAATAGTTTTCATGTTTGCTATTACTGCTAAATTCATTCTGAGGTGTTTTTAGCTTACCTAAGAAAGCCATTTTCAGAACACATTACAGAAATGCACAACGACCACATTCATACTAAATTATAAGCACTCAAATGTCAAGTGAATGGAACTGGCTTTGCATGGAAGCAGTTATGCATTAGGGGAAAGAACTATTAAGAACAACTTCAAAATTTTATTTTTAAGACACAGAAAATATGAACTCAGAGACTTGATCCTAACCTTAAGAATATAATGTAGACACAGAATGTGTTAATTGATTAGATTAGTGGCAATCAAATCTTAAATCATTCTTCAATTTAATTTGCTTAAATTTATAACCCTGACATCTGTCATATATAAAACTATGAATTCAGAAAGTCTATCTTTCAGAAAAGTAGCTAAAATAAATGAGAAAGTAATTTTGAAAACAATTTCTTAAAAGTCTATTTTTCTAAATAAATATAGCAGTGAAAACTAATGATT
Source organism: Cheirogaleus medius (assembly GCA_008086735.1). NCBI lineage: Eukaryota > Metazoa > Chordata > Mammalia > Primates > Cheirogaleidae > Cheirogaleus > Cheirogaleus medius. The sequence continues at coordinate 26,822,670 of VBSM01000483.1, forward strand.
TGGTTTATACCTTAAAAGTTGGAACAGAAAGCTGTTCAAATGATGAGGAACTTTCTTCACTGGTTGGTGTATCCAGATCAAGGGGACGATGCAGTGATGACTTAGAGGTTCTTTTATTGGTTGGATGCTTAACTGACCAATTAATTACCTGGAACTGAGTAAGGTAAGTCTGATAACAATTCATCACAGGTTGTTGAGAAGTAATCTGTTCACTCTCTACTGTTTTCTCACCTTCTACAATATATAAATGTTCTATAACATCATCTTCTCCACCTAATGCGGAAACAAATGAAGCCTGGGAAGGATGAGCTTTGAATGGCAGAGTTCGGGAATCCTGAATGCTTTCTCCATGGCCAATAAGCGGCCCTTCTACACTGTGATATATAGAACCCCTACTGTAGTCAATCTGCTGGGTTTGCTTTTTCTTCTTTTTTCTACCTGGATAAGTTCCAGGGCCTTCATCACTGCTAATAGGCTCAAATTCCTCAGCTGCAGAAAAGTAGGCTTCACTATCAGCCATTGACATGCTGGAATCCATTGATCGATATTGATGAAATGAATTAGAGTCTGCTGATGGTGTATACGGGAATGAACCAAAACTTCTCCTCTGCTTTGGTGAGTCTAACACATTCTCATCACTTCGAGAGACATCACTACTAAACTGGACTCCAACTGTAACAGGCTGCTTGTCCCCATAGAAAGCAGCAGTAAGACTCTTAGTACTTCCAAGTCGGGTAGAACAGACAGAGGCTTGTCGTTTCAAAGGAGATCTAAGAGGAGACTGACCTACTGATTTATCCTGAGTATTAGGAGACACAGGGCTGTTTCCTGAAATTTCTGTAGGAACACTAAAACAGAAAGCAAAGCTATTACTATTTTCTATACATCAAATAATTTACTCTAAGCATAAATATAAGTATGTATAAAAATCCTTTTAGTAATTTTAATCATTCATTCTATAAATAAAAGAAAATCTAAAATTTTACAATATAATATCCATTCAAAGTAGCACATATAATGTGTTCATGCCCCCCATATAGCTTAAAAAAAAAAAAAAAAAAAAAAAAAAAAAAAAAAAAGGCAGCTTAAAACACAATAAAAACTTAAACCCAGAGTATAATCTTCTATCCATAATCCATGGACACTGATGTGTTTATAAGTTTGTTTGTTTTTGACAGAGTCTCACTCTGTCACTTGGGCCAGAGTGCAGTGGTGTGATCATAGCTCACTGCAATTTCAAACTGCTAGGCTCAAGCAATTCTCCTGGTTCTGCTTACTAAATAGCTAGGACTACAGGCACACACCACCATGCCAGGCCTATTTTTTTTTTTAAGTTTTTTGTGGAGACGGGATCTATGTTATATTGCCCAGGCTGGTCTTAAACTCCTGGCCTCAAGCAATCCTCCCGCCGCAGCCTCAGGATGATATGAGTGAGCCATGGCACCTGGTCAAGAGTTTTGTTTTTTTTCCCCCACATCCTTTAAAAGCTTATCCAACAAAAAATACCAGGGGCCTTGCAGAGGGATTGGAAGAGAGGAAGAAGTTATGGATAATTCCTATATTTCTGACTTTAACAACGGACATAGTAGCATCATTTACTGAAACAGAACAAGTTGAGAATGACAGAAATAAGGCCATTTTTAATATGTTGAGTTTGAAGTCTCCATGAAACATCAAGAAGGTAGCTAGGCTGGAAGGGACAAAGTTTTGGCTGGAGTTTTACATTTAAAAAGTGTTAGCTAAAGATCATGGTTGAAGCCAAACAGTTATTGAGATTGTCTAGGGAAATAGTACAGAATGAATGGACAAAATGATGCAGAACAGAGTCCAAATAATTAACAACAGTCAACAAGTGGCAGGATATGAGAGGAAGAGAAAGAAGGAAGGAAGGAAAAGTGGAGGACATGGCAATAGAGATTGAAAACGAAAAACCAAGAAAGTGGGAGGAAATTTTGAAATGTGCCATCAAGTCAAGAGGGAAATGTTCTTCAAGAAAGGAGTGGTCAACTATTAAGGTACCAAGAGGAGGACCAAAAAATACCCACTGGAAGGATAATATCCAAATGTTAACACTGATTAATTCTGAGAGGTAGGATATCAAGAAACATTTATTTTCATTATACTTTTATATATATGTATTCTATAATCAGCAAGACAACAGTAAACTGACATTTCAAAATATGTTCAGGTACATGAAAAATTTTTCTAAAGTAGAGGAACAAAGAAGGAAGAAGTTTTTCTTGCCACAATTTTAAAGAACTATAATCCTATTATGATCAAGTTTCTAAATCTAACTGAATACTGACCTTACTTGACAATCATCTCTTTTTGTACCATGCAAGAACTCTTTTTGAACCAAATGGTCATCAGCAACAGAAGAGGGACTTTCCTTTTCACCAGCCAATAGAGGCTGTGCAGCACTAGAACTACTATTCTCTTCTGAGGAAGAGGATGAGCTATGAGATCGTAACGGTACTTGAAGACTAAGGTGTTGAGTTTTTCTCTCTACTTCTATTCCCACTGGTTTGTTTTCCCATTCTTTCCTCTTCATGCCATTCACATTACCTAGAACAAAAAGGTGGGTAAGTTAACATAAAAAGTTCAAAAGCAATTTATGAAAAACACGACAATTCCCTGTTTTTAAGTATAATCATTTTTAAAAAGCAGAAGTATCTCATTTCACATAGCAATATGTTAAACACTATAGAAATATCTATAAAGACCACAAACAGCAAATTTTTTCTTTTTTTAACCTTTTATTTGAAAATTTTTCATGCCTGTAATCCTAGCACTCTGGGAGGCTGAGGCAGGAGGATCGCTTGAGGTCAGGAGTTCAAGACCAGCCTGAGCAAGATAGAGATCCCATCTCTAATAAAAATAGAAAAAGTAGCCGGGCACAGTGGTACACACCTATAGTCCCAGCTACTCAGGAGGCTGAAACAGGAGGATTACTTGAGCCGAGGAGTTTGAGGTTGCTGTGAGCTAGGTTGACGCCATGCGCCATGGCACTCTAGCCCCAGCGACAGAGTAAGACTCTCTCACAGAAAAAGAAAAAAGAAAAAAGAAAATTTTTAAACTTATAGAAACTCTTCAAGAATAGTATGAAGGACATCATATATCTTTACTAAGATTTACTTATTTTAAACATTCTTCCCTATTTGTTCTAAAAGTTCAATGAGAACACAGATTGTATCATTTTTCAGTACATTTTCACTGGTGTACTTCCAGTACTTAGAACAGCGCCTCAAACATAGAAAACAATAAATGGTTTTGTAAATGAATAAATAATGACTTCACAGCCAGAGTGAAGCACCACTGTTTCAAAGTTTCATAAAGGACCCTGTGATGTGAAACTGGGGGTGGCTGGGGGAGGAATATAAGGAGAGTCTCATTGCTGCCTACATCCAAAAAATAACTCTTGCTCATCTTCCCCTCTCCTCCAGCCATCCCTGTGTTACCCATGTTAAAGGAAAACCTGCTAGTAGAACTAGATGACTGAGAAGACATAGATAAGAAGGTGGGAGGAAATTTTGCAATGTGCCATCAAGTCAAGAGGAAAATGTATTTCAAGAAGGGAGTGGCCAATGATTAAGATGTCAAGAGGAGGACCCGAAAATATCCAGTAGGCTGGATATTTCATTAGTGCAAGCATCTCCCTGAACAGAATGTAGCTCTAGATGGAATTCAAGGGGTAAGAAGGCTTATGAACTTACAATATAATACTATTTACTTCTAGTGCCACAAATGTAAAACAGAAGTAAAAGAAAAATAGCGTTAATTCACTTCTAAGTGATATACTAACCTAGTGTTCACTGACCTCCAAATAGATCCTTAATTCTACCAATATGCCCTCCTTGATTCTATCAGACACTGTACATCTGTACTCAGTTTCTTAAAGACTCAACAATCAGAAACTCCCTTACACATGTAGGTGCTAATTCCAATCTTCCCTGGACAAGAAACTTAATGCAATTTAGCATTTACAACTCACTACAGAGAGAATCATCAGGAGGTATAAACATTCTCTATTACACATTGTAAGAATTATAATTAGCTTTGATTTGTTCAATGTTAGAAAGGGAATTTACTATTTTTCCCCTTTCACAACATGTAAAAATATTCCCTGCAGATTTTCTTGAGTTTGTTATAGTTAAGTTTTGATATGCAGACTAGAAAATCAAGCAGTCTTTATAATTACTGCCAGCTGCAGTACAGTAGAAAGAACACCAAAGTCACTTCAATGGCCCTAATTCTACAGGGTGTCCCAAAAGTTGCATACATAGGGAAAATGGGAAATTGTAGCTAAACGTACCTTTATTTACAAAATATTCATTACCAAATTTTTAAAAATTTTTCCTTTTTATGAAGACATACTTGCTATATAACTTTCTGCAACTCAGTCTGTGATGAGCCTCAGTTTCTTCACTATAAAACAGGAATAATATCTACCTCAAATGGTAGCTTGGGGGTTAAATGAGAAAATGTCAGCGTAAATCTTTAAAAATGAACTGTATTCAAATGTAAAAAAGTAATATAAGAATACAGCTAAATTATTAGCATCTACCTTATCCTTTAAATGCCAACAAGTTTTGGTGTTTGCTATTTTTATAGGATAATCTGCTCTTGTTCTGGCAAAACTGCTAAAGTTAAATGACCTTAAAATAACATGTACACACTTTTGTATTAATCATTTAAACAGGAATTTAGCATATGTGTCCATCTGTTTCCTCTAAGAGCTCCTACACATGGGAAATCAAGCTGGTAAATTCTTAAAGTTAAAACTACCTCTTTCCTATCTTTGTCTACTGACAAAAGGCAGAGCTAAGTTAATTTTAAGCAGGCAACTTAAGCAGTAAATATTGCACTTAATCGTGGAAACACACAAGAAGAGAACCCAAGGGAAAATCCATTTCTGAAGTCTTTGAAAGACACTAGATAAATCTAAATCTATCAGTAATACACTCAAAGCCACCTTTCACTGCTCATACCAAACTAATGTATTTACAAAGTTATCCTAAAGACTAAGAAAAAACCAGATTTCTCTTGGCATGTTTAGTTTTAGTGATAAAATATTTTATGAACATAGCTGGTAACATGGGGCCAACGGTATAAATATTATTATTGATAAGTTTTCCTATAAATGTAAAACAACAGTTACTTGGAAGCACAGCTATGCCTAAGTATATCTTTGAAAGCTGAGTTATAGGAAAATAATGATATATAACGAAATATTTAGAATAAAGCCTTGTGAGGAATGCCACCCATTTCAACAAGAGGAAATCTGAAGAGTAGACCTCCTGCCCTGTGTAACTCTGAAAAAAATCACTGGTCTTTTCTGGCTTCAGTTAAGTCCTCTGCAAAACAAAGGTGGACTGATTATACTAAACCATACCCATAAGATGACAAAAAAGTAATTGAGTAAAACAAAGTAACATTGAACTTCTCTCAGAACGCAGTAGGGCTAACGATAATAAAAGATGAGCACATAAGACAAAACAACACATTTTCTTACCATCTATAATTTTGGGAATTTCTTTAGTAATAATCCATTCTCCAGGCTGTAGCAGAGACTGTCCATAATACATATCAGACTCTGCACTCGTGCTTGAAAATGCAGAGCTACTGGAAGGTGTCAACTCCTCAAGTTTGAAGAAATCTAGGCCAGTTACTGTGCCACCAAAGAATTTGCAACCACCAAGACAACCACACTTGTTTCTACACCTCTTATTCTTCAGGGTATCATCTGGCCACAAAAACCACAACCTAAATAGAACCCAAAACAAAACAAACAAAAAACAACATTTAAAACAATGCATTAACAAATGAAAAACTTTTTGGCAAATAATTAAATATAAATTAATCTTTAATATTTTTAAAAGATAAAATAAACACAAAGGTTTATTCCTACTGTGGTTATGTCTTTTTAATCATTTTACCTTTCTAAAGAAAAAAAATAAGAGTATTACCACAGTAAATGAGATGGAAGTAAGTAGGACCGATGACAGAAATATAGCATACATTTAAAAAAAGAGTTAAAAAGGAGCAAATATAAAAATCAGACATTTAAATTCAGTTTTAAACAGTAGTATACATTCTCAAAAAGACTAAAGTTTTAATACAATTAAAAATGGACAAAACTATTAATAGAGATTATGCTTAATAGATAAGTCATTATTCTTAAGCACTTCAGAAATTATTTCACATTGCAAATTTAATACACCAAAAAATTATAAATATGCAGCAAGTAGGAAACTATTTCTCAATAAAACTAAAATAATGAACTATTCTATATTGTAGAGAGAAAAACAATCATCCAGTTCTACTCTCTTTTAATAACATCTACAAATAAAGTATTAAGAATATATGTAAACGTCTTTGGGTTCTAGTAAAGTGACTCACAAATCTGTCAGTATTAACACTTCTTTCTTAAAAAATATTATACAATATAAATCTATGCGATGTATCTTTATTCTCTTTTTTTACCTTATATAATAAAATCACTTTATACTTATAGTCCATTTTTCTAAGTATTTTCACATGTATTATCTCCTTGGATTTTTAGGACCCTCACAGACAGAATAGGTATCATCTTCATTTTACATTCTTTAATTTTTTATTTCTTGAATGTATCTATTAACAGATGCCGCGCGAAACAGGAGAAAACTCGTGAGCAGTCCTTAAGGTGTTAAGTACCTAGTATGCTAGGTAAAACTGATACAGTCCTTATCCATATGGTTTATAATACAGAGGCAAAGCTAGGCCATAAACAATTTCTAATCGGAAACTGTAGTAAGTGCTATGAAGTAAATATGGTGTTGTGACAAAGAAAACAAGGGAAACTTTTAAAAAAGTAATATTTAAGATGTGAAATATGAGGTCGAATGAATAGATCAAGTTAGAAGTAGAACATGAGTCTAGAGAAGGCAGAAGGAAAAATGTACTTCAATTAGATGTTATCAATTTCAAATCACTTCTGTATTAAGTCATTCAGCAAAAAATTCTTGAAGCACTATCAAAATGAAAAAATCTTATAAACACAATAGACATTTTTACTTAATTTATGCAGCAAAATCTTAGTAGAATGAATGCCTTCGGAGTCCTATAGAAGAACTGAGTTCAAATTCTAGCTGTGCTGCTTACTAACTCTAGAAATTCAGGCAAGTTAGTTAACATCTCTGACATTTCCTCATGTGTAAAATGTTAGTATGATATATCTAACAAGATTGTTCTGAGGATTAAACGGTGTAACACACATAAAGCACCTGATGCAAAATCTGGAATACAGAAGTTACACAACAAATGTTAGCTTCTTTCCCCTATCGCTGTATAATCAAAGCATTAGTTCTCAAACTTTAGCTTATGTTAGAACACCTAAAGGGCTTGTTAAAATAAGGGTAGCTGGGCTCCACTACTAGAGTTTCTGACTGAGCTCTTGGTAGGCTTGATTATGTAAATTTCTAGCAAGTTCCAAGGAGAAGTTGATGCTGGTGGTCTAGGAACTACACTTTTAAGAAACATTAATCTATTAATAATGAAACTAATGGCCTATATAATCTGGTAGCTTTTTCAGTCACATCAGGAATGAATATACTTTTTAATGAAAACTCCTGGGAATCAAATATACACAAAAGTAGCTGAAGCTGAAGGTCAATGATTTACCACGTAGGGAGAGGCAATTCACCATGGGCCCTAAGAATCCCTACATGCTCCTGTTGAGTATTCCAAGAATGCAAGGCTCTGCCCAGGCCATATCTCAGGAATGTGTTTGGAGCCAACAACCTTCAGGGTTGTGATAAGGCTTCACTCTGGAAAAGAGCAGGCTTGCTCCCACTTACCAGAGAAGTGGTAGATTCCCTAAGCTCAGCGTTCCTCTCTTTTAATGTAATCCACTGTGTGCAGAGATACATCATGGATGGGCCTTTAGTGTCACTCCCCACAGGACTCAGGGACAGGTTTGCCAGATTTAGCAAATAAAAATACAAATAGAAATAAGTTTGTCCTATGCAATATGTGGGACATACTTATACTAAAATGTTTTTTGATGTTTATCTGAAAGTCAAATTTAACTGGGCATTCCGTATTTTAACTGGCAATTCTACTTGGGGGCCCTGGGAACAAATAGAAACACACGACTGTGGCTGCTTTTGCTGTAACATAGGCTCTGGAAGTTTTGTGTCTTCTGCCAGCATCCATGGAATTGTGACAGGCTAACTTGTCAACTTGTAAGTAAGATAAAAATTCCAGACTCTTCACAATTCTTGACAAACCAGAGCATCGAAACTAACCTAAATGAGCTACTGGGAGCAAACTGAGTCACCTGAAGCCACCTCCCTAGCTTCATTAGCATCTTGCTCTACCACCTAACCTAATCAGAGTCAGTCATTTTGTTCACACTACCTGGCTTCCTGGGCAACAATTAACAAAGAAACCCAATTTCTTTTAAGCAATATTCTCCACACATGAGTTTTCATGCTAAGATTTATAAGATGTCAAGCCTCCCTAAATTAATTTAAAAGATTAATGTAATCTCAATGTAAATCTCAACAGGTTTTTCTTTAACTACAAAAATAGTCTTCAAGTTCTTTTGGGAAAGTTAATAGATAAAAATAACTAAACATTAAAATGGAGAAATGAATATGTATTAGGTGTAAATTTTTTCCTCTATATTTGAATAAGTATTTGTGGAAGAATCTATTTACCACCTTACCTAGATTCTCACTCTCTCACACACACACACACACACACACACACCCCTCTTAAATCCAGATGGATTCAAGTTTTATGTTACTTTAAAAAGTAAATGAAGAAAAGAAGAAAATACAGTTGCTCTTTGATCACTAGCAAAAGAAGGGTTTTCTCAACTACAAGAAATCACAAATGGAAAAACTGACATATTTAAACACATAAATTTAAAATCTCTATATGAGAATAAAAACAAAATTAAAAAAGGAAACAAACTGCAAAATACTAGCAACAGAGATCACAAAAAAGGTGATAATCTATAAAGAGCTTTTAAAAATTGGTAAGAAAAACACAAGACCCCAATAAATAAATGCGCATAGAATATAAACAGGCAATTCACAAATGAGGAAATCAAAAGAGCTAACAAATATATTTTTTAAAAGTATTAATCTCAGAAAGAAATAAATGCAAAATAAAACATAAATACCACTTTTCTGTTATCATAAAATGCTTAAAAGTTAGCCAAGGTGCAGTGAGACAAGGACTGTCCTAAAAAGCCACTGTGGATATAAATGAAGTAGTATTTCTGGGAAATTTGGGAATGCATATCAGAAGTCTCAATATTTAACCCATTCATACTTCCTTCTAGGAAACTATTTAAAGGAAATAGTCAGAAAGTGTGGAAAAAGATTTTACATGTGAAAATGTTCTTCTCCCTATTATTTATAATGGGAAATTTAGAAACTAAATATAAAATAAGGGCAGTGGCTAAGTAAAGCATGGTGTATTTTTTTGATGGTGTATTAAAAGAATCTTTATAAAACCATCAATCATGAGGGCAAATGCTTAGGATATAAGTTTAATACGAAAATGCAAAATTTAAAAGTGTAAATACAGGATGGTTTCAAATGTAAAAAAACACAGCAAAAATCCTGGAAAAGAAGTATCACAAAGTTCCATGCATTGGGGTTATGATCGTTATTGTCCTTTGTTTCTTAATAGTTTCCTATATCTTTAGAATAAGCATATATTAACTACATAATGGAGGAGTTGGGGATGGAAAAAATCATACTGTTATTTAAAAAAGAAGTGATTCAGCAAGAGGCTCTGGCAACTTTCTAAAAGACAGATAAAATCATTTCTTAAAGACCAGTGGAGTTTGTTTTTCCATTCCTGTGACACTTCACTTAGAAGAATGGGCTCCAACTCCATCCAAGATAATGTGAGTATCACAAGAATAGAAAAACAAACACCACATGTACTCACCATTAAATTGGTACTAATTGATCAACACTAATGTGCACATATGAGAAGTAACATTCACAGGGTGATTGATGGGCAGGTGGGAGGGGGAGAGTGGATTGGGTAAATCCACACCTAACAGATCCAGTTCGCGCTGTCTGGGGTTACGGGCGTGCATATTGGGCGGTGCAAAGGCAATTCATGTAACCAAAGCATTTTTACCCCCGTAATACTCCAAAATAAAAAAAAATTGTAATGTACATTTTAGTGTCAACTGTATCTCAATAAAGCTATAAAAAGTAAAATAAAACAAACAAAATGGAAATACACATAGTCTTCCCTGTAGAGTTTAGAAGGCCCATAAAAGGAAGAGTTTTGTACAGTATGTGATGACAGAATGGTGGTTTCTAGGAATGATGAATTGGAATGAAGTGCTGGGGTGAGAAAGAAAGTGTTATTTGGGGACCAGTAATTTAAACTTGTTTCACTGTTGAGATACATAGCATGGACTTAGAAACATATCAAAAAATAATGTTATTACCAGCAACCACACCATCGTTAGAGATGAGACATTTGATATATTTGCTTAAATATCAGGTCCTTATATATTCATTAAGGTACACCAGCACAACTATATTAGGTCTTTATTTAAAATGTTCTTATTCCATTCCTACAGAATTTCCTCTATAATTATCTAGCAATATTCATCTGAACCTGAGACTACTGCCTTTCTTAAAATTTTCACTTACCTCTTAGTTCTGGCATCATGAGTTTCTAAGAAATGTCTTTGTGCCTCATGTTTGGAATGATGATCAGCAGCTAATGCAATATCAACGGTAATGAGTCCTAAATTGGCTGACCCAGCTTCAAGCCAATAGGCCCTTCGCAGCACTGCCGGCTGAAGTCCAACTCTGCAATTATTTAATTGCTCAATATACTGTCTCACTTGAAAATCCTGAATTGCAGCACTTATTCCTTCCCCAACTGATTGATTATGGAGATTACAGTTTGCAACCCGAATTGCACCCATCTAAAGTCAAATGAAGAAAATGAAACAAAATTGTAATTTCTGTATGTTTAGGTAGCTTAGCCTAAGCTACAGAATAGGTGATCATTTCAAATAGACTAAAACATAGGCAGAAAAAGAATGGAAAAAAAAAAAGAAATAGGAAAGAAAAAAAAAGGAAAAAATGAAAAACAGAAAAGAAAAAAGGGAAAAGCAAAAAGTTAAATGCAGTAACAGAATAAAAATTCAATAAAAAAAAAAAAGGAAAGGAAAACGAGAAGTAATGAAATCACAGAAACTTCACAAGGCTTGATTTATTATTGCAACCCATAAAACAGAGTGGCAAACAAATGCTTTCAGGAGCCAGGAAAGAAATACAAATGCATTAATACAAAACCTAAAGACATTTAAAACCAAATCTTTTAAAACTACTACCGGTTTATATCCCTGCCATAAAACAATGTTTTAATAATTCAGTTAGAGTAAAAAAGTGGTGAAAGTATGCTTTAAAAAATATAACGATGGAAGAAAACATGGATGAGTAAAAAGTAGAAAGCTGTGTTTTAAAATATTTTGGTAGATTATGAGATAAAACATAAATGTGTATTGTATTTCAAGAAATGGAGGTTTGGTTTAGTAAAAAGGAAAAAGAACTATACTGGCCTAGAAAAACACTTACCTTTATATTTGTAGCACAACCATGCTCCACAATATAAATATCAGCTCCATCTACTGCTAAACGAGTCATTGTATATTTCAGATCATCTGAAGTTGGACAAGGCCCAGGAATACAACTCAACTAAAATAAAAAAGGATTATATACTTAATTCATCACCAAAAACTCATTATTTTGCTAGTTAAGTAAATTTCCTTATTTAAATAAAAAATTTGGTTATATGTGTATTTTTAAAAAATCAAATTTCATTATTTTATAATAAATGAAATCATCAGCAGATAAAATGTTATCAATTAGAAAACTAATAAGAAAGCATATACTATTTTCATTCAAAAGGAGCAAGCAGCAAGTCTATTTGACAGAATACATATATAACTTGTTATTGAAACTCACAAAGAATAAAGTAAACTTATAAGAAAACAATGTCACAGGTTTATAAGAATTATATAAGAGTTTAGAGTTGTAAGATTTTCTTATGAGTACCACACACAAGAACATTTGTTTTCATACATACCCACAAATATTAATATATCAACTGTAAATTTTATGATGATATCCAGACAATCTACACCAATTTAATTTTGTTTTATTTATAAAACATATATTTGGTAATGTTTAGGTTGGAAGAAAATGTACATATCACCTACTTCAATGGATTTCTTGAGGAAATGGCAGCCCTGAGTAAATTATTGGCCCAATAGCATGTAAATGCTCATTAGTGGCACAGTCAGAACTAGAAACAGGTATCTTGCAGTATAGTCAATGTTTTATACTGATATATTTTCTCCAGGCAAAAACGGATTTTAACAGACTAAAGTGACAGGAGATCAGTGGTTGCCTACAGCAGAAGCTGACTACAAAGCAACACAAAGGACTTTTCTATGGTGATAGAAATGTTCTATATCTTCACTGGTGGTATTGGTCACACAGGTATATACAGCATTTGTCAAAACTCAAACTGTACAACTTAAAAGGGGTGAATCTGCTGTATGTATATAATGCCTCAATAAAGTTTATTTTAAAACATTTTAATGCAACATAAAAGCTTTGAGTTTAAAAAGGAAAAAAAAAGATGAAGAAAGGGGAGGCATCTAAGAGCATGTTTGAGTTACCCACAAGAATCAATTGCCTGACATATATGACTAAGAAACTAATTCTGGGGAGCTGGGCAATGTGTTTATAACAAGGAAAAAATAATTTTATCTGTTGGGGAAATATGCTTGAGGAATTAATGAGATGTGGCTCATAAGACCATTATTTTATTGTATAACCCAATATTGCTATATTAAAGACAGAAACAGGACTTTGCAGGGTTTTACCCTGAAGGAATGTGTGGACTCAATGGTTCACTTATTGGAGGCTGCTATCATGGGAGAGTTCTCAAATCTCCAATAGGGATGTTTTCCAGGAAGGCTTCCCGGTATCTCAAAATCTGTGAGCTTCCCTGTGTCTTGAAAGACAAGACAAGGCAAACATGGCTCACAGGATGGGAGCCAGAGACAATGAGTGCACTTTGCCCAGAGAAGTGCCCCGGTGGTTATAAACAACTTGTTTTATTAGAAATGGGCTTCCTGTTTTCTCCTGTCTGTCTACCTTTATGTCCACAATAACTAATCAAAGATATATTGAGTCACTATACCTCTTTTGTTTTACCTTTGTTAATTGAAAACTACCTCTTAGAATTTAGAAGCTAGCCCCTAAAAGACTTTGTACCTCTTTGTTCACCTAAATAGATTAGAAGCCCCTTAAGAGGACTTTTGATCCTAACCCACTACCTGTATCACCTAGCAACTACATTCCTTGATAAGCAAATATGTTACCCTGACAACTGGTAATTGATATCTGTGATTATAAAAACCTGTATGAATCTAACCATAGGGCTGGCGGTTGTGGGGATCTGCCAGTCCCCTAGGAACCTCCCACTGTGTTATATCTGATCTTTATATATATATATATATATACACACACACACACACACATATATATATAACTATAAACTATACTTTAGTCTCTGTGTATTCTTTTATTTTCTCTCTGTTGCCTATCAATTTCCTTATCCTCTGTGGCGACCCCTATCTTAGGGACTTGGCTCCATGGGGAGAAGCATCTGATCTCCTCATGGGCCTGCCTCAACTACTCTTGCCCCACATTTATCACCAATTATATCTGTTTCCTTTATTGTCAGTAACTAAGCACAGGTTACACATTTTATTTTTGGACATAAAATTAAAAGTAGGATTAGTTACTTTCAATTCACAGTAATATAACAGCAAACAAATATAGTTTGTATAGTAAAAGAACAAAAAAAAAAAAAAGAAAGACATACAGGAAAGAAACAGAAAGAAAAACTAAGCTGTTAACAAAATTTATGTCTGTGTTGTTGAGTAAGTTATTTTTCCTTTTTGAAACTGCCAAGTTTTCCAAGATTTCTGAAATGAGCATACTTCCAGAATCGGGGGAAAAATGTGTTCTTCATGGTTATATACATTTGATTTAAGCTGATATCTCAATCTTTTATTTTTAAAAAATGCATATACGTTTATAATACTGCTAATGTATTTTTAACATACCTTGGATTCACAGAACCGACGATCAATTCCATGCTGACATATAATTACTGATTTTGGTCTTTCCAGTTCATACTCCCGACATACCACATGAAAAACAAATGTCTGTCCCCACTCCAAGAGGCATGCCAGCTACAGATATCAGTGACAGGTTGACATATTATTAGCATTCTAAACAAGCATTCAGAGTTTAAAAGCTTATGAAGAATATTAACATGGCTCGAAAGAACCAATCCTGCCTTAAAACTGCTGCTAAATACTCCACTTGGTTAGTCAATGATTTTTCTACCTTCACATCATTTATAAGTTTGTGTTACCTTTGATTTGTGAATGACAAAATGCATTGTCAAAATGAAAACTCATTTCAACTGAAAATTTTCACTGAGCAACTTCGAAAGCAAATAATTTTATTCAAGGTTATATCTCTACTCTTATATAGCTAACTAAATTCCTCCACATAGAAAAGCACCTAAAATTCTCTAATAATAAACCAAACTTTACTGTGAAATTTTTGAGTATCTAATTATCATATTGAGTTGTAATTTTTGAAAAACTAGGTATTTTGAAGACTAAAGTACTTTTGTTTATGTAAAGCTTAATATATTAATTCTTCAAATCTTGAATTTAAAAAATCTTAATTTTATAATTTAGTAGAGTTGTTAAAAATAAAAACCTTGAGGGATAAGTATACAAGACATTATCCCTCCAATAAAGCATACAATTTAAACTCTTGAAAAACAAATTTCACTTTGAAAACATACAAAAAATGGAATAAACATAAAAGTACCTATGGATTTAGGCACCACACAGAAAACAGTGATACCAAGATTCTATGCAGAAGAAAGAAATGTTTCATCTTATAAGGGCAGTTTATAAACATGAGACTCTAGCAGTCCTTAGAATAAAGGAATTGTGTCCAGTCTTGCAAGATCAGCATGGCTTTATTCTCTTGTTAGGAAACAAGCTGCTTTGTTATATGCTTAAGTTTTTACTTGTATACTTAGGGACAGGCAATGGGAGATAAGGAGAGGGCTTACTACAAGTTACAAGCCTAGTGAGCAATTATTTCTTTTCATCCATTTGTATACATTCATTAAACATTTATTTTCACCCATTTTCATACTAATATTATACATTCTAATATTATATTGAGATGTCATTCATCTCCATAATATCCTTTTTCAATTCCATTCCATTCATTTTCCTAGAATATTAATTTTTGCTGCCCTCTGATAATTTCTTTCAGGTATACAAGGTATCTGTATTCTTTATTTACCTTCTTATTGCTACTATCCAATCTAAATTATATGTTTTATATCCATTCTCTGTTTGTCAAAATTGAATATGCACATTTCTACCACATTCCAGTCTTTTGAAATGCCTAGGTAAGCATTGATATTATAATAAATACATGACTCAACAGATGAAATGTTACAATAATATGGCAATTCAACTAAACTTCAATGGTCAATTAGAACTAAATAATCCTTAAGGCCTCTGAGCCTTCTAAGGAGCATATGGAATAGGGGGCGTGGGGGGAAATTGATCCAAAAGGATCACACTCTTAGCACTCTAGATCAGATTTACTTACCAGTAAATTCACTTTTATTTTTTAAAAACAGCCTCCACATCTCTAAATAGCAGATACAAATCATGTTATCTTGCTTTAGGACATGACAAGTAAGAAACTGTGCTACTCAATTATTAGCATCATTAAGGGCTGCTTTTAAATTCAACTTAAGAAATAATACAAGAAAGCAAAGTTCTTAGAAAATTATTCCATATACTAGAAAAAGAAGATTATTTCAACAGTGGAAGGCCAACTAATGTAATTTTAATAATACATTAACTTGATTTCTAGAACAGTTCTTTCCCCAAAGTAAGTCTTGAATTCTTAGAAGTATTATAAAGAACTACATAACAGTACACCCATCAATTATATGTGGTTCAGAAAAGTAAAACTTCTCTGATTCACATATAGTTAAGAAAATTCTGAACTGCAAGAATGACTTCCAACACAATGTCATCAGTGGAAAGGCAACGAACACTCAAACATGCATACAAGTTATTCTTGGGAAGGTGGGCAAAGAAAGGAAAAAGAAAGTCAGTCAGGAGATAGATAGTACTCTGAAAATCATACCTGTGGTGCTGTGACCTTAGCTGTAAGGCTTCCAGCCTGCACATCAATTAGCCATGCATATTCTAAGGAATCACTTCCTAAAGGAAGACCTTCTGCTGAGAACATAGCATGTGCTCTCAGCTGGAGACCTGACAAATTGATGTGACCTTCCCTGAGAACTTCATCCACAGGGGGTCGCTGCTGAAAACAATAACAATTAGACTGTAAGAAGCACAAGAAAATCGCATTATAATTTCTAGTTGCTCATCTCCCCCCCACCCTGAGATGAATAATAAAATCATGCTATCTGGAAAATAAGTCTTCAGAATCCACAAGCTCCTAACACAACCTTGGATCCACAGAAGGGTAAATCCAAAAACATTAAGCTTCTTTAGTGACAATATCTATGAGAGCCCAACTACAATGCAAGATAGGTAGGTCCTAAAATGTATACAGATCTCTAATTGGTAACGACCTCTATGAATAAAAAGAAATACAGTAGCACTCTGACAGGGAATATGAGAGGCCAATCTTTTGTAGGAAAGCTAGGAATCATGAGATTAAAATATTAAAAAGAAAAGAGAAGAACAAAGATCCTTATAAGACCATAAAATGAAAAACTGGGGTTTGGGGGGAGTCAACATCTACATAAATTCTGAGGACTATGTAAATAAAAGAAGGATAGTTTTCTCTTATAGGCCGGGCACGGTGGCTCATGCCTGTAATCCTAGCACTCTGGGAGGCCGAGGCGGGTGGATCGCTCGAGGTCAGAAGATCGAGACCAGCATGAGCGAGACCTCGTCTCTACTAAAAAGAAAAAAAAAAAATTAATTGGCCACCTTAAAAAAACAGAAAAAAAAATAAAGAAAAAAAAAAGAATAATTATACACTCACTATTAAAAAGCAGCATACATTTCAAAGAGAAAACTTCTAACACATATTCAGAGAAATTTATTAGTTCCACAGAACGTTAAGAATACAGCATCAAATAAGTTTGGAAATGCCCTACCCATCAGTCACCACTTTCTGTTGAATCTACCTCCCAATCTCTCACAAATGCACTGACTTTCTTCCATCTTCACTGCTGTCATCCTGGTCCAAACAGCATTACGTCTTGCCAGGACCACTGCAAGGCTTCCCAGCATTTACTTTTTACATCTCTCTGCTTCATACTCTACCAATAACCACACAGATCTTTTAAAAATGGAAATCTAATCATCTTCTTCCCTCTAGAACCATTGCATGCTAACAAAGTACTGCCTAACTCTCCTTGCAGCACTTTTTACATTTGAATTTATCTTAACTTCTATTTCCTCAGTATTTAATTTTTCCATTAGGGTAAGGACTATTTCTGTCTTGTTCACCAAGTATCTCACTGCACCTAACAAGAGCGACCACAAAAAGGAGATGGTGCTAACTAGACAGATTTCTGTATAGCAGTGTTCTCAGAGCCTCCGATACATAAGTATCCACTAAGACAGTTCACAGATATTTCCCAACCTAATATTACCATGGCAGTCCTCTTCATGTGTAGGCCATCTCACAGGGTTAGTGTTCCCTGCTTTCAACTCATCTTTAGACAAATATTCTTTATTTTTGAGGATAAGGGCTGAATCTAATTTATAAAGAGCTTTTAAAAAGAAATTTCAAGTAGTGACAACAATAATAGTTCTAGAAGCTCTTTTGATAGATTTTTTTATTGTCATCCAAGCTGTGTGACTTTATATAAAATCACCTAACTGTCCCAAGCATTAGTTCCCTTACCCTTTATCTGAGGGAATTGGAAAGGATGGTCAATAAAGTTCTCTTCTGGCACTGAGATTGAATAACTCTCAGTATAAAATTTTTTATGAATTTTTTTTTAGATCAAAAATACATGTGGATCTTGGCCTGTCCTCCTAAGATGTAGCCTACATAGCACACCAATAAGGATTACACTCTGAAGTTTTCTTATGGTTTGCATCATGTTGTGGGTTGAATTACGTCCCCCAAAAAGGTATGTTCAAGTTCGAAGCCCTGGAATCTGTGAATGCGATCTTTTATGGAAATAGGGTTTTTGCAGATATTATATAATCAGGTTAGGATGACGTTACAATGAATTAGGGTGGGCCCTAATCCAATATGACTGGCATTCTTATAAAAAGAGAAAAACTAGAACACAGAGACACACAGAGAGAATGGCACTGAAGATGGAGGCAGCATTTGAGTCATGTATCTGCAAGCCAGAAAACAACAAGGATTGTTGGCAACCACCAGAAGCTAAAAAGCAGCAAGGAAGGATCTTCCCCTACAGCCTTCAGAGAGCAAGTAGCCCTTCTAACACCTTGATTTAGAACTTTGAGCTTCCAGAACTGTGAAAGAATAATTTTCTGTTAAGCTACCCAATATATGGTACTTTGCTACAGCACTCCTATAAAACGAATACATAAGATGACCACAAAGTAAAAAGAGTGTGGTTTCATAAGTTGGACACAGTAATCCATCTTTTACCTTAGATCCTTCACCTTGAAGCCCTGAGTTAAGACTAACGCTACCAGGAATAAGCAGTTACAGGTGTGTGACCCAGATTTGAGCCTTGGGAGTAGTCACAGTGTGAAACCTCCTACCATGAAAGAACATTAGAAAAAATTTGGGGGGAATAGTCACATCAACACTATAAAATGTAAGCAAGTTAAGTAAATAAGCAAATTTCAAGAAGATATATACCCTGTCTTTGGGGTAAATTATACAGTGTTAATGATCTAGGAAACAAAATATCATCAGACTCCTACCAACACCTTGATATCTCCACCCCGTGAACTCCTCTAATCCCCAAACAAATCTTTCTTTATAATTCAGTCTCTCCAGAAGTTTGCCATACCTCTTTAATAAGGGTTAATGTGAACCTTCATAATGAGCTCAATAAAATGTTTTTTTAATGTCTGGTAAAGCCTTTTGAAAGTGTAATGATTAAAATAAAAGTTGAAGTTCGACCAGGTAATCACAAGAAACCAGGGATATTCATCTACAATTCTCAGAACTCACCCATAAGAAGAGATTTTCCCCTTTACCTTTATTAATTTTCTCAATAGACTGAAAAAAGGAGATGAGTTCCCCCTCCATGCACCTGGCTCCCAGAATAAAAAACCACCAATTCTAATGACCCACTAATTACAGAAAGGACAAGTGTTATCTTTAAGATTTCTATGGCAAGTTAAAATGTTATGCAAATAAAATCTTTGTGATGACAGAATAGTTCTGTATCTCCATTTTGGTGGTGGTTACATGAATCTACACATGTGATAAAATGACCCAGAATTATGAACACACATTGTACCAAAGTTAATTTCTTTGTTTTGATACTGTACTATAATTGCGTAAAATATTTATACCATAGAGACAACTAGGTGAAGGGTGCACACAGGGTCTTTCTGTACTATCTTTGCAACTTCCTGTGAATTTATATATATTTCAAAATAAAAGTTTAAAACAGGAAACACATTCTGTGTCAAAACAAAAACAATGTCTCACTCATATTAAGTTTTACCTATTACTATCTCAGCTATGCCAAATATACATATATGAAAAATAAAAATCTATGAAGAAAAATATAATCAGCTACGGCAAAAGAGTGAAAAGAGAGTATGCTATTTTAAATAAGATAATCAGTTACTACTATAATCAATAATAAATAATCATCCAATGATGATTTTTGAGTGTCAGATATATCTTCCTGGTTATAATCTTACTCTGCCTTGTATTAAAATTCATTTATATTAGGTTGGTACAAAAGTAACTGCGGTTTTAGCATTGTTGAAATTTGCTGTTTGATATTGTAATACATTCTTAAATAAATGTGGTTACGTTATACATCATTTTAATGTGCATTTCTCACTTTTTTTTTGCTAATAACTTATTACTTGCTGTTTATTTTATATTTATTTTAGACTATTGAAATCATGTTAGACAAAAAGCAACTTTGAGCAATTTTCTTATTCGAGTTCAAAATGGGTTGTAAAGCAGAAACTTCTTAATACAGTTAAAAGTCCCTAATTTAAGGAGCTATTTCTTCCAAGCACAGAAACTAACACATTATTTTGAGTCCGCAAATATGAATAGTAAGCCTCTTAATTAAGTCTCTATTACATCTCACTTTCACATTACCTGATAGTTATCACTGACAAACACATTCAGGGGTGACAGGATAAGTTGCAGCATGGTCTCCCTAAATCCTTTTTTCATTTCAAAACATAGTCTTTCCAAGAAAGCTGTAGGGCATTCAGGACCATCAGTAGTTCCATGCTACAGTCAAACAAAATACCATAATCAAGATATGGAAAAAGTGAAGGGTAAGGAAGTATAGGAAACTAAAAATTACATTTATCATGATTAAGAGAATTTGATTTTTCAAAAGGAAAAACGGTGCTTACTGACAAAAGTAACTCCTCTTTGTACCCCAGTATGGACATTAGCTGCACTAAGCAACTAGAGATGATTCTTCTCTGTACAATGCTAGGTACCTGACATGGAGTCAGTATGCAGCCCAATGCTCTAGGGTCACTACTCCCCAACCAATCTGGCCCTGCGCCACAGTCCCTGGGTTCTTGGAGCAATATAATCTCATTCCAGGTCAGCCCCAATAGGCATTGCCCAATAGGCATTGTTAGAGTGAATCAGGGTACTGTGCTGGATCCAAATCACACAATTCAACCTCCAGAGTCAATCCTAAAACTTCTCTGTAACAGGTCTACCATAAGGCCCCAAACTGGTCTGGGGTCTGGAGATAAAAAGCTAAGAAAATATAAAGTCCCCAAATATCCATCAGGCTCATTATAAACACAACAACTCAACGTCATGACACAACATCCTGGCAGTTACACAGAACAGCAAAGAAGGAGCTAAAGTGAAAGAAGAAATATAGTAAGTAAAATTATCAGTGATCACTTAAACATATTATGAATAAAAATTAGAATTAAAACAGTAAAAGAGGATACAAGTTTTTTAATCTGAATTTTTTTTTCTTTTTTAAGTGTGTACTGTATGCGTGCACACATACACACAGAGTTTCCTGTGCTAGGTAGATGATATAATATATTCCAGATTATTTTGATATGTAAACACTTACAACGGGAAGACGCCCATGAACTTTGTACAAATTAACAAGTACAGTAATATCCCAAGGACGCAAGGTAAGTGGATGAATTGACTTGGCTGAATTTTCATTTTCCTTTTTGTCATTTTCCATTCCAACAGCAGTCCACCCAGAGCTGGATGATGTTGACAATGACAGTACAGGACTTGAAATAACCTCTTCAAAATCCATATACATGTCATCTTCTCCAAAGTAGTTTTCCTATAAATATTAAGAAAAAACAAACTGCTATCAAGAGATATGTAATAGGTTTACACCACTGAGTCCAAAATTTGTAAACTATGTATTTCCCTAACCTATTGTATTTAATAAATAGTAGCAGGTCTATTTCCTTCAAATAAAAAAAAAATTACATATATATTTAAGGCACACACATAGCTGCTTAGCAAATAAATATTCTGTAGCAAAAAACACAAAGTGTTACAGAAGTTTGTAATAAAGCTCCATGACACCACCTCAATTACAGCAAAAACTTGTACGTTAGGTCCTCAAAGAAACCTTTGACAGTTTGTATGGTTCAACAGTTCTCAAGCTTTGCCTCTCAGAGTTTTGATGCAATACCCAGGGACATTCTTTGAGGAAAGCAGATCAATTCATAGAAAATCAATTTGGCTAAATCCAATTTGGTAAATACTATAATTCACATATTCCTATTGTAATATTTGTCAGGACTGTTTTAACAGCTTTAATAAAAATATCCAGTTTTGGTTATTAATGAGATAAAAGCATGTGCTATGAACAGTTATGAAAAAAAACTTTTAATAGTTTGTCTTGTTTTTTAATGCAAAAGTATTTCAACTGTTAATATTCTAATTTCTTTTGCATTGGAATTTAAATTTAGTTTTAATTTAAATTCTTCTGCCTTCCCATTGATTCTGAATTTAAATTTTACCTATTTGATCTCTTAGTAGTAAATAAAAGTTGTTAAATATTCCTGTTAATATTGTTACTATCTGTGAAATATTTGAACCAAGTATTGTGGTAAATTCTGCAGTTTGTTTATTGACAAATTTATTTTCTGGCTAGGTTTATGAACATCAGGCCATAATATCTTTTCATAGGAAGGGATGTTGAAGGGCTTAAAGTCACACTGTTAATTAGTGGGAGGATTAATACTAAAATCTCAAATCTACAGATTCACAAAACCAGTGCTTTTCCTTCTATTCTCTACTGCTGTCTACTTCTAAATATTAATAATGCAGATGCAACATGAAACTTTCTTAAAATCTTGATAACTGTCCTTATAATCCTGAATCCATAAACAAATTTTAGTATAAATATAAAGGTAAATAGATAACATAAATAAATAAAAGGTAAATGCTAAATTCCAACATTAAATTTTTAAAACTAAACATAAATGTCTACTTGAGCTTGATATACATTAAAAACCTAAAGTTATTCACAGCAATAGGACTCTCTTAGATCATTTGAGAAACCTTTTCAAAGTATACATGCCATCCCAGTCCTGGAGACTGGTTGAGTAGGTTTGCAGTAGGCATGGAGTCCAGAGTTGGGTGTAAAATGGAAAAATTTCTTGGTGATTTTATCTGCAAATAGCCTCCAGACACAATCACCTCTGCCCCACGTTCCCTCTAAACAGCAGATCTAAGGAGTCAATGTATATTGTTTATGTTTATTAAGTATCAACACACTAACATTTACCACAAAACATTTGCCGGCACTTATTTTAGCTAATTTTTTTACAATCCTAGCCTACAGATCTCTTATTTTAAAAAATTTCTCTTGTAGTTTCTACAATTTTAAATCTCAAAAAAAAAAATATGCATATTCCTATAGATTATTACAATTCAAAGAGAAAAGATTCTCTTGGGTCCAATGTTCAATTTGCTACTAAATCAATCTCCATTTAATTATCTGAAACAGAAATAATTCACATCAAATCCTTTAAAAAACACTGACTGACCAACACAGTAGAGGACATTTACTAGTTTTTATTAAATATGTCAGTGACTATGTTTTTAAGTAGTTTTAAAATAGAAGTCTTTTATGAGTTAACACATTTTGTTGTTGTTGTTGTTGTTGTTGAGACAGTCTTGCTCTGTTGCCCGGGCTAGAGTGCCATGGCGTCAGCATAGCTCACAGCAACCTCAAACTCCTGGGCTCAAGTGATTCTTCTGCCTCAGCCTCTTGAGTATCTGGGACTACAGGCATGCGCCACCATGCCCGGCTAATTTTTTCTATATATATTTAGTTGTGCAGCTAATTTCTTTCTATTTGTAGTAGAGACGGGGTCACGCTCTTGCTCAGGCTGGTTTCGAACTCCTGACCTTGAGCAATCCACTCACCTCGGCCTCTCAGAGTGCTAGGATTACTATGAGTTAACACATTTACACCTATTGAATATTATCAACAAAATGTACTTTTAAAATTGTAACTCTTTTAAAAATCCAGTCTCGTGTTAAATGTTTAATGCTGAGTATGTGATTTTTTTTTTAAATATGTGAATTCCAAATCTATAAGAGTTAATTTCTTAAGAAGTCACTAAAAAAAAAAGAAAATTACCAAACAGCTGACCAAAGTATAAGGCAAG
>VBSM01000483.1:26846743-26887712 GCA_008086735.1 Cheirogaleus medius
AAAAAAAAAAAAAAAATTAACAACAATAGTTTATAAGATGATAGCTAATAAAATCAAAGAAGCAAGTAAAAAGTCTACAAGTACTGTTTTCAAAATTACTTTAAAAAAAAAGGAAAATAGTCAGATTTCTGTCCAAGACTATTAAAACTATTTTTTTTAATAAGAAAGGCACATATGCCACATATACCTTTAACCCACAATTACTATTTGTTACCACTGACATTCTGTCACTCTGAAGAGTAAGATTTATTTTCTTCCATTAACAAAAAATGTAAGACTAAAAGAAGTCAATTCAAAAAAGTAATATACATGGTATTGTTATCCAACCTTATATCCACAACAAAAGAAATGGCAAAGGTTTTAATATAACTGAGATGACTTTGGGCTAATACTTAGAGTTGCTATGTTGTTTAAATTGGCAGAAAACCTCTCATTTCCATAAATTGCCCTAATAAATTTTAATGCATGTTCAGTATGTTTTTTTCTTAGAATTCATTACAATGATAATGCCAGGCCCAGGTTCTTTTGTGGATTTTGAAAATCAGTTTTTCAAATAGTCAAACAAATATGAAGTGACTTTCTTTCCCAGTTTATCCTTTATAATTTCTTAATGTTTAATTTTTATATCTAAGGAAACGCAATCTCAGGTACATGAACTTTCACATTCCCTTAATTTTCTTTTTCACATATATAGTCATTATATATGTGACATTATATGATATGACCTTTCCATTTTGAGTCCTGCAGCAGAGGGGGGGGGGGTGCTCAAACTGTATACTCCCTAACTGTTGGCCCTCCCTGGTGCTACCTATCCGGTGACTCCAGCAGAGCGGACACACCCCAAAGTAGAAGGACACTGAATCCTCATGAGATGGAATGAGAGAGACCTGAGACCAGTATCCTTCTTCCTGGCATGGTCAGGGTTTGACCTCCTGGGCCCAGGGGGTGGACTCGCAGGCCAGATCCTATACACCCAGGTCTCGATCAAATTGCCTGGGGGCACAGAGGGAATATTTGTGAATTAGTCTTGCAATGTGTGGGTGCCTGAAGAGGCAGATCAGGGGTGAGAGTGCAGAGTGGGTCCTTGCTGCAGCATGCTTGTGGGGAACCCCTCCTACCATGGGAGGGCCAACTCCCAGCTCAGGCCAGGATCCCGAGCAAGGAAATTCCTAGCCAGCATCATAGACTTTGGGGAGCTTGGCTGGCTCAAGATCCTCCTTGCTAGCAGAGGCCCGGGAGAAACTGTGGAATAGGGGAGGGTAGAAAGGAGCAAAGCCTGCTCCAGACTGCGGGTCTCAACCAGCCCCACCTCCACATGCAGACTTTTTGGTTGAGTAGGGCCGCTTCAGCCCCTCCCTGGCAGCTTTGCCCAGAACAGGGAACAGACCTTTGACCTCTGCTAAAAGCATTTGTGGAGCTTGAGGGCAGGCTCACCTAACCCAGCCTCACCCAGCCTCACTCCCCCACCCACCCCTGCTGAGGTGGAGAATAAGGACACATCTGGAAATTCCAGGGCCCCACCCACCACCTGGGGCAGTAGAGTGCTTCTCCAGAGGAACTAGAGCCGGTCACAGAACCCAAAAACAACACTGCAGCTTGTTCCTCTCAGCAAACACCATCTTCTGACAGGGAGGTCAATTAGCACACCCTTTTACTACATTTAATGACCCATCATACAGCCTGTGGTTGATTCTCACCCACAAGCACAACACAGTGCTTCAGACATTAAACTTGGTTTGTTATCTAAACAAAAGAAAATCCAAAGGTAAGAAGCAAGAGCTGCTCCAGATGGGAAGGATTCAGCAAAGAACTCCAGAAGCATGAAGAATCACAGTGAAAAGACATCCCCAAATGTGAACAAAAGCTCTCTAGCAACACATATCAACCAAAATCTGAATATCAAAATGATAGATGAAGATTTCTGAACATGGATTGGAAGGAAGCTCAATGACATGCAAGATAAAATGGAAACCCAACACAAAGAAACCACAAAAGGAATTCAAGAAAGGAATGAAAAATTCACTAAAGAAATTGAAATATCAAAGAAAAATAAAACAGAAGTTCAAGAAATTAACAATTCATTCAAAGAATTACAAAACACAGTGGAAAACTTTAAGAAGGTTAAGTTAGGTTAGGTTAGATCAAGCAGAAGGAAGAATCTCAGAGCTTGAAGACAACACATTTCAATTCAACCAGCTAGTCACAGACAGAGTGGAGAAATAAAAACGCAAAGCCTACAAGAAATATGGGATTATGTGAAGAGGCCTAACATAAGAATTATAGGTATCCATGAAAGTGAAGAAGAAAACACACAAGGGTTGGATAATTTATTTGAGGAAATAACTGAGGAAAATTTCCCTGGCCCTGCTAGAAATCTAGATATCCAGGTACAAGAAGCTCAAAGGACTCCTTGGAGATACGCCACAAAGAAGAAAACATGATGACACATAGTCATTAGACTGGCTGAAATAAACACAAAAGAGACCCTCCTATAAGATGTAAGATGACAGCAGCAGGTAGCATACAAAGCAAAACCCATCAGACTAACTGAAGACTTTTCAACTGAGACCTTAGATGCCAGAAAGGACTAGGGCTCCATTCTCAGTCTTCCCAAATAATGTCCAGCCTAGAATTTTGTAAGTTTCATTTATGAGGGGGAAATAAAATCTTTCTCAGACAAGCAAGCACTGAGGGAATTTGTCAAAACAAGACCTGCCCTGCAGGAAGTACTCAGAACAGCATTACACACGGATCAGCACAACAGACACTCACTAGTGTAAAATCATCCAAAACCTAAAGGTCAAAGGCCAGATACCACAATGGCTCAAGACATAAAACTAGGCAACAACGTTCTACTCAACAGGATAAACAAAAATCCACACCACTTATCAATTCCTTCAATAAATGTGAATGGCTTGAACTGCCCACTGAAGAGACATAGGCTAGCAGAATGGATAAATATACACAAGCCAAGAATCTGCTGTCTTCAGGAAACACATCTAATGCCTAAGGACTCAATTAGACTCAAGGTGAAGGGATGGAAAAAAATATTCCATGAAAACAGAAACCAAAAGAGAGCTGGTGGAGCAGTTCTCATATCAGATAACTTAGTCCTCAAATCAACAAAAGTAATGACACAACAATTCTACATATCTTTGCACTAAACATGGGAGCACTCAAATTCATAAAGCAATTCCTACTTGAACTAAACAAAATGATAAACAGCAGCACCGCAATAGCCAAGGACTTCACCACTTCAACACGCCTCTGACAGAACAGGACAGATCCTCCAAACAGAAAACAAACAAAGAAACAATGGATTTAAAGAGAACTCTAGAACAAATAGGCCTGACTTAACATTTACAGAACGTTCTACCCAAAAACCACTGAATATACCTTTTTCTCATCAGCTCATGGGACATTCTCTAAGATTGATCATATCGTAGGCCACAAAGCATGTCTCAACAAATTTTAAAAAAATAGAAATTATACTATGCATCTTCGCAGACCACAGTGGAATAAAATTAGAAATCGACTCCAACAGAAACTCTCATCTCTACACAAAGCCATGGAAACTAAACAATGCTCTGCTGAAAGATTATTACAATTAAGGAGGAAATTAAGATGGAAATCAATTGTTTAAATAAAACTACAAACAAATCTTTGTCCATTATTTATCATAAAATTTTCCTGTTTTTAATGAGTTCACTTGAAATATACTTTTCCTGGTACCAATTATTCTCAGATAACAAGTACTTCCATTGGTGCCTTAATTAAAATGTGTTAAAATTTGTACATATCTATCCTTCTAGCTATTCCTCTTGCTCTTCTACTTGAGAATAGATGCTATATCATCTTTATCTCCAGCAGAGCTAGCACCATTCCGAGATATAATAAATGCTGGGAAAAAATGAGCTAAAAAGTACTATTTTTAATATACAATTTTGTAATTGAGTCTAGCACCCCAAGTTCTATCACAATACATAATATATCCTCAACCCTTCAAATCATCCAACTAGCTATTTCAAATGGTCTCAATTTTTAATTAACTGCTTTGCCTATGTTTAAATGTGTACGTTCCCTTTAAAGTCATACCTTTATACACAAAAAGGCATTCAACAGAGGTCCATAGAGTGTTATCTGAGAATCTGGGGAAAGTTCCATTTCTACATGAAGTTTATCTGGTGGAAGTTCTGAAGGATCAATAGGTGGGCGTGAAGAAGTAGAGGGAGAAGAAACAACTCTGTCTGATGTTTTCTGAGATGGCCTTAATACAGATAGCATTGTTTCTTCCATTTCTGACACTGGAATAAATTGAGGGAAAGAAAACATTAATGTTTGAGAGGGGGAGCAAATGACTTCTTAGATGTTCTTCAAGGAAATATTCACTAAAAAATTTATCTTGCAAATAAGAAATCAATTAATCTTTACATAAATGTATAAAACAAAAGCAAACCTGAAAGATCAATAATTAAGAAAGCAAATAATAGACTTCATTGAAATATGCAGAGATATACATAAATCAGACTGCATAGAATCAATGAAAATTTCCTGCTAACATAAGTAACACTCTCATTGAGTCCCTACAATATAAATTTGGGTCACAACTAAACCTTAACTCTACTTGGGCGTTTAAGCAACAAAAGTTGTTTTCACATAAATAGCTATTCAAATACAGTGTACATTATCAAGCCACTATACACATAAACAACTGCAGAAACTATTCTTTGAAACTTAACTCACTGGAAAAATACCAAAAAAAAAAAAAAATCACTTGATTCTAATTCCTTTTAAGACACAGGTAATAAGGCAGATTACCTTCAGGAAACTATAAATTATGTGATAGTTGTCTAATGCATTAAAGAAACTAACATTTCACATAACTGGGCACCTTAAATTTATAGATTCACATACATCCTGTTTCATATTCAAACTCTGCTGCTTTTAGTTTGGCAGACCTTTAGAAAACTACCTACCTTCTCTGAGCATGTTTTCTCAACTCTAAAATGAGAATAATATCCATCCATAGAGCTGTTGTAAGGATTAAATGATATAAAAGAAACCAGGAAACTGCTTGGCCCAGTACTGATACATAGTAAATGCTCAAAAGTTAGCTATAATTATTCCAAAATATTTAAAAGATTACAAATTTATATTATTATGTCATAATAATAAATGCATTTCTAAAAACTTTATTTCCTTCTTTGTATCTTTAGTGATTATCAATCAAAACAGCAGCTGTTTGAAAGTACATATTATATAAAAACACTTACATGACTGTTTCAGTTGTTCATCTGCTTTTTGTGGATAAATTGGATGCCATGTATAATCAATTGTAAGCATGACACTTGGGACAGTCCAGCATTCAACCCAACCAGCCCTTTGAAGAATAAAAAACAAAGTTTCTAGTCAGACACTTATTCCCATAATTGTATACAGATACAAGTTACAGATAATAAAATTAGTTTTTGAAAGAACAATAATTTATCCACTCATAAACACAAAACACTTAGGTCACTAATTTTATGTACTCACTTTTCCTGGGTAATGTTGCGCCATTTTGGTTTAACTGTTTTCTGGCCGCTTTGACACTCAGCAGGAATACCAGCATCGTGAATCATCTTATTTGGGTGGCAATTCGTTACCAGCATAAATAAGGAATATTTACTAGGGTGGCAATCTGGTAGAAACAAATGAAGATCAACATCTTCTCCCTAAAAAATAATTTATAATGATCCAAAGTAATAAAATTGATGTATAAATGTTAGGTTACTTTTTACAGCCAAACCTATCTACATCAACCTTGAAAATAAATTTAAGAGAAAATAAGCAAATTTTAAATAGCAGATTTTACACTGAATAGTCAGTTAAGTAACTAGAGTAAGATGTTACATTGACTAAAACTAAATTTGGATTGAAAAATAAAGGAAAAAAATCAGGAAAAGAAACAGCATAGTTTTCACACAGCAGTGAAAAGATTATCTTCCATGGGTATCCATGGAAATTTCATATGAAAGTCAATTTTAAAAAAATTGAGTATAAGTTCAAGTGGAATGTATTCTGTATTTTTATTAATTTCTAAAATAGTATTGTTTCCTTTGATTCCAGTAAGTCTTGTTTCCTCAACTGGTTTTTAATAATTCAGAATTGGCATATCAAAGGATCTTCATTTGTTTTCATTTTTTTCCTTACAGGTCTTCTATCTATTCTTTGTTCATCTTGATGCCTAAGGCAGCATAGCAGAATGAAAAGAATGGAGCCCTCAGCTCTACTATCCAGCAACTCACTAGCTACATGACAAGTTACGTAAACTCTCTCTCAGTTTTCTAATCTATAAATATAATTCTAACTACCTCAAGAAGGTTGTTCTGAGAAATAAATGAATTACTACACAGAAAGCACACAGAACAGTGACTACCTAGCATACAAAAATTGTTTAATAGGTGTTAGCTGCTCCTATTATTGTTGCTGTTTTACCGCCATAACCACCATTAATACTACAATTACTACTGATTGCCCATACCCTACAGTTAGGTGTTCTGCAGAATTTTGAGCTTAGAAGTACATAAGAGCTGGCTTTCAGAGGGGAAAAATATAATATATAGATGTTTGTGGTTATTACTTGAATCAAATATAGGAAAGCGTAAAATTAGTTCATAGACGTAGTACACATTAGAGCTAGAAAGGGTTCTTAAC
Source organism: Cheirogaleus medius (assembly GCA_008086735.1). Classification (NCBI taxonomy): domain Eukaryota; kingdom Metazoa; phylum Chordata; class Mammalia; order Primates; family Cheirogaleidae; genus Cheirogaleus; species Cheirogaleus medius. The sequence continues at coordinate 26,853,440 of VBSM01000483.1, forward strand.
ATATAGACCAGCCACAGAGATCAGAAATAAGCTCTAGGAAAATAATCAGCTCAGGGATTTTTTTGGAGTTGCCCAATTTCGTAGGGATATTTAATTACACAGCGGACACAGCAAGAACTTTTGGAGGAAAGAAAAAATACCTTTGGGTGGCAATGAGCTAGCCAGAAAAGAGTAAAGATAAGCTTTGGGAAATCAAACTTAATACTAATAAACCTTGTGGAATAAATAATGCATCCAATTATACATACTCTTAAAGAGAACCTGGTATTACATGTAGCTGGAACAAAGTCCGTAAAAGGCAAAGAAAAATCAATGTTTAATGTTTCCCCACAGGCAGCCAGATATACTACAAAAAAAAAGAAGAAAAAGTAAATTAACTTTCATGCCAGTAAAGTTTAAATCATAAAATTGTCTAGAATGCACACCTACACAAAATTAAATTGAAGGCAACGTGTTTAGTCCAATAAAACTGAAATAGTTCTCTGAGAGTCTCACAAGATAATGAGGAAAATAAAATCACTATCAGTATGTATTAAAACTAAAAAATCAATACTAATTTTCTTTGTTGGTATTTGTTTTAATGAGACTACTTAAACTAATTTTTAAAAATTTCTTACCATTTTCCTGTTGTTTAGTGGAACAATCAATCCAATTATGTTGATTAGCAGCCCATATCATTTCAAATTGATGAAACATGATTTTAAAATTCCATGTATATGGAACGAATGAAAAAATGTCTGGAGCACTATCACTAGACCAGTCTTGAATTAAATCTAAAATTGTTGGGGTAGGGGAGAGAAAGTAAAGTTAACTGAAATTCAGAAAACAAAATACACAGATTCTAGTATCAGTCAGGAATTAATTTTTTTTTTATAAATAAAAAATTTTATACTGAAATATTTAAAGATGATTAAGATGTAGTTAAATAATCTGGCAGTAAACAGATGCTTACCATAGTTCCAACCCCCCCCAATTTATATATTTAATATATCTGTTATTTTTTTCCTGAAATTTAAGAAGACAAAGAGAAAAAAATCACCTGATATTCTACTACACAAATAACCAAGATTGTGGATACATTTCCCCTAGTTACTTTTCTATGTAGATTTTGATACTATTCCACATGTACATGTTTTATGTGTTGCTTTTTCATTGAACTCAAATATAATATTTTTCCAAGTTATTTCGTACATATTTACATAAATTTTGTAAAATAGTTCATTAAAAAGATTTCCAGGATTTACTTGTTTTCCTTCCTTTTTCTTCACACTATACTAACAAGGATATCTAACCATTTGCTACAACTGGATATGTAGACTCTTTCCAAATTTTTGTGTTATATATAATATTACCTTGTACTGTATATTTTTGTACAAGATATTTTACATATTCAAGATTACTTTGTTAGTAGAGATTCCTGAAGAAGAATTGTTGGGTTCAAATTTAGAAATTTTTTCAAGGCTATTATAAATTACAGAATTGCTTTCCAGGAGAGCTGAATCTATTTCCACTCCAACCAGAAATGTATGCTTGCCTATTTATTTCATTGTACCCTCTCCTGCATTATATTTATTTCTACCTATCTCTCTGGTTTTTGCTTTGTTTAGATATTTAATAAATAAAAAATGGTATCTTTCACTGAATTTTCTTTTTAAGTTATAAGTGTGTCCATCACCCAGGTAGTGCACATTGTACAGGTTAGGTATGGTTTCACCCATCCTCACCTCTCCCCTCCCATCTGCATGATTTCCGTTGAGTTTTATCTGTGCTCATGAGTGCTGACCGGTTTGTTCCAACTTAATAGTGAGTATATGTAGCAGTTGTTTTTACATTCATGCAATACTTCCCTTAGGAGGATGGTCTCTGGGTTCCATCCAGATTGTTGCAAAAGGTATTCATTCATTTTTTATGGCTGAGTACTACTCCATGGTATACATATACCACATTTTATTGATCCAATCATGAATTGATGGGCACTTGGGTTGATTTCACATCTTTGCAATTGTGCTTTGTACTGCAATAAGCATTCTACAGCAAGTGTCTTTTTCAGAAAATGGCTTTTTTTTCTTTTGGGTAAACACCCAGTAGTGGGATTGTGAGATCAAATGGTAGGTCTACTTTTAGTTCTTTGGGGACTCTCCATACTATTTTCCATAGAAGTTGCACTAGTCTGTAGTCCCACCAACAGTGTATAAGTGTTCCTTTCTCTCTGCATCCACCCCAGCATCTATTGTTTTGGGACATTTTGATAAGAGTCATTCTCACTGGGTTTAGGTGATATCGCATTGTGGTTTTGATTTGCATTTCTCTGATGATTAGTGATACTGAGCATTTTTTCATATATTTATTGGTCATTAAGGAGTATATCTTCATTTGAAAAGCTTTTGTTCATGTCTTTTGTCTACCTTTTAATGGGGCTGTTTGATCTTTTCTTGCTGATTTGCTCAAGTTCTTTGTAGATTCTGGTTATCAGCCCTTTATCACATGTACAGTATTAAATATTTTCTCCCATTTTGCAGGTTGTCTATTTGCTCTGCTGATTGTTTCCTTGGCTGTGCAGAAGCTTTTTAACTTAATCAAGTCCCATTTCTTTATTTATGTTGCTACTGTGATTGCCCTTGAGGTTTTCTTCATAAATTTTTTTGCCTAGGTCTTTATCTAGAAGAGTTTTCCCAACATTTTCTTCTAGAATTCTTATAGTTTGATGCCTTAGGTTTAAGTCTGTTATCCATCTTGAATTAATTTATGTGAGTGGTGAGAGATATAGATCCTGTTTCAATCTTCTACATGTGGCTATACAATTTTCCCAGCACCACTTACTGAATAGGGATTCTTTTCCCCAATGTATATTACTACCTACTTTGTCAAAGATCAGATGGCAATACATGGATGATTTTAGATCTGGGCTTTCTGTTCTGTTCCATTGGTCTATGTCTCTATTTTTGTGCCAATATCATGCTGTTTTGGTTACTATGGCCTTGTAGTATAGCTCAAAGTCTGGTAAAGTGAGGCCTCCAGATTTGTTTCTTTTGCTTAAGGTTGCTTTGGCTATTCGGGCTCTTTGCTGGTTCCAAACAAAGCAGAGAATTATTTTTTCTAGACTTACATAAAATGGCATTGCTATTTTGATGGAGACTGCATTGAAACTGTAAGTCACTCTGGGAAACACGGACATTTTAACAATGTTGATTCTGCCAACCCATAAGCATGATGTTTTTCCATTTGTTTACATAATCTACAATTTCCTTCCTTAGTAATTAATAGCTCTCTTTGTAGAGATTGTTCACCTCCTGGGTTAAATATATTCCTAGGTATTTTGTTTTCTTTGTAGCTACTGTAAAAGGAATTGAATCTTTGATTTGATTCTCAGCTTGACTGTTGGTGTATAGGAATGTTACTCATTTGTGTACATTGATTTTGAAACCTCAGTCTTTGCTGAATTTATTTATCAATTCCAGGAGTCTCTTGGTGGAATCGTTGGGGTTTTCTAGATATAAGATCATATCATCAACAAAGAGCGATAATTTGACCTCCTCTTTACCCATTTATATACCCTTAATTTCCTTCTCTTGCCTGACTGCTCTGGCTAGGACTTTCAGCACTACATTGAATAGAAGTAGTGACAGTGGGCATCCGTGTCTTGTTCCTGTTCTGAGTGGGAATGGTTTCAACTTTTCCTCATTCAGTACGATGTTGGCTGTGGGTTTGTCATATATGGCTATTATAATTTTGAGATATGTTCCATCTATGTTTATTCTGTTAAAGAGTTTTTTATCATAAAAAGGTACTGAATTTTGATAAATGCATTTTCTGCATGTATTGAGATGATCATATGATCTTTGTTTTGCTTCTGTTTATGTGGTGAATTACATTTATAGATTTACATATGTTGAACCATACTTGCATCCCTGGGATGAAGCCCACTTGGTCGTGGTGGATTATTTTTTTTGATGTGATACTAAATACACACTGTTAAGTTTTAGCTATTATTTTTTTCCATAAATTTCAAGTTAGAAGTGCTGAATCAAAGCTCAGCTTTACTAGCAAAAGCTTAACGTGCCAGGGACTCGGTTAAAACTTCTATTACTGGGACACTGACTCAAGTCTTGAACTTTACAACTCTAGGAAAGCAGAAGCACTGTATCTAGTCCCCAAGATAAGGCTCCCAGTCAAACAAGAAAACAAATACAAAACAAATACAAAACAATATGATTGAACATATTGCAGTAAAAGGCATTTTAAAGGGCCAAAACTCTAGCAATAGCAAAATTAGGGTAGAAAAATTTTCCCTATTTCAATAAGAAAACTGAAGCTTAAACAGTGAGGTAATTTACCCAACATTATACTAGTAGTATTGCCAGGATAGGACTATCCATGCATACCTTAATCACCACTATACCCCTAAATATCTAAATAATAGTCAGCACAGACTAGATGCATATAAATGACTGTTGCACAGATTGATGGATAGATAGATAAAAGTAGCAAGCAGTCAAGCAAAGATTAGGTTTCTGCTGAGGTAGCCACTGACACTGGCGAATCAGATAAATCCTATGGGGCTAAGCTTTTTAGAGGAAGGCTCAATAAATGCCACTTATTTTTATGTAGTAATATTTGTGCTATTCACAGACCAATAATACAAGTTCTTATATCCACAAAATATGCATGGCTATCACAACATGCTGCAAGAAATAAAGGAATTTTTTTTCAACTAGTAATAGCACCAATCAACTATCCATGCCAACAGAAAAGATTAAATAGGAACTACAAATATAAAAATAACATTTAGCTATTTGAATATAGTGTTGAGGATTACAATAATTAAAACAAAATAATGAAGCCATGTTGATGCCTAATTCAGGAATTGATTCATCATCCCTATCTTACCCCCTACTAGACTGATACAAAGCACTGGCCTAAATGGAATTCTTTCATTTCCTTCTAAGTCCAATTTGGGGTTTATATTTTCCTTGTTTGGCTTAGAACAGAAAATGCCTATATTTAAATTTTCTCTTTGATATCCTCATCCCAAAATGAAGTATAAAAGTAAGAAGGTATAAATCATGTCATCAAATCCTTTGTTGAATTTAAAAGCAAAATTTATTGAATATAAGTTCACTGTAATAAATCTTACTATATTTATATTCATTAGAAAATTACCTGTAAAGAAGTTCTTCTGTGCAAAGATAAAGTGGTAGGTGGCTTTATAAACCTCTAATTCACACTGCCATGTCTGTGGCATGTTCCATATTCGGGGGTAGCTGGCATTGATGTGGAACTTGCAAAACAAACGGTAAGTAACAATGTTAGAGCTTAAAATATGACATTGTGTGAACAGCATTAGAAATGAAGTCACACACACTGGTGAGTAATTAAAACTTATTTTCCTACTGAGCGGAACAGAAGGTCTCTTTGAGATTTCAATATGTGGCTGCAGGTCAATATCCACGGCTACATCCAGCTCCTTGAAATATTAAGCCATGATTAAGTCAAAAAACTCTGAGAACAACAAATTAGGCTACAGTTTTGACACTGCACTCCAGCTAAACTAATGGAGTAAAAACCAACATCCCTAATTTCTCCTTAAGCCTCATCTGTTAAGGGAGAGGCTCAGAATAAGGGAAGATAGATTGCAATGTATACTGTCACACAAAGTGACATTAGTATTTCTGCAAAGCTTGGCATTTCTGCAAAGGCAAGAGCTGCCTGCTCAAGAATAGCACTGTTGCACAGCACTATTTATCAGCAATAGCTCAAGAATTCACTAAAATGCTGAATATGCCAGCTTAATATATATTTATGGTATTCTATGTATTCCTGGTAATTGAAAAATTTTCCTAATTTTCATATATGTGTAAGATGTTTAAGATACTTCATGTGTAAGATGCTTGCTTAAGTCAAGTAATTCAGGACCTTCTGGCACCATCTTATATAAAAGAATCTTCTCTAAATATCAACCATTCTGCACAGTGGCTTTTGTTATTATTGTTGTCCCTGATAAAAAAAAATAATAATAATCTGCCTGATTATGACTGAGTCCTCAATCTGCAATTTCAATCATGGGCATTTCCATATTGTTTCTGTTTCAAATATGGAGCAATCCAGGATATCAATAAGATTTTCTTTCTTTTACCTTATTCATCAAGTTAAAGGCACAATAAATCACATTATTTAAGCTCTAAGAAAGAATCCAGTGGGGCTGGAAAACATAAAGAATTATCTTATTTACGACTTAGAAGATATTTAGTCTAGCTATATAGTGAAGTTTAAAAACAACTTCTTAAAGGCCAAAAACATATGTATCATTGCCTTTTACTCACTTCCCCCATACTACAAGTAGAGCAACAGAGAAATGCCAAAGGGAGTCCATACACTGGCAATGCACTCCTCTTCCCAAACATAGGGTCAAGAGTACTTACTGGTCTTTGAACTAGAAGATTGACCATTCAATGATTTCATGCTTATTTAAATTTTAGGTTAGAAAATTAAAACCAGATTTGTATTTCATACAAGTATGCTTATCATCATATTCTATGCACTTACTGCTAACATTTCTGCTTCTAAAAGGGTCCGATATTGCATGCTGGTAGTGGCATCAACATGTAAGAGCTGTCCTTTAATTGCAGGGGTGTAACCTAATAAATAAAAACATAAAAATTAAGAACCAGAAAAAAAATTACATAATTAAAAATCTTTGGACTGGAACCAACTCCTACCACCACCCAAAGAAGGAATCTTTGGAAAATGATCAGTCACTATTTAAATGTACCCAAATGACAGGGAGCTTGCTAACATAATAAGTGATCCTTCTCATTTTAGATATCTCTGAAGGAAGAAAGTTCCAACTCCACATGACATCTACCCTGATTTTTATTTCCCATACAAAACTACAAGTCTATTCTCTAAGTGACAGAGACACTTATTTAGGACAACTCCCATATCTTTTCTTCTTCCTCTGACTCAAGGGTACATATTTTCATCATTTTCAACTACTCCCTATATCATAACAGTTTCCCAACAATATAGCCCATTGTCAACAAAAGCAGAAAAGTTTAGAATATTACACTTCCCTTCCTGATGAGGCCCCCTTCCATCAACACTACTTCTATGGTCATTATTACAGGGTAGTTCCACAGGCATCCTGCTATGGGCATTTTTTTTGAAATACATGAATCTTTAAAAAAAGTTTTATATTTATTTGTTTAGAGTTATATATTGTTCTTGTCTGAGACCTAAGTCCATTTTTCCCTTCAGACAATCACCTCAAAAGCCACCTAACCTTTATCTCCAAGAACCTGAATAGGGGCCGGTCATAGTGGCTTATGCTTATAATCCCAGTACTTTGGGAGGCTAAGGTGGAAGGATTGCTTGAGGCCAGGAGTTCAAAACTAGCCTGGGCAGCATAGTGAGACCTCATCTCTACTAAAAAAAAAATAGAAAAATTAGCCAGGTGTGGTGGCATGTGCCTGTAGTTCCAGCTATGTGGGAGGCTGCAGTGAGAGAATGGCTTGAGCCCAGGAGTTCAAGGTTGCAGTAAGCTATGATTATGCCACTGCATTACAGCCTAGGTGACAGAGTGAGACCTCATCTCTAAAAAATAAAATAAAATAATAAAAAATAAAACAGGTAAAAGCACATCCTTAATTGAACTATTTTCAATTTTGTGCAACCCCTGATCCATTATATCTCTGTAATTAATACTTTTCTAAAAGATGCTTCTTTTTAACTACCTACTCTGAATCAGCAGTCCTACAGAATCTCAAGCATCTGCTTCAAGACTTAGCATGATTATTCTTTTAAAGCTAGATAAGGTTTAGTTCTTCACTAAAATAGCCCCAATCTTATGGCACACCATGCATTCTCAGTCACTTTTTCAATTGATTATCTAATCAGGCAGGCCCAAAGCTACCATTTTAAGCAAGCTAATGAACCTCGTCAACACCTCTCTGCCTGCTTTCTCCTTATAGTAGCACCAAAATAAGTAACAGAACCATAAACAATAGCTAAGAATTACACACAAAAAATAATTATACTCAGAAGCATTAACATTGCTAATTAGTTATTTTAAAATGTGAGTGAGTTATTATTCTGTTACTTTCAAGAAAGTAAATAAGTAAAGCAGAATTTTATCTTAACTGCTATCAATTACAAATGTAATAAGATGGGAATAAGGTGGCAAAATTAAGAAGTTTATATAATAATTTGATAAATTTAAGAAAATGTGTCTATTCATGTTACTAATTAACTTGCATTTTATTTTTCCCCACATTTCAAATGCATAATGAACTTAGATTATCACAGTTCAGATGAAACTATAGGTATGAGGGCATCATTTAATATTTTCATTGTGAAATGTTCTGATTTCTTAAACTTACGCTGTTCAAAGTACTCAATTTACTCCCTAACAGAATCTACTAACAATATCCAAGAGTACAGGTTCCCCACTGCTGAAAACTGTTAGTCATTCAATCAAGTACTGCCCACATGCCAGGTACTGGGTTCAGCCTAAAAATATACTAGTGAAAAGAAAGACACAGAACCTGCTCTCATGGTGCAACAGTCTCACAGGAAAAACATACATTAAGCAAATTATAATCAGTTCTATAAAAGAGATATATAAGGAATGATAAAAGCATAGAATTATAAGACTGAACTTGATTAGAAAATTTTTCCCTTCACTCTAAGTGCTCAAATAACTTAATTATGCAATATTTACCCTTAATAACAACAGGCACATCAAATAAGAAAATGAAAAAAAAAAAAGTCCTACTAATGTTAGTCTAACAGGACTAACAAACTATATTGTTTATATTTCTCTAATCATTTAAAACAGAGAGGTTATATTACAGCTTACCATTTTCTTCAACTGTCATTGGAATATTAATTTCTAAATATGAGCCAGCTCCTACATTGACATGTACAGCATTTGTTTCCTACCAAAAGAAAAAAATTAATTCATATAAAACATTCATTATAATTATACTCTCATCTTTACTTTTCAGTTATTAACACAAAAGAAATATAATTATCAATGATATTAAATATTAAAAGTTTCTAAGAACAAAATTTCAAATTTTTACCAAAAATACACTAAAACAATTTAGCCAGATACAAAGGAGAAAATGAACCAGAACACGGAGTGAAGGTCTATTATTAATTTCTTTCCATTATTTGGCATTTAGTAAAGTATGACGACAGTAACACACATATAATTATTTGGAGGGGGAAAAGCTCATAGAAATGAATCTAAGTATAGGACTAATCACCAGAAAAAAACTCTGGAAAATAATGTTCAAATTTTAAACACTATTTTCTACTATATTATTACAATAATTACCCTATTTTTGGTAAACAGCAAGTCAATCGTAGCATCTGCAATAATATTCATTCGTAGTTCAAAAGCAAGGATCTGTCTTGGTCTCCCAGGCTGTGCAATTTCAGAAACTTTCAGAACTTGATAATCAGGTGGAAAGAAAAATTTCCATAAACAATCTCTGTAGAAGGAAGTAGAAAGAATATTCACATGTCATTCAAACAAAATTGCCTCTGATAAGGAACCAAAATCATTATTCTAACTTTATATTATCATTGCTATCTCATTTGACAACTGGACTATTCTCTCCAATGCTTTACACTTCCAGAAATCAAAAACTTTGAGCACTTAATAGATACACTATTATAAAATGAAACATAGCTAAGAGCTAATTTGCACTATTCAAGTGTACTATGAGAAATTAAAGACTTTCTACAAGAATATCAATTGTCCAAATGGCAAACAAAAGAACTAAGAGGACAGCTTAATTAGAATCCACATTCCACCCTGGGCAAGTTACTTGACCTTCTGAGAAAACTTGACCTGCTTCCTCTTCTGGAACAGAGGAATAACATAACTTGTCTCATAGAGTGGGTCTAAAGATTAAATGGCAGCACACATGGAAAAGATTTTTTTTTTTTTTTTTTTTTTTTTTAGAGACGGGGTCTCGCTCTTGGTCAGGCTGGTTTCGAACTCCTGACCTTGAGCTATCCACCCGCCTCGGCCATGGAAAAGATTTAATAGTGTATAGCACATGGAAGAAGTGGATATTATTAATATTTCTACTATTTTCATAATCATAATTTTTAATCAATATTGTATCAATAAGAAGTTAAAGAGCAACAGATTTATAAGAAGTATAGGTATTTCGAGACTAAGGCTTTAACTTATTTGCTTCCCCTTATCATTTGACAAAGATGAACAAACTCAAGAAATTTTCAATTCAGTCTTCTGTATGAGCCAACATTAGTACTATATAATGTTACTCGTATATTCAGAGAAGGTGCCAGTTTGTGGCTTTTAAACAGCAAGGGCAGAGGAAGGAGTCAACAGTGACAGAAAATGCTTAGAATAAATAAGAGTGGGAAAAATTAGATGAACAGAAAAACATCTGCAAACTGAGTATCACAGACTGTAACTTGCTATCATTAAACTGTATGAAAGAAAAATTCTGCAAATGTTTTGACTAAGACATGCAAATATATAAAATTAAGAATATTAAAGACAGAGAATCCAATATGATCATTAGATGATCATGGACTACAAGGGGGTTAGGTAGCAGGATATAATGTAAAGAGCAGTGGACTTGAAGGGCTGGTTTGAATCTCAGCTCTTGATGCTACAGCTTCAGTACCTTGACCAAATTACTGAACCTGTCTGCATCTCTATTTTTCCCACAAGTACAATGAGATCACTACACCTATCCAATGTACCTCACCGGGTTATGAGGATCAAATGAAACAACACAAATGAAAGCACTTTAAGTGAAAGCAATAAAATGCCAATGTCAGGAATGTCTGTATTATAATTACCATCTAAAGATTAAGTTTCATTATAATAGTTATTATTTCAACTCTACCATGAAAACTCGTAAAAAAAAAATATATCAAGAAGGAAAAGCTGAATAATATCTTAAAGATTCAAACAATCATAAAAAGTTAGAACATCAAAATCATGCTGTGATTTTAAAAATCTGTAAGCTAAAAATCTTAAATGCTATTTCAGAGATCAGTAACACCTTACAATGCTGAGTGAACTATCCAATAACAGAACAGCTGAGATTTCTGCATATATTTTTATATTAATAGATGGCTGCTAAAAAAACTGACCTTACTGCTCATTGCTGATTGCAGTTCATATCTGTGCAGAAACTCAATATGGGGAAGGAGAAAAGGAAATGACTACATCAGACCATTTGTACATGTGAGGAAACATATATTACTTATATTAGTGAACTAAAAACATTTGAAAAATAAATTTCTTTCCTTTTAATTAACCTGAGTGGGCTTTTTTTAAGTCCAAATTAAGAAATGTATTGCTATTCTCTCCTGGTAGAAGAATCTAAGGAAGGGAGTTAGTTGTTAAAGTAAATTTCTATTTCACATTAACTTCAATGTTTATCTCTATACAACACAAAGACTGCTCCCAGAGTAAATATAACTAAGAATTTTAATTTGGGTTTTTGTGTAAATATACTTTAATACTTTTGAAAAATACATCAAAAATTGAATATAGTTTAAGAAGAATTACACTTTATACAAGTGCTAAAAACGCAAAAATATTGGCTAGAAGGAGGCAAGATAGCCGACTAGAGACAGCACTTCTCGGACTGTCCCAGCTGGAGGGTGGAAGGCTGGACTGAGGAGAGATGAGAGCTGTTGCAGCTGGATTGTAGATTGCCGTGAGAGACAACAGAGGTGTCTGAGGACCCCACTGAGAAGGGCTGCGAAGATGAGAACAAGGAAGAAAGACAGGAGAGGACAGTGTGGGCACAGAACAAATCCAGAGAAGGTGGGAGTCAAGTGAAAGGATAAGGGTGTTCCCCTCCCCAGCGTGGATGCCTTCAGCAAGCAGGGGGGCACAGAAGCTCTCACCCAGACAGAGAGTGACACAAGGGACTAGAGAGCTGGCTTCCTTATGCCTAGATGTTTCCACCTTTGCATCTCCCCCATTTCTGGTACCCCAGAAAGCAATTGTGGTTTGAGCCAGCTTATAGCCATGGCTCTCCCTGCGATAGCAATTGCGAGAGTGCTCAGCACTGAGAGAACTGTTACTCCCTATGCTGGTGACCCGTAGGATCTCCCCTTGGCAGCTTGGTCAGGTGGACCAGACCAGTGCCCCCCAGACACAAGAGAGCTGCAGGAGACCATGGCTCCTCCCCGCAGTAGCAACTGGGTGAGTGCTCGGTGCTGAAAGGCCTGTTTCCACGCAGCATGGGATCGCCCACTGGAGGCTTGGACAGTGGGGCTGGACCAGTCCCTCTTAGACATGAGAGCAGTGCAGGGAGACAGACCGGGGCCCCTCCTCCCATGGCAACTGTGAGAGTGTTCTGTGCTGAGAGGCTTCTTTCTCTGAGGCAGGGGCATGTGCCTAGCTGTGACTGCCACTGAGAGCAGAGACCCAGGCCAGTGGGTCAGACATATGGACCATGAGGTGGTTCGAGAGCTGGTTTTGGGCAGCAAGAGAATGCAAGCACTGAGACTAATCTGAGGGGAGAGGGCTGTGGAGTTCCAAAGAGCAAATAGGGAGAGAGCTCGCCTCACCCTTACAGAGAAATTGGGCAAGTAGACAGAGATCAAAAGAGCCTGGCCTGGGGCCTCTGCAATCACACAAACAGGCCCCTCCCCCAGGGACAGCCCTCCTGACTTGGAGAGATTGCTCTAAACCCTGTATCAGTGGCTCCCCCTAGCACCCGGATAAGCAACATCTGAGCCCCACTGAGGCTTAGCAAAGCTCCTCAGGCTTTCGCATTCTAGCCAGGATCTGTCTTACTCCTCCCCCCATGTCAGGGGGAGTAGGGACCAAGCAACTCCTTGAGCTACAGGGTCCTCCTAAAGCTTGGGGCATTCATGCACCCCACTTGGGGAACCAGAGCATACCACAGGCACAAAAGATCACCTCAGCAGCTGACTCCTCTATGCAAACTATACTCAATGACGGTGAAACAAGCCCATAGCTAAACATAGTGCCTTCCAACTCAAGTAATTAGGGGGCAAGGGATTCACACCCACAAGTACAAGCTACCAACTCCAAGATTAAGCTGGGGGACCAAACTCACTACATTCCATTGGGAAGAGGTGAAGACAACAGGTCAGAGGTAACTTGAGAGGTTCATAAAACCTGCTAAAACATCCCAAAAGCAACTCAGGACCAGCACTCCTCTCCCCAGCACAGTCAGGGATCAAACATTGGGGACTTGGAGACAGGGCCATAAGCCAGCCCTAGCACCCTCAGCTCTTGATTAAGAGGCCAGATGAAAAGGAATCAGTGAAAGAACTCTGGAAACATGAAAAATCAGAGTTAAAGGTCACCCCAAAAAGAAATTGATAACTCCTTATCAATGGATACCAACCTAAACGAAATGGTTAAAATGACAGATGAAGAATTTCAAATACGAATTGTAAGAAAGCTCAGTAAATACAAGAGAAATAGAAAAACCCAACACAAAGAAGCCACAAAAAGCATGCAGGAAATGAATGAAAAATTCTCTAATGAAATCGAAGAATTACAAAAAAATCAAATAGAAATTCTGAAAATTTCATTCAAGGAATTACAAAACACAGTTGAAAGCCTTAAGAATAGGTTATATCACACAGAAGAGAGAATCTCAGAGCTTGAAGATAACAACCTATGAGCTAAAGAAATCAGTCAAAGAGAAAACAGAGAAATAAGAGGAACAAAGTCTATAAGACACGTGGGATTATGTAAAACGCCAAACACAAGAATCACAGGCATTCCTAAGGGCGAAGAAGAAAATACACAACAGTTGGATAATTTATTTGAGGGAATAATTAAGGAAAATTTCTCTGACCTTGCTAGAAATCCAGATATCCAAATACAAGAAGCACACAGGACTCCTGGGAGATTCATGGCAAAGAGACAATCACCATGACAAGTAGTCATTAGGCTAGCCAAAGGAGGCACTACTACAAGCAGTAAGGTGAAAATAGTAGGTAACTTACAAAGGAAAACCAATCAGACTAAGTGCAGATTTCTCAACTTACAAGCCAGAAGGGACTGGGGTCCCATCCTCAGTCTTCTAAAACAGAACAATGGCCAGCCTACAATTTTGTAGCCCACAAAACTAAGTTTCTCATATGAGACAGAAAAAAAGAGTTTCTCAGACAAGTAATCACTGAGGGAATTTGCAAAGACCAGATCTGCCCTGCATGAAGTACTCAGACCTGCATTATACTCTGATCAACACAATAGACACCCACTAGTGTAAAATCATCCAAAAGCTAAAGTTCAGAGCCCAGGTGCCACAATGGCTCAAGATATAGAACAAAGCAACAAGGGTCTACCTGACAGGATGAACAGAAATACATCCCACATATCAATTCTTTCAATAAATGTGAATGGCTTGAGCTGCCCACTGAAGAGACATAGGGTGGATGAAAAGATAAAAAATTGCAAGCCAAGTATCTGTTGTCTCCAGGAAACACATCTAACCCATAAGGAATCATTTAGACTCAAGGTGAAAGTATGAAAAATAATATTCCAAGCAAATGGAAACCAAAAGGAAGCTGATGTAGCCATTATCATATCAGATAATATAGGATTCAAATTAACAAAGGTAAAGACAGACAAAGATGGTCACTATATAATGGTGAAGGGAACAATTCAACAAGAATACTTAACAATTCTAAATATTTATGCACCTAACACAGGAGCACCCAGATTCATAAAGCAAATACTACTCAGTGCAAACAAAATGATAAACAGCAGTGCCACAATAGCCAGGGACTGTAACTGGTTCCATAAGCAAGAAAATATTTTCTCAATGTTTTTAGTTTCTTCATATTTCAAATGAGTTTTCAGTGTTCACATTATGGCCGAGGCTGGCAGCTCTACGTGGTCTTGTCAACAAGATTTATCACAGCACTGGTGACTTAGCAGCTACAGTTTCAAATTAGGGAGAAAATAAAGAACTATTTAGTAAAAGTTATCAACCAGAACTTTAGAACTTTCTGTTCTACTGATGCATTCTCTCCTGAGTTTCTTTCCCAGGAACAGCAGAACCTCCTACAAAGCCTCACACCACCTGTTTGTCTGGGGAAGATACTCAATACTCCACCACAGACCATGCCCAAAGACACACTGAGCCTATGCACAAAGCTGAAAGAACAACCAATATTAACCCCTAGTTCATTATAATACTAAAATCTCTACCCTGGGAGGGACTTATCCACTTTTTGATCATGATCCATTTTTTGATCATGGGACATATGTACTAGCATGATTTCTCACTACACTTGCATGTCCTGCACTCCACCTCAAACACCTAATGATGCTCACACCCCTCATGAATGATTCATTTCGCCTGTAGAAAAAAAACCCTGACCCTGACCCTGTTGAGCAGGGAGACATATTTGAGGCAATTCATAAATTCCCCTTCCTTTTGACACATCCACAGAAATAAATCCTTTCCTCCTTAACAATCCTCGTTGTCTCAGTAATTGGCTTTCTGTGCAGTGGGCAACACAGAACCCCTACTTGCCTCTAGTATAGTACTTAACAACACTCTTGTTTTATTCTCTCCCATTAAAACTGAACTATATATGTCTTTTATTTCTGAATTCCCAGAGCCCCAACAATCCCTGGCATATAGTAGGGATTAGAAATCACTGTTGATTAAATGCAAAAAAAAAAAAGAACCAATAAATATGCTGCTCATTCACGACCTTTTTAATGAATTAGCTCCGCCTTTGGAGCAAATTTGTTTGTAGTTTCTCCACAAGTAAATTATTATTTAGATCCAAGTATTTAGTGATCTTACTCTGCCATAATAGAATAATTTGTAAAACATATTAAGCTAATTTTTAATAAAAGTTATAGTACTATATTGATGCATTTGAAAGACTTATTAGAAATATAATTTACTCAATTACCTCTGCCTATCGGCCCATGGTCCATAATTAAAATCTGTTCCTTTACCACAAACTATATCCAGTCCCCAACATGGAGGCAAGTCTTGTAATTTGCAATCCTCACTGCTCATTTCTCCTTCAATATTTTCTTCTGTTTCTTCTGGAACAAGTCCTATATTCCAGAACACACAATACAAAGGCAGTTAGTCAACCTTTGAAAAGTTTCCTTAGATCAGCAGTTCTAAATTTTTTTGGTCTCAGGAAAACTTTATACTCTTAAAAATTACTGAGAACCCCAATAGGTTTTTTTAAATATATCTTTCAAAACTTATTGTGTTTGAAATTAAAATTCAGGAATTTTTAAAATTATTTTTATTTTTAAAATAAACTCACTACATGTTGACAAAATGAAATATTTAATAAAATGTAATGAAAATATAAAATTAAAAATACAAAAATTAAAAATAACTACATTTTGGTAAAAATTAAACAAAATTTTAATTTCATTTTTAGTGATGAATAACTATATTTTCTAAAACAAAATAATGTAGTGAGAAATGTTGGTATTGCTTTATTTTGGCAAATCTTTTTAATATCTAGCTAGCTTAATAGAAAACAGGTGGATTCCAATAGCTGCTTTAGCATCTAATCCATTATTGAAGGATTAATGACAGTCTGGCCTCATATAAACATATAGATAGAAAAGGGAAGAGTACTTTAATAGCTTTTTCAGATAATTTTGGATATTCTTCTTTGATACTATACCAAAATTCAACAAGTGGCAGGTTCTTAAATGTCAGCTCCAATGACCATATCACTGAACTTTTCACATATATTATGATAAAATCTACCGGTCTTAGTATTTTGAATAAATCTTTATCCATGCATGGCTTTGTAACATCATGCATTGGTCATCTGAACCACTGGTTCAAATGAATTATGCAGATTTTTTTTCCAAACGTTAACCAATTTTACTGTTGAACATTTTAAAAATCACATTTATTGTATCACTAGTAGTCTCATCAGGAAAGTTGTTAATTATTGTGACGCTGCAAAGCTCACAGTGACAGACCCAAATTTTCCAAAATTCTAATTTTCACATGAAAGCTCAGAACTATAGTTTGTCTCTAATTACTCTTTGAAGTAACTGGTGCTCCATGAAAAAAGCAAATAATTCAGCTTACAACTCAATCACACAAGTGCTTTTCGTCAAGACACCAGAATACCTTGATACGTAGCAGAAATAACTTTATACATACTTCCCATTTTGTCACACCAAATATTAAAAACACTTTACACAAGGGTCAATATTTGATAAAATTAATAATTTTTACAGTTAATCAAGGAAATTTTTGTTATACTGACATTTTTTGTTTCACTGTGAATGTGTGGCAGTGAAAAATATAATGACTACTAGTATAGTTAGGAGCCACTCACTGCCTTGATTAGTGTTAAAGCACCAGCAGTTTTACTCACCACTGCTTTTCTACCATGCATGCAAACATCAATATGGTGCAAAGGCAAATAACATCTTAGTTTTACTTTCAAAATACTCTGACCTTGAAAACTCCCTGAAAGGTATAAAAACATCAGAAGTATGAAAAAAGAGTTAAAAATTCTATGTTTAGATACCTTTATAAAATGGAAGCCACCTTTCAAGCATTGTAACTAGCTAGATTTTAATCTTTAAACTTTAAGCCTCAAATAGAATATACTGTGATCTTTTCTTTCCTAAGTTAAGATGAACTACCTGAACTAATGCCACGTTCTCTAAAGGTTTTCACTCATGGTCATTTGCATTCTGAATCTTTTAGGTATATCTGTGAAAATGAAATTTGTGGGAAAGATGACTATATTATTCTCTTTTAGTCTAACATACTAAAGTATCAGGTTTTAAGAAATGACACAGATATTTTTCAGGTAGACACTCTCATATCCACATTTAACATCTGCTGATACTTATTCATATCCTATTATTAGATATCAGCATTTCATAGGAGAAACAGAATTGCAGCTGTGAAACATATTTTCAAAAACACAATACCTGGCTCATCCATGTAGTAGTAGATGTCAACATCATTTGACTGCATCACCACAAAACCTTCTCCCATTAATCTTGGTGGTCTGTAAGAAGATGGGGGAAAAGCAAACTAAATACCTCTCCAGAATATAAAATGTTCTGTATCCTAGTTAATAGAATAGGTGAAAACAAAAAGGAAAAAAACTAAAAAAGCACATCACAGTAGCATCTTGAAAAGGGAAAAAACATCTTTCACATAAACAATCATCCTAACAAGTTGTTCCATAGTGATATTCTATAGTATAATGTATTACACTAACTAATACAATTGTACTAAAAATTGATCATTAAATTAGTTCAGGAAGAAAAATAATTTTGGTTTTATATTTTTCATTTTCAGTGCTAAGCAACAGAAATCTATTTTTCTTTTAATTGCTGTTTATTTTGAGCATCTGGGTGTAGATGGGTGGAGGCTGAAAAAGGTGTCCACCAAGAAATCAATTTAAGACAATGTTTAAATACAATAGAACAATGATCATTGGCACAGAATAATCATATTCTACATTTACAACAAAATTAAAATTCAGCCATTTTATATAAATAACATGTAAAACTAAATAATAAATATAATTTTATCTATCTGTATAATAAAGTATAATCATTCAGAAACATTAAATAAGAAAAAATATTTCATTTTTATCTTTAACTTTATATTACCTATTTCAAAGAATATTTAATCAACTTGAAATAAATTTAGAGCAAATATCTTGAACTCTAACTCTGGAATGGTTTTTCTAACATCAATTAATTTCCCATAAGCTACCAATCTTTACTTAACAATTTTTCTCTTTATCATACACCACAATATCTTCTTCCACATCAAAATTAACTTCTCAATCATTAGATAATATAGCAAACACAAACTCAGCAATTTTTAAAATCATGTATTAAATCACAAAGGCTAATGTTTAATCTCATCAATTAATCTCCATACTTTTGAAGAATGGAAAATAACAATTTTAAATCTTTTTACACAAATTAACAGCAAGACACTTTTTCATCTTACTCTCTAGTAATTTTTGAAAAATTCCATATTCAGTATTATAACTTTACCCATAAATACAGAATTATGTGCACAGTCCACATTCCAGAAGATGCTTAACGAAGTCCATGATCTTAAAGAGTGAGGCCTGGCAGACCCACAGCCACTATGGTACTCAAGAAGGAAAAACTTATCATTCTAGCCAAGCTGTGGAATAACTAATAGCAAGCCAACCAAGAGTTAGAACTAAAAAGGAATAATCTTGCTTGTCATAAACTCATAAGACTTTATCTTGCTTAAGCAATATAAAAGATGAGATGTTATACTGAAAACTCCCCATATGAAAACTTAAATTACACAAATTCAACCAGAGTGTCCTTCACAAAGGGAAAAAAAAAGATTGAGAAAAAACATAAAGATCACAGGAGCAACCATCTCACTCGTGAATGTGTGTCCCAGTGTCGGATAGGAGTGACAAATCTGCTGTTCCCTCAGGGTCCCAGTCTACTCCTGTGTGACCATCCCAACACACTGAGGTGAGTCTAATGTGCACCATTTCTACAACATGTTTTCTAAATACAAGCAGCTACTTCACTGAAGGGAAAAAAAAAAATCTGGAAAGCTAAATAGAAAACTGACAGTTTGTGACTTAAAGAAATGTCAAGTGGGTTTCCAAAGTGTACCATCCTAACTTTACCAATTTTCCAAGAGTAATTTTTACTCAATTTTCAACTTTCATTGACTCAAAATGGTACTCTACTATAACAAATCTGTTCAATTTACTATTTATTCATGCCTTGTAGAAACAAAAACCCACCTGTGATGCATATCTCTTAACGTACAAACATCAGGGCCTAATTGCCCAAAATAAATTTCCAAAGTAAAAGAAGAAGATAGAAATACTATAGTTACAATCATACAGAAAAATACTTACTTTATCACTGGACAGCATGTCCATTTATACTATAAAGCACTACTATGCCATTAACTGCTTTAATAGAGACATATACCTAATTATTGCACAACTTGTAGCAAAGAAATTGAAAGGATGATAAAGATTCTAGTTGATATCTATTTTACCTCTAAAGAAGTTATTTATTATTTTTATAAGATTTTCTTACTCATCATTTTGAAGACCAACATATCTTGGACTAGGAACAAGCATGACTCGAACATTTTCAAGCTTTCCTTTCACAATATGCATGAATTGGTCAAGATGACTTGAAGGTGGTTTGGTAGTGTAAGTTAAGAAAGCATCATCAAAGTTGATGCACAGAGTTTGAGGTTGGTAATGATTCCCAAAAGCCAAACGTCCCTAAAAAAAAAAAAAACAGATGAAAGAGTTATTATACCGTGTTATTCTGGCCATATGTTTTTCCTTAGCTGACCCAATAACAAACATTTTCAAGCAACAACTAAATGATTCCACTTTAGCACTACATGTTATTTAAATTATTCTGCCAGTCAATTTAGACTAGTATTTAAGGAAATTTAAAGTATTTACAAAACTTTAAACACTTGTGAATAAAAACTCTTTAAGGTCTAATAAATTTGCTTTAAAATAGTATTGATTTTAAAATAATTCTTTCACACTTTACAGAAATAGAAACTAAAAAACTCCACAAAATTTCTTTCTTTTCTTACATGAAAATTATATTTAGAAAAATTAAAAGTTCCATATTAGTAATCCACCAAACAGTAATTGTAGTAGAATTTACTTACTGTGCTCACATTAACCTTTATGACTGGAATAAGTGATCTCCATGAAGATGTGGGGTCTTGAGATTCTGTTTTTACTTTAACTCTGATAAGAAAAAATAAAACTGACATGAATAAAAAATTTAACTTCAATACCTGAGGACACGATTTACTTCCTCATAATAAACATTATTAATACCAGCTGTACCTTTCCAAATACATCCAGTGGCTACTCCAGTAAACAAAACAATGATCATCTGAGCGAATACTAATATTCCTAAATATGTCTTTTGGAATGCACTCTATCATACCAATTTTTCAATGGACAAGCTATAATAACAAAACTATGTTTTTAGAATGACAAGTTTAAATAAGAAAACCATAAAAGTATGATACGCTGTCATTACGTTTACCATCACACCTATTACATTACCACATAACATTTTACAAGACAGTCAAAGTTATTATTAAAACACAAATGATCAAGGTACAAGTCACTTTGATGTTTTCTACTGTTTTATGCACCTCTGAAAACAAGCCAGTTGATACCCTTCCTTCCTGCCCATTACCTACCACCTTGAGCCAAATTAATTTCCTCTGAAACAAATGAAAATGTTAGGCCAAGAGTAAGAAAATTAGTCATACACAAAGTACACAAATTTTAAGAAATGAAAATTTCACAGCAATTCACTAAATATTTCAGATGAAAAACAAGGCATTTCTCTTCAATAACCAGATGCCTCCTAAATCACACTTCTGAGGCAGTCTCCACTAAGGTGTACCTCACTACTTCGACTTACCCTTCTTTCTCCAAGGTTTCCTGACTCAGTATGATCACTACTACAGTTAGAAATTTGGATTATTTTTTATTCTTTTTTTATGGAATGGCTAAATCGAGCTAATTAACACATACATTAACTCACATACCTATTTTTGTGTGATGAACCTACTTAAAATGTACTCTATTAGCAATTTTCAAGAAAGCAAGATATTAACTAGAGTCGCCATGTTGTACAATATATCTCTCATTCCTCCTGTCCAACTGAAATAATTCTAACTGAATAATTTGATATCCTTTGACCAACATCTCCCTAACCACCCCCGCCAACCCTAGTCTGTCGTAACCACCATTCTACTCTAATTCTATGAGTTCAACTTTTTTTACATTCCACATAAAAGTGAGAACATGTGGTATTCTCTTTCTGTGTCTGGCTTATTTTACTTCATTCATGTTATTGTAAAGGACAGAATTTCCTTCTCTTTTTTAAGGCTAAATAGTATTTTGTTGTGTATATATACATTTTCTTTATCCATTCATCTGTTGATGGGCACTTAGGTTGATTCCATATCTTGGCTACTGTGAATAGTGCTGCAATGAATATGGAGTGCAAGTGCAGATAGCTCTTTGACATAATGATTTCATTTCCTAGGATTGCTAGATCATATGGTAGTTCTATTTTTAATTTTTTGAGGAAACTCCATACTGTTTTTTGTAATGGCTGTACTAATTAACATTCCCACCAACAGTATGTAAGGGTTCTCTTTTCTCTACATCTAACACTTGTTAGTTCATTACTTTGATGTATTTCTATGCCAGCATTCTCTTCCCTCTTAGAAAGAGGTATCCTCTTCAACCTCTGCTTGCTTCCTTTGCCTCAAATCCTTCCGCCATCAATCAACACGATGGGCCCTACCCTTCACATTGACAAGCACGCACATGAAGAACAAACCACTTCCTTGGTTTACTAACTCCTAGAGTAAACATTTCGATTTCATTTTTCTATAAATCATGGGGCTAAGCGAAGTGGGAAAGGGAATTTAAACTATGAGCTACCATTTCCTCAGCACTGACTTATTCCTAAGTCATTTTATTTAAGCATTCCTCCCTACCACTCTACAAAAGTACTCTCCAAGGATCTCCTAATAGTCAAATCTAATTGCCTTAAGATTTGGTTTTCTCTGCATTCTATAATAAAGGACATTACTTTATCACTGCCTTCTTAAAACTTTTTCTTTGTTTTTTTGATAGTTATTCTTTTATCTTTCTGTCTGCCCATTCTCTCTTGCACTGTCACACTGTCAACCATATATGCCAGAGATATGCCATAGTGCATCATTATTTTGGGGGGAAACAAAACTTACTTTCCTTTTTGTCTCTTGTAAAGTTTTTTATAATCAAGTTACTTTTTATTGATTATATTTAAGGTGTACAACATGATGTTTTGATATACGTTACACAGTGAAATGATTACTACAGTAAAGCAAATTAACATATCCACCACCTTCCATTGCTAATTTTTTTTTTCCTTTTTGGTGGTAAGAGCACCTAAAATCTACTGTTTCAGCATCCACTGGGGGTCTTGGAACATATCTCCTGCAAATAATGGGAGACTACTGTATTATTAACTAAAGTACTCATGCTGTATATTAGATCTTTAGACCTATTCATCCTACACTGTAAGTTTTTACCCACTGACCCATACTACATCATTTTTAAGCATAAAATATAGTAATCAAGGTCAGAATAGTTATTTAAATTTTGGTAAATCACTTGATGAATGTTATCTAACCATTAAAAATATCGTTATCAACACTACAAAACATGTCAGAATGCTTACACTACTTATTAAGTTCTAAGAGTAAAACGCATGGTTCGAGTATTATTAAAAGTTCAAAAAAGATAACTTCCAAGTCAATATCTAAAATTTTGACCTCTTTTCCTGAGAGCTTCACATCTTTAACAGACAGCAGAATATTTTCATTTGGATATCTTTTAGTCACTCCAAGTTCACTGCAAACTCTAAAACTCAACTTATCTTTACCTTCAGAAGAGTTTCTCCCTACCCCTACTGTAATTTCTTTTGTTTATCCTTTCTTCACCCAACCACTACAGATAATCTCTATGAGTAAGCCCATCTTCTTCATGGCATCTCTTATACTTTCCCTAACAGTCCTTTCTCAACTCCCTGGGGCCACACTTTGGCCACCAGCATTGTATCTCAACAAACTGTCTTCAGTTCTTTCTCATTTATTCTATACCAGGAGTCAGCAAACATTTTCTGTAAAGGACTAGACAGCACATTTTTTAGGCTGTATTGTCCATATGGCCTCTGTTTCAACTATTCAACTTTGCCACTATAGCCAAAAGCAGCCATAAACAATATATTAATATAAAGAAATGGGTGTGGCTATATCGCAATAAAACTTTATTTACAAAACAGGTGGTGGACTATTAATAGATTTAACCCATAGGTCCAAGTTTGCTGACCCTGTTACAGAATATTTTTAAAAATGAGGAAGACCTATATATACAGATATTTAAAGATCTTAAAGACATATTGCTGCATAAAAAGCAAACATAAGGCCATATATATTGTTTAGAAACATGTAAAATAAAATCTTACATTTGTATATGCACCTTAAATATGTGTATGTATGTATATATTTATGTACATGCATTCAAAAGGATAAAAACAAAACTGCTGACAATAATTATATTAATATGGAGGGAAGTAGAACTGATGACTGGGGCAACGGGACTTTTTTAGAATACGTATTCTATATTATTTGAATTTTTAAAAAAATTATATATTTTTATATAGAATATAATATCTACTTTATACAGAATTTTTATAAAGAATATAATTATTTTGTAGCTAAAAGGTTTTAATTTATAAAGAAAGATTAGTCTGCATTTAGCTGAATAGTCTCAATGATATTCTAAGAAAGGCAAATGTTTAAATGCTAGAGATTAATAAAATTCAAGTATGCCATGGAACCTTTCAATTTTGGACTGGGTTCTTGTTCTTCCATTTTCCCGTGTTTTATCATCCTCCTTCTTGGGTGGAATTATTGTTGGCTCCAAACCAAACAATTCTTGAAGGCGTCCATAAAGATCCGAACGATTATATACATGAAATTCAAAGTCATTGACTGTGATGTATAACCTGGTTTCCGCCTTTGGATCTAAAGACATCAATTACAAAAAAAGTTTTTAGTCAACTTGTTAAGAACTTTAGTCAAAACTTTTTCCACAGTTAAATAATTCAAATGATGTATTTTAAAAGGGAATTCTATGATATAGAGAAGTATACTAAAATAAATACAAAACACTGGCAAAAGAAAGAAAAATCTGAAGTCACCGTTATATTTCAAGTTAGCACTCTAAAAACAGCCAGGCGCGGTGGCTCACGCCTGTAATCCTAGCTCTCTGGGAGGCCGAGGTGGGCAGATCGTTTGAGCTCAGGAGTTCGAAACCAGCCTGAGCAAGAGCGAGACCCCATCCCTACTAAAAAAATAGAAAAAAATTAGTTGGCCAACTAAAATATAGAAAACATTAGCCGGGCATGGTGGCGCATGCCTGTAGTCCCAACTACTCGGGAGGCTGAGGCAGAAGGATCACCTGAGCCCAGGAGTTTGAGGTTGCTGTGAGTGAGGCTGATGCCACAGCACTCTAGCCCGGGCAACAGAGTGAGACTCTGTCTCAAAAATAAATAAATAAATAAATAAATAAAAATAATAAAAAACAATAAAAACAACCTGAATTTCTAGATTCTAGTTATATACTGACAAAATTTAAAGATTTTCATGCTAAGAACAGTAAAGTGACATTTACAGAGTAAAAGTAAAATTTTAATATAACTATAATTTTATACTGAAATATACATATTAATGTGTTTAAAGTATGATGCATTTAAATATCACATTAGCATTAAACTTCTGCATCATAGAAACTAGAATTTCTAGTAAACACTAATTTTTGGTTAAAACTATATAATACTACAAAGGTTTTATGAACTGTAGACTTCAAACAATCTTCTCAAATAAAAGACATAATTATATTACATATAAATATCAACAGTAATTAATGACTCCATCTATAAAGTGATGGGTGAGGCACTTGTTTCTATTGAGGAAATAATCTAAATCAGTGCATCACATGTCAACCAAAGACTGTCAGAAGAAAGGTATCACAGCAAATGCTTTTCTTCTGTTACCAAATGAAATCATGCATGCATTTTCTTTTTTTTTATTTTTTAATAAGACTAAATTTATTCAATACCCTAGTAACAGTTTTGATTATAAGCATCCAACAGTATAAAAAGTACAAAATAGATCTGTAGATTTCTAACATATTAATACAAAGTGCATGACTACATACAGTATATCCTACAGGCAAAGAGACATGGCAGGGAAAAAAGATGACTGTGGCTGAGGTCTAGTAATAAATAATTAAATACAGAAGTAGAGATGATCCATATTATAGTACATTCTACCACCAATACTGTAGCCAAAATGTACAAAAAAAATTTCAAAATAACTCAGGAGCATGATAAGGGCTAGACTCTTATAATTTACCTCAAAGGCTCTGAGAGAGCCAACCCAACTTTGTAGTCTGTGCATATGGTGGCTTGTAGCATGCAGATTTTTTCCAAAAGGAGGAAATATAAAATGTTTACATTAAGAACTATAAAACTTAGGGTGTCCATAAAAAGTGGCTCACTCCTTATTGTTATTCTATCCAATTTTTAAAATCCAGTTTAAAAAATAAGCACTAAGTCATGTCATTATAAGGCAGGCAAATGCTTCCCCCTCATTATGAAAATAAGTCTGCACTGGTAATATTTTTCTCTGGAACTTTTAGAAAAGAAGCAAGAAGAGTACTTTGGAGCTACCCTCCTCTCCACTCCACATCTGTCTGACATAATCCTACCCACTATCATCAATATGCATGCTGCTTAAGGAATGGGGTACTCAAAACAGCCCTCCATGTACCATTCTGCTTCCTGACAAATGGGCAGAACACTAAACATCATCAAACCATGACTCTGTTGGAACCATACCAAGTGATTCACACCAAAGTTAGAAATTTTGAGGATGGTTCTCAGTATTTTTCCTTAACCTACCTCACTGCTCCTTCTTTTAACTGTGGTTGTTTAAATGCATCTATTACACCAAATAGGTTTAGTAGTACTCATTTCTCTCTTTTTGTTTTAATCCCAGCTTAACACAATGATCAGTAAAGTGAATGCCAAATAAATATCTGTTAAATAAAAATTCTTATCAAAAATTACTTCTTTCATAAAAGACTTAGGTCAATTACTCTTGACTTCATGTATGTATTCTGGTGATGTGCAATTCACTTTAAAGAGATGTAATATTTCATGACAAAATGAAGTAACTACTTTTCTCAAAAAAAGTTATAAACAATTTAAGATTCTAGTCTGCAAGTTTGCATTTCTAACAAAATTCTAAAGGGGTAATCCCATTAGGCTTAGCTTTAAAATTTTCAGTTGCCTCTGAATATTGCAAATGTCTTCATTCCTCCCATAAGCTGCAATCAGTATTTATGGTAAGAATTTCCAAGGACCCATTTGGGCCACATTTGACAAGTCTGTTTTATAACATACAGAGCAGATCTAGGTTTTTGTTCTAGCTCTAAAAGTTACAATCACGGGAAGTTTTGTTTCATCATCTGCAAAATGAGGGGTTTTGAAAGCATTAGTTATTTCTAAATTGATGAGAGGTTTTGAGAAGATCAATTGTTTCCAAATTCTGTCCCTTGGAATTCTGGGGTAAACAGCATGGGGTAGTGGGTATTAGGTCAAATGGGCCTCCTCTACTTCCCAACCTTACCACCCTCATTACAGTTTCATCTGTTCACATGAACATCCCAAACACTAAAAATAATTCAGAATAAAATTTCCAACATAAATATACAAAAAGGGATATTTTTCTTTTAAATCATAAACCAGCTACATAAAAAAAGAAGATTTTTGTTTCAGCTCCGCTATGTAATCTTGTTAACAATATAGCTTATGTTAAACATGTAAGAAAAAATAGAACAAATCATTTAACAAATAGATTGCAAGATTAATAGAAGCATGATATATAGGTGAAAATATGCTCCTAAAGTAAATTTCTCTAAGGAACAAACTAGATAGACCTTACAAATGAAATTAGAGGTAGAAATATTGGGCTTTCTCAAAGTTGACTGAGTATATCAAATGCCAGGATAGAAAAGGACTTGGCTCTTAGGTATAACTTCTAGCCATGTCTGCAGTATAAGCAAGTAAGGTGTCTTTATTTAAATGCCAGCTTTGAGGCTTACAGCCAAATAAAATATAAAAAATATAAAAGAATATTTCCTCCACAAATTTAACATTGGATAATAGTATAAGAATGTGACTAAAATTTATAATTTATTCATATTTATGAAAAGGCAAAACTTAAAAGATTCTCAATGCACTAACATATTGAATACCTAAGAACAATTTTTTCCCTTGGTAATGCTTATAGCAAGTTTTAAGAAAAGAGGTATAAAAGCTGGTTTAACAACTGATATTCAAAAATCACAAACTGGAGACTATTAATAACACACTGCCATTCTAAATCACAGATGAGAAACTGCAAAAGGCCTATTTCAAACTCCTTCAGAATATTCTATTATATGATAAAACTTAGCCTCTGCTCAAACTTATCTAATGAATAATTCTAGCTGTTAGAATACTTTTTCCAGACATGAAAACTGCCTGTTATTTTAATTTCTAATCATTCTGATTTCCTTAATTCTATAAACACCAAATACTAACCCATTCATGCCAGTCTCCTCAAGGAAGAGTATATCATGTATTACATAAGAAAGGGAAAAGTTATGTGGGGCAAGGGAATGATAGCAAAAAGAAACAACACTAAATAACTGTTGAGTCCATTAAAAAATTGATTTTCAACCAAGCAGTGATAAAAATCATAATTTTATAAACTCTAAAACTTTTAAAATATTTGCAGTAAAATGAGAAACATTTAAATATCCATAAATGAAAATTCTGATTATATGATTGAATATTTTAAACACATGAAAAAAGGAAAACTCACCATGTTGCTTCTGCTTTGGGTTATACATTTTCCACCACCGAAAAATGATAAATCCATCTTGAATTCTAACAAGGTAGATTACAAAATGAGAACTTAAGTAATAATTTACTTAACTCATCTCTTAGTTATTATAAAAGGCAGGCAATTGATAATCAATAAGAAAATTGTGAAAACGACACTAGCATACACAAATGCACATCTTTTTGAGAATAAAGAGTTAAAAAGTATGTTTCACAATCTTCTAATTGAAAAAGGAAAAGACACTTTTCATAGCTTTAAATTAGATTATTTTTAGTTTATTTTTTAATTGACAAAGATTGTATATAGTTATCATGTACAACATATTGTCTTGAAAGATTAGATTTGTCTAATTAGGTAAAATGTAATGCTAGATGACATTTAATAGGAAAATGAAGTCCTAATAGAGAAATTTTTTCCTTTGTACATTATATTTTTTAAAACATAAAAATTATATAAACAATAAACCAAATCTTGAAAGGGGAATGTTAGCATACTAAAGGAAAATTTTAAAAGATATTCTGTCCAGACACAGTGGATCATGCCTGTAATCCCAGTACTCTGAGAGACTGAGGCAAGAGGACATTTGAGGCCAGTTCAAGACCCTGCTGAGTAACAGAGTAAGATTCTATCTCAAAAAAAAAAAAAAAAAAAGATATTCCTTCAAGTCTGTAAATGCTCTATCACCTCATACCCCAGAAAGAGGGATTTACAGTCTCTGTAATTTTTTACTTTTGATTTGGAAATAATTTTAGATTAGTATAGAAGTTGTCTCCTACAGTTTTAAGTGAGGTATAAGTGTTGCCAAACCCTAACATCTCTCAATTAATTCAAAACTGAAATTCTAAGTCACAAGTTTTAAGAAAAGCACAAAAATAGAGTAAGCTTTTCTTTCAAGGCTTAGAGAAGAAGAAACACTTGAAACATCATTTCTTATTACATTCAGATTTGTTTTCCCTTCTTAGAGTATAATTAGAGTTGCTAAGAGATGGTAAAAAATTCCATAAACTTATTATCTTTAATAAGGATCTAACAGATGAGGGCTATCAACAAACCTAAACCTTGTTGTATATAACAAATGATCACGATAAATTCTATGACACAAATGGTCAGGTAATTTAATGGTTCAATTTTCCATCCAGAAATGAAATGAGATTATCCATTTCCATAAATTGCTATTTGATAAACTTTTTACCAGTCTAAGCCTTAGCTAAATTAATCCACTTATAAAAACATTTTAAAACATCAAATCACCAAGTATGCTTTACTGAAAAAAAATGCTTTTGATTTATGGCTTTATTTAAAGAAGCAAGTCATATTAAATAGAATGTCATAACCAGAACATTTTTACAATATTTCAAAAGTGTGTTTAAGAGAAGTCCTTTTTTATTTATTTAGTCACCTGATAGACATGTCTTCTGTAATGTAATAGATTTCACGAACCATGAATTTTCCAGAAAGAACAGAGAAAGAGAAGGAACCTATTGTACGAAAACAAAACAAAACAGCAATTGTTTTAATATATAGTAGATCCCTTAAAGTTTAAAATAATCTTAGCATTCAATTTATTCAATAATTAAATGATCTCTTCCTGACACCCTTATTGCCTAATTTTCCATCATTCTTTCCCCAATATAACAACAACAAAAAAAGCTCATATGGACTGAGCTTCTAAATAACTATATGAGGACATTAGTTTAAGTAGCTGCTTCATATGGATAATTCCTTCATTTATGCACAGCAATTAAATAAATCCAAAGTAGTGACTAATTCACCACTTTCCTCCATTAATTTGGGTGACTAAAAAAACAAGCCATTGCCTCAAATTAATAGAAGACTACTTATGTCTGAGAGAAGTTTTATTATGTCCACTAAGAGATATTCAACTATAGGGCAGGTTAGAATGGTTCTACCCAGTCACCTCTCCCCTGCTTTTTCCCACTGGTTTAGGGTTTTCCAAAGCACAGAGCTTCCTAATACACTCTCCTATCTTCTACAAACCTCCAAATTATAAGTAATATTTTAAGTTACTTATAAGTGGGTGGGAAATCTGACTATGGTATTTAAGAGGTGAGACCTTTGGGAAGTAATTAGAATTAAATGAGGTCATGAAGGTGGGCATTAGTGGCTTTATAAAAGGAGAAAGAGATCTGAGCAAGCATGTTTAGATCTCTCACCACACAACACCCTGTGCCAACTCAGGACTCTGCGGACAATCCTCACCAGCAAGAAGGCACTCATCAGATGTGTCCCCTCAACCTTGGACTTCCTAGCCTCCCGAACTATAAGAAATACATTCCTTTTCTTTATAAATTACCTAGTCTCAGGTATTCAGTTATAGCAACAGAAAATGGACTAAGACAACATGTCAAGATTATGTGGAAGAAAAAATTCAGTGTAACTCAAACTTACCAATATGGATATAGCCATGCTTGTATAATCTGTTAAGAACCAGTGTTAAAATAAGACCAACATTCCGAGAATTATAATATGTGAGATAAATAATCCATCCACAGGACAAAATGGTAGCTGTTGGGAGAAAATAAATTCAGAAATGACAGGATTTATTTCTATATGGTAATCTGTCCTCTCATAATACCTGGAATTTTAAAACCAGAGGTTGACTATTATACTATATCCAACTTTCCTCCTTCTCTTCATTCATTATCCAGAAAACCATAAATTCCAATCAGATCAATTAAAGCAATGTTTCAAGAATGTCTGCTTTCCTTTTTTTGGTTTCCTTTGTCACTGCTTTGCACTATTTTAGTTACTAAACAATGTAAAGACAGTCCTGGAAGAGAAAGCCATAATTTTCTGAATATTGTGAAACATATCCACCTTTATTAGGCCAAAAACTCATACACAAGTTCATCCCCAAGCTGTTTGCTGAAACAAGCTACAGCCACTTGAAAAAAAACAAAACTGATGATTTTTTAAATCAGAGAAAAGTCATTGCTTGTTAAATCAACAATCTTTGCTTTAAAAAAGTAATAGAAAAGAAGTTGGAATTTTAGTCTAAAGGCACATTAGATAGGCTACCTGATACTAGATATTTTGCTGTAACTGATAAGACAATAAGTTACTTCTGAAGATCACTGAATATGCTCCAGTAAATTATATTCTAAATTTAATTATTTTCCATGAAATGTTTATAGTCACCTATAAAATTAATATTCCAAAAAAATCTGGTTCATAAATATACATAATGCAAAACACAAGAAAACATTGTTTTGACAATAAATTTTCTCTTACTGATCCTTTTTAAAAGTATAACTACTTCTAAATTATGAAAAACGTGAAACTAAACGTGTAACCTTTTAGCAACATCACATTAAGTCCTTAACTTTTTAAAAAATTATGTAATATAGATAAAACAAAGCAGTCACTGAGAATCGAAATAAAATACATTTCTCAGGATAACTTTGATAATAACAGCTTTGATGTAGCAAGTGCTATGATTTATCCATAAAAATTATTTCTAGGGCAGGCGCAGTGGCTCACGCCTAGCACTCTGGGAGGCCGAGACAGGAGGATCACTTGAGGTCAGGAGTTCAAGGCCAGCCTGAGAAGGACAAGACACTGTCTCTACTAGAAAAAATTAGCCAGGCCAACTAAAAACAGAAAAAATTAGCCAGGCATCGTGGTGCATGCCTGTAGCCCCGGCTACTCGAGAGGCTGAGGCAGGAGGATCATTTGAGCCCAGGAGTTTGAGGTTGCTGTGAGCTAGGCTGACACCACAGCACTCTAGCCCAAGTGACAGAATGAAATAAAAAAAAAAAAATTATTTCTAGAAAAATTCTTTTGAAAAGTTATTTTGATGATAAGTCATCGTGTTTTAAGTTTAAAGTCCCACCTCCCCTAAGTCAGATAAGAAGGCAGCCTAAGAAATAGTAAACAGCATTTCAAAACAGTTTCTAGAACAAATATTCAAGAAACATACATTAAAATCTTCTTTCCTAAAAATAAATAAATGGTACTGTAAGTGTTCCAACTTCAGTTAACTACTGCTTAAAATCTTGCAGTTGTTAATCCATACATAAAACACAATAAAGTTGTGGTGGCACCCGCCGGTAGTCCCAGCCACAGGGAAGGCTGAGGCAGGAGGATCACTTGAACTCAGGAGTTTGAGACAAGTCTGGGCAACACAGCAAGACCCTAGCTCTTAAAAAAGAAAGAAAAAAAACCCAAAACCACAATAAAGTAGAAGAAAATTTTTCTATTAATACTTACCAACAAGGAGCCAAACAACATTGGAATTGTGTTCTGTAAGAAAATCTTCTAATTGAGTGATACTGGGGACAATACTGTCATTCTTCCTTTGATCCATTGCTAAAGTTTTCCCAGAACAGCTTCTGTTAGTTTCTAAAGACCTGAAAGAAGTCAAAGGTTAAATTCATAATCAGAAATTTATAAAATTGCAAGAGAAATCATGTAAGAGGGAAAAAAGCTAAATTTAATTTTAAAAAAAGTATAAATCACTTTCTGTTTCCTTCTATGTCAAGAATGCAAAAATACAACAAACAACAAGAATATATGTCCACAATTCTACAAAAATGTTAAGACAATGGATCACATCTGTAATGTCCTGATTTCATCATTATAAATATACAGACTAAGGGTCAGTTACTATACTCTGGCTAAAAAGAAGGAGAATGTGATTATTCTTTAATCAAAAACATTTATCTCAACAAGAAATAAGTATTAACCATCTACATTAAACAAATTCATCCAGACTTGTCCCAAAAATTACCACTTAATACTATTATATTTGTATATTAAATTTGATAACTCCCTCTTAACCTCTATCACCCCTGTGTATTTCCCATCTTTCCATGGGGAAATAATCTTCCTAGTTCAGATGCACTCTAGGTAGAGTTTGGACAGTAAGCACATCTCTTACTATCAGATGCTCAAGAGAAATTACAATATACCATTAAACTGTGACCAGACATGTGACAAATGTGTGTATGTTTATATGTGTGTGTGTGTGTGTATACACATACACTAGCAGGATGAGTATGAATATTTATATGTACCAAGAATGAACAAAAAGGAACAAAAGTTTGTATTTTATGATCCAAGAAACAAGAAAAATATTCCTCTGATAATACAGTAGTAGTACTATGACTAGCCCCACCTACCTATAACAAAAGTATCTCATAATAAATTAGAAAAAGAGCTAGACTTACGCACAAAGAGAGCTACGTAGTTAATAACACTTTAAGACCAAATAGCATAGGTGATTTTTATAGAAAACTAGGAAAATAGTGAATTTTTTTCTAAATGTAAGAAGAATCTGTGAGGACAACTTTCTATTCAGTATATATGACTTATCAACTGTTTAAATATGTTTTCTGTTTACTCACAACTCTTATCTTTGAAGATCACAAAACAAGTTTAAAAATTGGATGAGACAACATTGCCAAAAACCATTTACAACAGATTACAATGTTTCATATTTCTACATTGTTGAAATCTTAGTATAGTTTAAGAGGCAAATTAAACAAACATCTCTTTAAAAAATGAAGAGCTTAATAACAAAAGGTTTATTATTAATAATGATATGAAACCTAAAGCCAAAAGAGCTAGAGAAGATTATAAAAATTTTATTTTTCAATAATCTTTTTATCATTTTTTTTATAGTTTAAAAACTGAATAAAAAAAGTTTCCTGGCCGGGCGCGGTGGCTCACGCCTGTAATCCTAGCACTCTGGG
>VBSM01000483.1:26887812-26914133 GCA_008086735.1 Cheirogaleus medius
AAAAAAAAAAAAGTTTCCATATTTTTCAAAACTTTGAAAAATCTCTGTCAACCAGCAACTTAAAGTGTGGGGGCTAACTTTACAACATGAGCATCTTCTTTCTTCCATTTTTAGGTTTTAAATTAAAAAATAAATAAACATTAAAAAAAAGAACAAACAACCCCTTTAAAAAGTGGGCAAAAGACATGAACAGAAGTTTTTCAAAAAAAGATAGACAGATGGCCAAAACTCACATGGAAAAAATGCTCAACATCACTAATCATCAAGGAAATGCAAATTAAAACCACAGTGAGATATCACCTTACCCTGTCGGAAGAGCTCTTATTAAAAAGTCAAAAAATAGAAGAGAGAAAAGTATGTTTATACACTGTTGGTGGGACTGCAAATTAGCGCAATCTTTATGAAAAACAGTATGGAGATTTCCCAAAAAATAAAAATAGACATACCATTTGAGCCAGCAATCCTACTACTGGATATCTACGCAAAGGAAAAGAAGTCATTTTATCAAAAAGACACCTACACTCAAATGTTTATTGCAGCACAATTCACAATTGCAAAGATGTGGAATCAACCTAAGTGTCCAACAATTCATGAGTGGATTAACAAAACTTAGTATATATTATATATACCATGGAGTATTACTGAGCCACAAAAAGAAATGAATTAATGTCTTTTGCAGCAAGATGGATGGAACTAGAGACCATTATCCTAAATGAAGACTGTCAGGAATGAAAAAACAAACATCACATGTACTCTCTAAGAATCTGGAATAATCAGTGGGCACACATGGGCACAGAGAGAAGTAAAAGTGATCAGAAATTGAAAAGGGAGAGGGATAAAAACCTACCTAGCAGGTACAATGAACACTATTCAGGTGACGGACACACTAATAGCCCTGACTTAAGCATTATAAAAGCTATCATGTAACAAAAACATTTGCACCCTCTTGATATTTTGAAATTAAAAAAGAAAAAAAATACTTCACAGATAAAGGCACACCTTACAAAAGAAAGAAATCCTACCATTTGCGACATGGATAGGCCTGGAGGACACTATGCTAAGTGAAATAAGTCAGACACAGAAAGATAAATACTGCGTGATATCATTTACCTGTGGATCTAACGTAGAAATGGGAATTGATGAGTTCATATATGTACAACATTTATAGAATCTGGTATATCATAGATATTACACTGTATAAATGTTTGCTATTGGCAGGCAATGCTATTGGTATTTTGCCCATATACTGTTGGCATTCACCTCTACACAGGAAGACTGCTCATTATGAACATCTGTGACACTCGTCTGAAGGCTGCTTTCTGACTGCAGGGACATACATGTTGAACTTGCATTTCAAGGACAAGCCAGAAATGCCAGTGTTAATGTCAATTTTAGCTAGAAAGCTGGTGGATAAACACTCAAATCTTCCTTGTTTTGGTTTAGAATATTTTCCCAGTAACCCAAGAGGGATATTTTATTTGGTTTCCGAGAGTTCCCCAATATAAGTGAGCTTCAGATGTCCACAGTGGTAATTGCCAGGACAATGTCCTTTATTGGCTAACATCCCTTTTCTTTCTTACTTTCCCATTCTCCAACCAGTGTTTCCTATGATTGTTTCCCAAATAAACTACCTGCCCTTGAATCCTTATCCAGGGTTTGCTTCCAGGGAAACCCAAACCAAGGCACAATTTTGTTATTATTTATAACTAGTTCTGTCAAATCTGAGGACAATTGTCTTTACAAGAAAAATGACCCATGGCGAGCATGATGGCTCACACCTGTAACCCCAATGCTTTGGGAGGCCCAGGTGGGAGGACTGCTTGAGGCAGGACTTTGAGGCTTCAGTGAGCTGTGATCATGCCACTGCATTCCAGCCTAGCTGACAGAATGAGTCCCTAAAAAAAAAAATAAAATAGAAAGATGGCCCAAGATGGACCTGTGCTTTGGAAGAGACCATGAAACCATACAATCTAAAGCACACAAAATTTAAGATTTTAAAAATCTCACGTCAATCCAGAGCATATATATATGCAAGAACTAGATTTTGACAGAAAGAGGAACATTTCCTTTATCTGCACAGGAAGAACAAAGAAAGGAAAGAATAAACCCAGATGCAGGGAGATTCTGTGATGGAAAGATGAAGGAATGTAATTGCTTCTATATACTTTTAAAGTATGAGTCAAGTTCATATTTATTTAAAATCTCTTCTACTTAATCTTTTTTTTTTCTTATGACCCCCAGGTTTTTTTGGTTCTATCCTCATTACCTTCTACTGTCCCTTTTCCTCTTCTATTTTTCTTAATGTTTAAATTGTGTCAATAACAGCTAGTAGAAGGATGGCCACAGGGTGGTAGCTGAAAGGAAATATGGATAAGAGGTCTTTCATCACCACAGCTTATCCCAAATTCCCAACTCTACCTCACCTCAGAGAGAATTATTTGATTAACTCAAAAAGGGGAGTTGGGAGGAACTGGTTGATAATGATTCCTCCTACCCTCATCTGCACCTGCCCCACAGATCCTCAAGAGAGTTCAGCCCTCTGGTTAATCCCCTCCTGGGGCTACACTGCTCCTCTAAAACAATTATCATCCCACAAATTGAACAGAATTGTGGGAAATGAACTTATGACTTGAGAAGACCTAGTTATGAAGAGCCATAGCTTACTTTGGCATTGTCATGGGAAAGTATCTATTTGATTTTGATTATCTGGAGTAACATAGTAAGACAGTGCAATATAACATACAATCATTTTTTTTTTGCTTATTCATTCAAAAAATATTTATTGAGCTTAAAACTTCTACCACCCAGCTAAGAAATTCTGAGTATTAAGAATAAGATTTGGAATATTTATAATGATCTTTAATAGAATGTCTGACAATATAAAAGATACTGAATAATGCTATTTGAATGACTACCCATATCTTAGCACTTATCACACTGTATTATAATTATCAGTTTAGAAATCTATCTCCCCCACTTAACAGCTGCTTCTTAAGGAAGGACTTGTCCTTTTCATTTAAATGTGCAATACTCAACAAAGTTCCCAGCATACAGTAAGTAGTCTCTCAATAAACATTTGTTCCATAAAATGAATGAAATAAATGCATCATTATAAAAAGTACATAATTATGAGCTATTGTCAAAGATAAGCAAGTATTTCCAATGTAGTCAGGACCAAAGAGACTCTTCGATGATCTTTTATACCCTCAAGAAAATTTGGTTCTCATTTGCTGGAGTTTAAGAAGTAAAAAATCTCAACACAGTATTCCTAGCCAACAACAATCACCAAAAAAAGTAAAGAGGATATTCAACATTTTAATAACCGAATTCCAAATATAATAAAATGAAATAAAAATATTTTAATCATATTCAAATCCCTCCTGCAAAAATGAAGTCACAAATCTTTGTGTAAAAGCTATTCACATATCTTCAGATCATTACATGAAAGTTTTCTGGATTTAAACACAGCTCCTTTTCCATAAAGGAAACTCCAAGAGTTTTAAGAGTTGGAAAATAAACCAACTTTAGAGCTCTCCTTTGAACTCAACATACATTCTATTCATCATCAAGTAAGATTAAGCACCTATGAGCACACAGTACCATTATTGTATTCTAGAAATTCTGTGAATTATATATTTTGGACAATCACATTTGTACATTGCTTACCCATAGGCCAAACTTTACTGATCTATATTAACTGTTATGGAACATATATTTACTTGAAAACTTTTCAGCTGCATGGTTTCTGCATACATGTAACAAATTACCTTGAGATATTTTTTGTAGGGTTC
This sequence comes from Cheirogaleus medius, assembly GCA_008086735.1. NCBI lineage: Eukaryota > Metazoa > Chordata > Mammalia > Primates > Cheirogaleidae > Cheirogaleus > Cheirogaleus medius. The sequence goes on from VBSM01000483.1 coordinate 26,891,604, forward strand.
CCAATTTCAAAATCATTTACTTCTTCCTTAACAATTAAGAAACCAGGTAATTGACCCAAAGATCTCAGTAAATATCAACACAAAGGAACTGCCCAAATTGCCTATCTTCCCTATGGCATAAGGATATCCCCAAACAAAAGTAAAACACAAATCAAATCATACAACATTTCATCCAAAATGAAGTTTCAAGGAGTGTTTAATTCTTATAAACTGCTTCTAAAGTGACACAACTAGTCTGAGTACTCACTAATCTAAAGACATTAAATAGAAACTTTAAATGACTTTGTGATGTTCCAACTATGATGCTACACAAAGAATACAAAATACAGAAGTGTCTACTGTAACTGACCATCTTACATAAAAGAAATATATAAACTTTATACATTTAAGATTTTATTAGAATGTATAAAAACGCTGGCATTGCCGATCGAGTGTATAGTCTTTTGAAGGGCCCTTTATGCCTAAAAACTTTTTCCCAACACGATACAACACAGCCTAAAATTCCACCACCGTTCCTTTAAGTAGAGTACTAACCAATATTCTCTTTTAAAATGCAAAGATATATTTATGGTATTGCCATTAATTATTATTGCCATTAATTATTGCCCTGTGTTATTAGTATAAATTTTATTAGAATACTTTTCCCATTAGCATGCAGGACCTATAAATATCAAAAAAAGCCTTGGATCCCTGAGGATGGAGAAAATCTTAAATAGGAGATAATAGGCCAAAAAAAGAAAACCAAACTTAAGACTCCTTAACTATTTGGGCCAGGGCCAACAGCTTTGTGTATAAATCAAAATTATATAGTGCCTTATTCTGTTTCTTTAAGGAAACAAAATAGACAACTATCCTCTTAGGTCAAATAGATTATCTATACAATAATACTTATAAAGCATTTATTATAGTGCATGGCACCTATAAAGCACTCAATAAATATAAACTCTTAATAATAGATTAGCTATAATCCTTGCTACCCTAGGAAACGTCATTCCAGATCCCTTTCAATCCCAGGATTCTATACACAACAAACACAATTTCACTGGTTAACTAACCCTAAAGTCCAACAGAATAAAGTGGTAAAATAACATTCAAACAGAAATAATGGAAATCGTCTGGTATCCTAGAAATAGAGGATAAAAATTTAAAGCTAAATTAAAAATTTAAATTTAAAACTAAATTTGAAATGGAAAGTTGGCTCCATACACTCTATCCTTTTGTTAGCTGTGAGATAGCTTGAGCAAGTTATTGACTCTCTTTTAAACTGTTTCCAAATAGTAAAATGGTCATCTCTTTCTTGAAGAGATGCTGAAGGCATTGAAAACACAAAGCAAACATAAAACTTGTAGCACAGGGTTTGACAAGAAAACAAACAACAACAAAAAACTATAGCAGTGGTAGCTAAGTTACTATTTATTAATGTTCTTTAAAAACAAAAACAAAAACAGTTCAACCAAAAAAACTGAAAGCTAAAAACAATAAAATGCATGACAGTAAACAAAGACCAAATTGTGTCTCATTCCTTATTATAATATGTAAGATAAAAACAGAATTTTATAACCAGAAGAAATTAGTTGGCATAAACAACAACCAAGCAAGCATTAAGGTAATATAAATAACATAGTTCCACAAATGCCAAAGAACATGATTCTTTGAAGCGAATCAAAACCCAGGCTGAAGAAATATTCAGATATGGTGAATGGAAACTCAAACACTATAAATCAGCAAACTAAACAAATGTAAAGTACTTTTTAATATCATAAAATAATCTATGCTACAAAAATGGTCCTTCATGTTATATGTGGAAGAATTCTGAATATCTAAAAAGTCATATCATCCAACAAAAATGCTGCCCTTTAGCAAACCTCACTTCTATAACCAGAAATTTATGCTGGTTCACCTAAACACTTAATTGAACTATTTTTTTAACTCCCCTAAAAAGCTGTAGAAAATGTATCAACTAATAGGATAAAAAAAGGTAAATTCAACCTCTCTAAATCTAGAAGGAACCATAATTTTTAAACATTATCTACTTTTAGAACTAATTACTCCCTTGAGCACATTCCTTACTATGGCCAGCAATACAAAGAGATCAAGAGAAATTACCATGTGTGAAAAGTTTAGTTCTCCCACTTCTATATACCACAGATTGACTAGTTGTGGGGCTTCATTTCAAGGTATGTCATACCTGTCATCTTAAGCTAAATTACCTCACCTGCCTCCACCTTACAAGAAGATCAGGAGTCAACAATACCTCACCAATAAGGCTACTGATTGATAACATGAGTGAAACATTTCCTATCATAAACAGAGGCTCTTGTATGGATTCTAGATAACCTCTACAGGGCCTTCTCCCATCTCAGTAGAAGTCTATCTAAAGTGCTCCCTACCTGAACCCTTGTATTACATCCTCCCCAGCTTGGTCAATGACCTTGCTTCACCAATTACTCTGCCTCATTCCTGTATCTTCAAATTTTCTTTCTGATGGTTTCTTTATCCTCAGCAAATAAACATTGTAAATGTGCTTCTATCCCTCATACCTTTAAAAAACTAAAACCCTCTCTCAAACTCACAACTCTAGCTATATTTTTCTCGATTCCATTTACAACCAAACTTTCTGAAACAGTAAATGACATCAGCTATTTCAACTTCCTTATCTCTTGCCCAATGTGAACTGGCTTCACCTGTAAAACTGCTCTTGCTCAGGTCAACAACTTCTTAATTGGTATGTCCAATGGATACTTTAGTTGTCCTCATCCTATTTGATGTTTACAGATACTTAATACTGATTCATTTTCTCCAAACTCAGTTCTTGCACTGACTTCTGTGACTCTCTTGCCCACTCCTACTTCCCTGCTCACACCCTCAAGGTATGTTTTTCATACACCTCACCCTTAAATGTTGGTGTTCTCTATTCTCATTTCTCTTCTAGTATCACTCTGCATTTTCTCCCTAAGTTATTTCATCCATTACTATAGCTTTGTTTGTGTTTGTTCGAGATAGGGTCTTACTATGTTGTCCAGGCTGGTTTTGAATTCCTGGCCTCAAGTGATCCTCCTGCCTTGTTCAGCTTCCCAAAGTGCTGGAATTACAGGCATGAGCCACCACATCTGGCCCATTGCCATTGCTTTTAACTATCATCTATAAACTGTGATTCCAAAATTTACATCTCAAGCTGGGTCTTATTCTTAATTCAGATCCATATATATAGACAACTGCTAATGATTTCTTAGACATTGCAGATGCCTCAACTATAATGGTCTACATTGAACTCATCTCCTCCAAACATGTTCCCCAATCTATCGCTCTTCCTATACTCCCTACCTCAGTAAATCACCTCAGAATCCACTGTTTCCCAATGCATATATCAGAATTCATTCTATTGATCCCACAAATATTTATTAATCATTAATTATGTGGATAAGCATGTTAGTGGCTAGAAATTACCCTGACTTCATTTTCCCTCAAGCCCACTAAATCCTATGCATTCTGCCTTCTTTGCATCTATCAAATCCATCTCCATCCCTTAATTCCAATTTGCACTGCTGTACTTTTAGATTCTCATCTCCCATCTGGATTATGCCAACAGCCTCTAACTGAACCCCATGCTTCCAAGCTCACCTCCCTCCAATTCATCATCTAGACTGTTGGCTATCTGACCATGTCACTGCTATTTGTCATATATAAATTCCCTGAAATTTTCTCAAATTAAAGTAATTCTGCTGACCTACCATGAAATTTTTAAATTCTGTCACTATCTTTAATGTGAAAAACAGTATGCTAAAGTTTATAAAAATCCTATTTTCCCACTGCACCTTAATGCAGCGAGAACCCTGCTTTATTAACTAATATGAAAAATTTATTATAAATACAAATATTTGCCATGTTGGTAATGCTCCTTTCCTAGTCTGTCACATGAACCAAAAAGCAATCCTTGCATATAAAATCAAGAAAATATATGAGTTCACAAAATTGTTACCTTCTAGGAAAAAATTCACTATTCTAGTACTCTCCAGGACCATGAAGACCACTTGCCTATTACTATAAGCATGGATGATACTTAATAAATATTTATGAAGTAAAACTGCTTCTTAATCATGTTTAATCATTTTTTCTATGATTCTCCATAGAATTTATACTAAAAAATATACTTAAGTTCAAGCACACACGATATTCTATGAAGAACAAACCAAAAGTCAACTACTTTTCTTCATCTTCTTCATTTCTTTTTAAAACCCTTTATAAAACATGGGCAGATTAAAGAGTAAGCAGAAGAGAGAAAAGCATGTTGACACTTGATAATCAAGCAAAGGATTACCTTGGCTTTCTCCTGCCAATGTACAGTCTAAGTACATGACTAAGTTGTCAATCAGATATCAATAGTTCAAAAGTCAGGTAAAATGATTGTCTGGTCACAGTATACATCACCACTACACCATCCCCATTTACTGATCATATAGGCAGATTAAACCACAACTGAAGCAGAAAGATGACTTTTTCCTGAGCTTTAACTGGAAATTTGATCTTTTTAAATCTTAGCCAAAAATATTTACCCAAGGTTTTTTTTCCACAGTCTGCAACGTTCTATTTTTCCTTTTCCTTATCTTCAGAAGGCCCTTCTGCAGTGTTTCATCTTAACACACCTGAAAAGAACAGCATTTTAACCAATTATTCAAGGTATTCTGTCTTTAACAGCAGTGTAACCATTTCAGATTAAATTATTTGATTAGACATGAAGCACAAGAGGAAATTCTCTTAGTCCAATATTGCATTTCCTTGTTTAAAGTTTCCAAATAGGCCGGGCGCGGTGGCTCACGCCTGTAATCCTAGCACTCTGGGAGGCCGAGGTGGGCGGATCATTTGAGCTCAGGAGTTCAAAACCAGCCTGAGCAAGAGCGAGACCCCATCTCTACTAAAACATAGAAAGAAATTAATTGGCCAACTAAAATATAGAAAAAATTAGCCGGGCATGGTGGCGCATGCCTGTAGTCCCAGCTACTTGGGAGGCTGAGGCAGAAGGATCGCCTGAGCCCAGGAGTTTGAGGTTGCTGTGAGCGAGGCTGACGCCACGGCACTCTAGCCGGGGCAACAGAGTGAGACTCTGTCTCAAAAAAAAAAAATAAATAAATAAAAATAAAGTTTCCAAATAAGAAATATTCCTAAATTTAGAATACAACATCCTCCCAACTAAAGTCTTCCAAAGGTTTCAAAAACCACTGTACTTAGGGAAAGAGTATGACTTTGGTAATCAATGGGTTCTGGAGGTCAAATCCTACCTTTAAAACATACCCAAAGTGTGGCCTTGAAAAAGTTTTTCTCTTAAACTGCTGGGTCCTTGCTGGCAAGAACAGTGCCTTAGTTTACTTTCTACTCCCAGCACCGGCCACACTTTTTATCAAATGAAAATCACCTTTGGGACGCCTGGGAGATGATACAGCATAATGATTAAAAGACTATACACTGGAGTCAGATTTCCTGGTTGGAATCACAGTTCTGACTTTGAACAAGTTACTTTTTAGGGCTATAGGCTTTTATTCTTTCATCTATAAAATGAGAACAGTAATAGCCCAGATAATAGGATTGTTATATTAAATGTGATAATATACACACATAAAGTATGTACCACTCAATAGTTACATAGGTAAATATACTGTTTAATTCATCTATTTTTATACTTTGTCTAATTAACTTAGAATACCAACTTCATTTGCTATGCACAGGGTGAAAGCGTCAACATAGAACCGGTTGAAACATACATGCAGTTACAAAACCCTTGACTTTCTTACAGAGGAAATGTCAACACTAAGGCCAATGGGGAGGGAAAAAAACAACTAATACTCTCTGGAAGGAACATCAACTTCCCTTCACCTTGCTTTGACCAAAGGGAAAATCCGCTGAAGCGTACTCTTCCATAGTGTAGTGCAGCAAGCATCAACTCAGAATACAAAACACATCAAACGTGGGGAGGAAAGAGGCGGGGTGGGGGTGGGGCGGAGGGTTGTAAGGCTTCACCGCCCTTGGTCAGCAGACCCTACGTTAAGCAGTATCGGGATAGCGCAAACCGCAGCTAGCAAGGGTAAAGCCCAAGCTTGCGGGTGCACAGTCCTTCCTGCTGCGGGGTCCACACACCAGCAAGTGGAGCACCGCCCACCCGCTTCACCACCACCCGCAGGGACCGCTCCTGCATCCGAGCACTCGGCCAACCATCCGACTGTCATGGCCCTTCCAGGCTTTCCGGCTGACCTCCAACAACACCCTGTCTATAGGTCCCCGCGCTGCAGGTAAGGATGGCAGAGGAATATGAGTCGCAGCCGACAACCGCGACGAAGCAAATCCTCTCGGACGCTGACCCGACTGAGGTTTAGAGACCCCGGAAAAAGATGCAGCCAATCTCAACCCCGCCCAGCCCGACCAGTCCCCTCACCTGGTGAGTGGAGGCAGCCCGGAACCACTCCGGCCTCTCTCCGGGGAACGCCTAGGGCCTTGGGCAGGGGCGGCGGCGGCGGCGGCGGCGGCAGCAGCAGCAGCAGCAGCAGCAGCAAGCCAGACGCGGCCTGCGGAGCTCTGCCGGCGCCCACACCCTCTACCCGCGCCGCCCGGGCCCGCCGCCCCAGGTCCAGACCCCAGCGGCGGCCACTGACACCCAGGGGGGCGGAGGAGGAGGGGAGGGGTCCGAACTGAGGCCGGGCGCCACTGCGGCTGCGTCAACTGGTAACGTCACACGTCAGCGGCGCCGGCGCCTCGAGGCTCACCGCTAGAGCCCCGCCCAGGAGTCTAGCGGCGCCCCGCCCCTTTCCCTCTCTCCGGGCTGAGGGCGGAGCCTGAACCGTGACGCCGAGGTCAGGGTCCAAGTTGAAAATCAATTTGGTACCTGTACTAAGAGAAAGTTAATGGCCTTCCCGACTGCAGGGGACAAGTAAACCCATGTAGGAAAAGGAGGAGAATCAGATGGGTGTTTGATGTGACATGCATCCGCACGAAATAGAAATGCATTTATTACCTGATCAATAAAGGGAGCTTGATTATGTGAAATGCTGCAACACTGAAACTTTCAACTAACTCTATTGTTACTATATTAATGAAAGGTGGTTTGATGCTCACCGTTTTTAAAGAGAAAGGCGGGCGAACCAAGGGAAACGACTTCCTGGAATTAGGTTTATCAAAGATGTTTATTTGTGCGCCTGTTATGTACAAACTGTATTAGGAATAGAAAAGTGGAAAAGAGTCTTAGCTCTGTGGAAGCTTTCAGATTGCTTGGAGCAGATTGGAATATGCGCTTAAGACAACTAGAAATGCCAACAATAATATACTAGCAATAGCAAACTGTCAAGCAGGGGTCATTGATTCATTTAATCCTCCCAAACCCACGTGAAGGGAATTCTCATTATCCCCATTTATCTCCATTTCACAAATTGAAAAATTAAGGCACAGAGAGGTTCAGTAACTTGCCAAACAGCCAGGGTTTGAACCCAAGCATTGTGGCTCCAAAACATTGCTGTATACTGCCCCTCAAGTTCTAAATGTCTAAATCTCTGTTCTGACTTCCTTCAGGAGCTGAGGTACCACATCTCAACATTTCCACATGTGAGTTCTGCTCTTACGACAAAATGAACAGATATGAAACTAAGATGATGCCAGAAAATATATGAGGTACCATAAGGAATTTTTATTGCATATAAGGAAAAGGAGGCCCAGGCAGAAGTGGGTTATGAAAGCCAAAAGGAGAAAAGCATACACCTATGTGAGTTACTTCCATCTGCCATCTGGACACTCTTAATGCCCGTATATAAATTAACTCTTTATTTCTGCATCTCTACAAAGAAATTAATTTCCATAATGTTTTTCAAAGTCCAGAAGACGTTTAGTCATTCTCAATCTTTGTTCACTAGTAAGGTTCCAGGACCCCCACAAGGATTCAAGTTTGCTATAGCCAAACTACCAGCTTTGCCAAAAAGGGAAATTGCTCCAGTACTAGTTCTCTGGACTAGAAATTACCTAGATATGATTCATTTCCCCAAATCAAAAACTAAATCAAAACTAAGTTTCCCTGGAACTAAGGGGGAAAAGTTATGAGGGGAGAAGGGAGAGACAGGTGAAATTCACCATGGCCTTCCTATAACCATGTGAGGGAATCTGGAAGTGTCTGCCTCTCCTTCCCTATGACTAAGAGCCATCCTGGAACTACAAATGTGCATTAGATAACATCCTAAAAATAAATTATTTGTTTTAGAAGCCTTTCTATACTAAAGGCCTTTAATCTTGTGAAAATCATTAAGCTCTCTGACATTGTATGTGGCTCAGTAAATTTGGATGGCAAGGCTTACTGCCTTCTCCAGCCTTCCAAATTTAGCTGCTTTCTGTTTACACTTATAAACAGCATGTAAGGGTGCCAAAGAAACTGCCTCCAGAGAGTTCAATAAGAATTGCTCTAATGATAAAAACTCTCTAATGATTTTTTATGTTTTTTTAACTTTTTATTTTAAATAATTATAGATTCACAGAAAGTTGCAAAGATAGTACAAAGTAGTCTTGTGTACCCTTCACCCAGTTTCCCACAATAATAGTGCAATACCAAAAGCAGGAATTTGACATGGGTACAATGTCTGTATATAGCTCTGTGTCATTTTATCATGTGTAAATTCATGTAACCATCACTGCAAAGAAAATACAGAACTCTCTTTTATAACCACAAAGACCTCCCTCATGCTACCCCTTTATAGACACACCACTCCCCTCCCAGTACCATCCCTAAGCCCTGGCAACCACTAATCTGTCTTCCATTATTATAATGTTATCACTTTGAGAATGTTATATAAGTGAAAGCATTCAGAATATTACCTTTAGAGACTAGTTTTTTTCACTCTATATAAGCCCTTGAGATCTAGCCAAGTTGTTGCATATGTCAATCTTGTATTCTTTATATTGCTGAGTAGTATTCCATGCCATGGATGTTCCACAGTCTAACCAACCATTCACTCATTGAGGGACATTTTGTTTGTTTTCAGTATGAGGCTATTACAAATAAAGCTACTATGAAAAATTGTGTGCCAGTTTTTTTGTGTGGTCTAGTGATTTTTAAAAAAGAAAAAAAATGAAATTTTCTTTGTCATATCTTTCGGCCCACTGTGAGGAGGATGCTCTGTGGCTAGCGCGTGCTCCGGCGCAGGCTTCAGATATCGGAAGAAAAGGCTAGTGGCAACAGGCAGGTGAGACATGCTCTTTATTGCGGGGGTGGGGGATATAGCAGTGGCAAAAAGCATGGCCAAGAACATGGCGAGCACTTATATATAGCTTCGAACAACAGTGGCAACATGCCGTGGGAAAGCGCTATCACATGGGTTCACACAGGAGAGAACACCTTGGTTACATGAGTATGCTGACTCATGTCTCCCTTGAAGGCCAGCTAACCAGGGGGGCTGGGCCAGAAAAAACACTGCGGCAGTCATTTTAGTTTGGCCTAAGAAACCTGTTGCCTATACAAATGCAGTTTCCCCTACATCCTACCCCCTAGGTAATACGTTTTGCAGCTGATACACGGGCCTGTAGGGAGGCCCATTGGGTGCAAAGACCACAACAAAAATATAGGGAACAACAGAGTATTGTCAGACCACAACCAATATCTCCTAACACTAAAAGGATCCAATGCCAGGAGGACGAGAGACGTTCCCACCATGGCTGTAGTGGGTCTCCAGTTAACTGTTGGATGGCCTGTATCTCACCACGAACTTCCTTCAATACAGAGGAAATATCCTCCTGGTGATCAGGTATACATACACAACGTTCAGTGTGTATGATGGTACATATGCCCCCTTGGGCTGCAGTACAAAGATCAAGGGCCATGTAGTTTTGCAAAACCACTTTTATGATTTGGGTGACTTCACCCACCAGGAGGGTTAAGGCCTGCCTGGTTTGATTCAGGGCCCAAGCAGTATGCTCCACTAGGGCATTCACTTCTGTCTCTACCTTAATGGTTTCATCCCCAGGAAAAAGGATGGCTACCGGGTAAAACCACCATGGAGTCCATTTCACCTGATGCCAGCAGGAGAACACGGCATTCCAGTTATGTAGTTTTCAGTAAAGGTGGGGAGGACCTTCCCTGGGATGTATGGCCATCCCCACGTGCACCTCAAGTGCACCTTCCCGTCAAATGAGCAGGAAGATAAAGCCACTTATACCAGGCGGTGCCCTACTAGCCAACCTTTGGCTTTTCATGTAGATAACCAGACAGGCCCTTAAACGTGGCCCAGTTATCAGTGCAGACATGCAAAGGGGACAGCTCATGCACGATCACGGTACACAATTCAGCCCATTGGCTGCTCTGTCCCTGCCCCGTTTCAAACCAAGTTTCATTATGATTCATGCCTCCACAGGAGGGAGACTCGGTCCTTCAAGATACGGGCTCTCTTTCCTAGGTATTACCATGGTCTGAGGGTCAGCATCACACACAAATTCAACAGGACCCAGTTCTGTCTACAACTCTGCAGTTAAAGGGCTGGAGCCGAACTCTGCTTGTTGCTCCAAGTAAGCTCTCCACTTTGCCAGAGTGGGTGTCTGGGCTACCCCTGATCATGGGCTGGTTATCCATGACCTCACCCATCCTGCTATGGGGTATGTGGTGTGCACCAGAACCTTAGACCGCTCAGTTATAGCTCCATAGGCTTGAAGGGCAGCATACACACCCACCAGCTGCTTTTCTACCAAGGAATAGCGTTCCTGGGGGCCCAAGTCTAGGACCAAAACCCAATAAGGACCCGACACTTTGGCTGACGTTGCCATGAAACCCAGCCCATCCCCCTTGAGTCAACTGTCACATCAAGGTCAAATGGCTGTGAGCAGTATACTACTTATAGCCTCTGGGCCTGTGCAACAGCCCTCTTGGCTGCCATAAAAGAGGGCTCTGCCTCCAGGGACCAGTCCCACTGTGTCCCCTTTTTATACAATGAATGCAATGGCCACAACAGTTGGGCCAAGTGGGGAATGAATATATGCCAATACCCCCAAAATCCCCACAAACACTTGTAACTGTTTCACCATACAGTCAGGGTATGGTGGGTCAGGGGAAGGCTTGAATCTTATCTATAACTGCCTTGGGGATTGCTTTTGTCTTACCCTACCAGTCAACACTCAAGAATTTGACCAACAAGCCAGGTCCCCGGACCTTGGAGTCATTCACTGCCCAACCCCATTGTTCCAACGAGGTTCAAAGACTGGCAGTGGCTTCTTCTAGATCTGTAAGGGAATCAGAGGTTAACATCATATAATCAATATAGTGAAACAGAAACACTGAGGATGGCTGACTCCGTGTAGCCAAATCCTGTGCCACCAAACCATGACATATGGTTGGGCTGTGGGGGTAACCTTGAGGTAACACCACAAATGTCCAGTTGTCCTTTCCACATGAAGGCAAACTGGTCTTGACTGTCCATAGCTATGTCTATGGAGAAAAAAGCATTGGTCAGGTCCACTGCATAGCGGTACTGCCCAAGCATCAAAGTCAGTTGATCCATCAGATCCAGTATAGATGGCATCGTGGCATGCAGTGGGGGAGTCACTTTATTCAGCTCCCAGTAGTCTACTGTCATTCTCCAAGTTCCATCCAGTGTCTTAACTGGCCAGACTAGAGAGTTGAATGGACTGTGAGCTGGGTGCACTATGCCGGCTTTTCCAGATGCAATATGGTTTGTAATATCTCTTCCTGTCCCCCGGGGAAATGATACTGTTGGGTGCATACCACACTACGAGGTGTGGGCAGAACCTGTGGTGGGTGGCGGGGGTGGCCACACACCACCGGCTTCACAACCCTAACTCAGAGGCAGAACTCACCCATGGAGGTGGTTAGGGTTAAACCACACAGAATGTCAATGCCCAGAATATATTTCTTCACAAGGGACACATATACAGTCAGTATAAGGCCTGGGAGCCAAATGCCCTATCTCCAATGGAATAGTCACTTGCTTAACTTCAACAGTTTGCCCACCATAGCCATCTACGTAGGCTGTCTGTCCAGCAAACTGCTCAGGGTTTCCATAGATTAGGGAGCAGTCAGTTCCCGTTTCCACCAAGGCCAAAACCCGCTGCATATTCATAGGGGACCAATGAATAGCAAGTTCCACATGCAGCCTCCAGTCATCCGGGGTCCCCTCCAACCGGGTGCCTTGGCCTAATCCCTAGTCTATGTCAAAGAGGGGGGTTTCAACCATAAAATCTTGCCGCTGCACATTGTGGGTCTCTCTGAAGGGCGTCTCAGTTTCCCGCTTCTTGGGTGCTTTCATGAATCGCTGGTGGGGAGCCAGCTGATCCCACAAAGCCAGCAATACCTCATTAGGCTGTTTATCTATCTTCTCTTTATCTACTCCTGCTAGTAGGAGGTCTAGCCACATCTGGGTTCAAGAGACCTTCCGGGCCCCTTCTTCTTCAGGGGCCCTGAGCTCGAGGGCCCTTCTTGGGTCCTTGTAGCATATGCACTTGTCCCTTCCCCCCTTTCCACTCTTCGGCATCTCCCAGAGCCGCCATGGCAGTGACCTCGTGTGTCCGCTTCCCCACATACAAGTGAGCACAGCTGCCAAAGAGCCAAATGAAAGGTGGGGGGGCTGTGGCTAAGATTAGGTCACGCACGCATGTAGTGAAGCACTCCTCATCGGGCTGCCAGTTATCTACTGTAAAAATGGCTTGGTGCATTCCCAACTCCCACAGAATCTGAATTAAGTCCGTGTATGATGTCCGCTTACTCACGGTTTCAGGTAGTTCTCTGGCATCATCCCATACGGTGCGGCAGCAGCCATAAACCATTCAAGCAAGGAGTGGTGGCCCTCACCCCAGCGACCACTTCTCTGTAGCGTCTGCCTCAGGGAAGGATGTGTAGTTATGGATGCCAATGGCTCCATCTCCCTTGGGGAGCACAGGATGCTGTCCGTCCCTTCATCCCATAAGCGCAACGACCAGGCAGGCACAGTCTCCCCAGGACGCTGCCTGCACTGTTTCCTCAGCTCCCACAGCTCTGTGGGGTGTAGGCAGAGTAAGAGATAAGCTCCATTACTGTAGGCGCGCCCTGCGGCACCTCCGGGGGCCTCATGGGTTGCGCATGCTCCATTCTCTGTTTTACGACCAGGCAGGCTCTCAGCAGAGGGGCCCTGCCCTCGGTCTCCTGCAAACTTGCAGTTCCCTCAGCATCCAAAGTCGGACTGCTTGTTAACTGTTTCTCCAACTCCTGCAGGCGGATTTCCAAATTTTCCTCTAACTCCCTTACCTGGGCTTCTCGCCGCAAGGCATCTTTATGCTGCTTCAGGAGGGCTGTAAGGAAGAGCCGGCCCACCCAAGCAGCCCCTGCTCTCTCCTCAGACTGCAGCGACCCCTCCAAGGCCTTCAAGGCCTTCTCCAGGGTGGCAGGTGTATATTCTACCTGCTCCCACCCCGTGGCAGGGGCCCACAACATGAGGACCGCTGCCACTGGTTGGCACCAGCCTGTAGGAGGCCACATGTCCTCCCCTGCTGGGGTGGAGGGGACATTTACCTCTCTGGATCCTGTCAGACTACGCCAAGAGTGAGGAGGATGCTCTGTGGCTAGCACGTGCTCTGGCACATGCTTCGGAAATTGGAAGAAAAGGTGAGTGGCAGCAGGCAGGTGAGACATGCTCTTTATTGTCGGGGGAGGGGGGAAGGATACAGCAGTGGCGAAATGCATGGTCAAGAACATGGCGAGTGCTTATATGTGGCTCTGAGTAACAGTGGCAACATGCCGTGGGAAAGCGCGATCACATGGGTTCACTCAGGAGACAACACCTTGGTTACACAAGTGTGCTACCTTATGCCTCCCCGAAAAGCCAGCTAACCAGGGAAGGCTAGGCCAGTAAAAACACTGTGGCAGTCATCTTAGTTTGGCCTAAGAAACCTGTTGCCTATAAATGCAGTTTCCCTTACACACACTGTAGAGCACTATATTTTTAAGGTGGACTCAAGGTGAAAAGGTGAAGTTTATCTCATTCAGCTTCTTCTTTTCCCCCAGTTCCTCTCATTTTCCACTCTCGGGTTAACATGAGGTAACAAAAATTATCCCCTGAGTCAGATTAAATCTGGCCCTCAGGGTCCCCCTGAAGTTGTCTTCCTCACCTCTTTCTAAGGAATTATTTCAATTTTATATAAAAACGCTAAGAATAAATCGATGAAAACAGTGGAAATCTTCAAGTTTAAAGAAATTAGATGTAATAAGTCTCTACTGGTATAATTTCAAGCGCAATACAAGGCTTATTTAGGAATAAAATGGATTGCTTTTAAAATAATCTATAGAGGTAGCTGCCAAATCAACCAAATTTAGCTGCTTTCTGTTTACATTGATATTTTCACCATGAAAATGTTTTACACTAGAGTAAAATAAAATGTTTCAAAAATACAGGCAGGCGTAGTGGCTCACACCTGTAATTCTAGCACTCTGGGAGGCCGAGGTGGGCAGATCGTTTGAGCTCAGGAGTTCGAGACCAGCCTTAGCAAGAGCGAAATCCCGTCTCTACTAAAAAAATAGAAAGAAATTAGCTAGACAACTAAAAATATATAGAGAAAAATATTAACCGAGCATAGTGGCGCATGCCTGTAGTCCCAGCTACTTGGGAGGCTGAGGCAGTAGGATCACTTGAACCCAGGAGTTTGAGGTTGCTGTGAGCTAGGCTGATGCCATGGCACTCTAGCTCGGGCAACAGAGCGAGACCCTGTCTCAAAAAAAAAAAAAAAAAATACAGTAATAAAAAATGCAGTAACAACAGTAACCATTTATTAAATATATAGTAAGTACCAAGGACTTAGCTGATGCCTTATCTTAGTTCATTTAAATAACATAACTAACTGATAACCATTTGCAGGTGAGGGAGAAGTTAAATGGCTTGCCCGAGGTTACACAAGGTAGAAAGTAGAATCAGAATTTGAACTCAAGTGAGTCTAACTTCAACATCCATTATTTTACATTACTCTATAATAGATCCAAGTAAGAAAAATTATTTCTCAAACTGTTGTAGTACAACAGGATAATAATATAAAATCACAACTACTTTACAGATAATAATAAAAGTCATGATGTTAAAGCAGCATATTGTCTACAGGGTTAATGCATAACGGAATTTAATGCCACCGTGTTTAACATGTTAAAGTTGGTTTGAATGCTTAATTCAGGTTTTTACTTCACTATCATTTAATAATTTCTTAAGCTGGACAAGGTGATGCATGCCTATAGTTCCAGCTACTGGGGAAGCTGAGGCAAGAGGATCTCTTGAGCCCAGGAGTTGGAGGCTGCAGTGTGCTATGATGATGCCATTATACTATAGCCTGGGCAACAGAGCAAGACTCTGTCTTCAAAAAAATTAAATAAACAAAAACAATTATAGCACCATTCTAAGTGCTGGTTATATAATAGTGAGCAAATCCCTCACCTTCATGAAACTTACATGCATAGTAGAAATAGCTAATATCCAAGTAAACAAATAAATTAGATCATTTTAGATAGCCACGAGTATGAAGAAGGAAATAAAACAGAGTAATGGGGTAGAGAATGACAATTTTGAGACAGAGTCTCATGCTGTTGCCCAGGTTAGAGTGCCGTGGTGTCAGGCTAGCTCACAGCAACCTCAAACTCCTGGGCTCAAGCAATCCTCCCGCCTCAGCCTCCCAAGTAGCTGGGACTACAAGCTTGTGCCCCCATGCCAGGCTAATGTTTTTCTATTTTTAGTCACCCGGCTAATTTTTTTTTTTTTTTTTTCTGTTTTTAGTAGAGACGGGATCTCGCTCTTGCTCAGGCTGGCCTCAAACTCCTGAGCTCAAACGATCCTCCCACTTTGGCCTCCCAGAGTGCTAGGATTACAGGCATGAGCCACCTGGCCCAGCCCGTCTCTGAATTTAGTTGATTCATACTTTGTATCTTTAAATAAAAATATGATGTTTTAGTTTATTTTATGTCATTTCACTTTTAAGGAGACCTTCTACACCTTAAACCAGGGATATACATTTGGTAGTTCTATACATATAGTAGATAACTAAAGACAAGAGAGTGAATTGGATCACTCAAGCAGGAAATTAAAGGGTAGTTCAAGACTGAACTATACCATCTTCCAGTCTGATTCTATCTCCAGGGAGAGGAAGAAAGAAGACTCAGGCAAAGTGGGATAAAGTGGCCAGGAAGGTGGCAGGGAAACCACAAAAGGATGATGGCAAGGAAATCAAAGGAGAGTAATGTTTCAAAATGGAACTATGTTCCATAGGCAGAACTAAAAAAATGCAATCACAACTGAGAGATGAACTTTTTCATCTACAATAAAATGAGGTAGGGGAAATCTGAGTATGATTTATTGGTGGAAGACTATAAGTTATTGGGAAGACAGTCATTTTAAAGACAAAGAACTTAAGCGAGAGCATATCTAGACAGAAAACCTACAGCATTGATTCTATTTTTGATGAGTTAATAAACACACAAGTTAAAATTACAAATTCCCTAAATTTGACTTAATTTCACCATCATTTCTGCTTATCAGAATCAAAACAGCAAAGGGGTCCAATCTTCTTCACTCTATAAATGGCACAGGAAAAATACATTTAAGTTAGTACAAATATACTCAATTTCATTATTCTAGAACTAAACCTTTCTCTGTTCCAATCAGTTTCAAATGTTAGATATCTTCAGTTGAATTATTACTAAAACTTTTCAGTATTACAATTCTCAATAGCAGTTTTTATGGCCCCATTAGTGGGGCCATAAAATCATAATGTCAGGGTCACAAATCAAAGTGTTAATCTTCTTCATTATAATAAAATATTGTAATTTGTTTATTTCTCACTGTATACAAGGATACAATTCCCTAATGTACACATTTCTTAGGCTCTAATCATATTTTCTTTTCTAACAACTACCACTGCAATAACATGTAATTGAATTATTGCTTCATTTGTACAGCTATCATAAGCAGTCTTATACGGTAATTGCAATTCTTATAAAAACCAAGAATTTATAACATAGTTTGTCTCTATATAAACTAATTGTCTTCCTAACAGCTGACAAAAACATTGGTAAGATAATGAAATCAGGCTGTGTACTTCTGGATCTGAAAACTGGAAAGCCTTGCTCTTTGAGTTAAGAAATGTCAGACGTGGCCGGGCGTGGTGGCTCACGCCTATAATCCTAGAATTCTGGGAGGCCAAGGCGGGTGGATCGCTCAAGGTTAGGAGTTCAAAACCAGCCTGAGCAAGAGTGAGACCCTGTCTCTACTAAAAATAGAAAGAAATTAATTGGCCAACTAAAAATACATAGAAAAAATTAGCTGGGCATGGTGGCACATGCCTGTAGTCCCAGCTATTCGGGAGGCTGAGGCAGAAGGATTGCTTGAGCCCAGGAGTTTGAGGTTGCTGTGAGCTAGGCTGATGCCACGGCACTCTAGCCCAGGAAACAGAGTGAGACTCTGCCTCAAAAACAAAAATCAAAAAGAAAGAAGAATCAGACAAGAAGAATCTGAATAAAAGAAGAACTTTTTGCAATGTAAAAATAATACTTCATTAACCAATTCCAATTTGAAATATAATAGAAAATAGAACACCATTAACAAAATCAGCAAGACATCGCCATTAGCCAAAGAATGTAAACCTTTATGAACAAAATTTTAAAGGATATAAACAATTGCAAAGATGTGGAAACAACCCAAGTGTCCATCAATACATGAGGGGATTAATAAAATGTGGTATATGCATACCATGGAGTACTACTTAGCCATAAAAAATGGTGAACTAATACCTCTTGTATCATCCTGGATGGAGCTGGAGCCCATTCCTCTAAGTGAAGTATCATAAGAAAGGAAAAACAAACACTACATGTACTTACCATTAAATCGGTACTAATCGATCAACATACATGCACATAGTAGCTGTGACTCTTGGCGGTGTAAAGGCAATTTATGTAACCAAACCACTTAAACCCCTGTAATATTCTGAAATAAAAAATAAATAAAGAAAGAATATAAAAGATCTGAGTGTAGAGATAGGTATGCCCATAATGTTTCAGTTTAAAATAGTATGAATTTATATATAAATTCAAGGCAATCACT
Organism: Cheirogaleus medius; assembly: GCA_008086735.1. Classification (NCBI taxonomy): domain Eukaryota; kingdom Metazoa; phylum Chordata; class Mammalia; order Primates; family Cheirogaleidae; genus Cheirogaleus; species Cheirogaleus medius. The sequence goes on from VBSM01000483.1 coordinate 26,909,672, forward strand.
CCAATAAATATTCAGCTGCCATTTTGAGAAACCCAACAGACTCATATAAATTTTATATTGATGAATGGAAGCCCACAAATACCTAAATCAATTTTAATAAATAAGAGGAAAGAGCAGGGCTGTGTCTTACTAGATATTAAGACAGAATCAAAGCTTTATTAGGAAAAGACAGTATAATATTGGAGCAGGAAGAAACAAATGGGCTAGTGAAACAGAATAGATAATGTGTGTGTGTTTATGTGTGTATTGAAAACTGATATGCAAAATTCATACCTGAAACAATGGAGAAATGAAAGCATCTATTGTCAGGGGTGTTGGAGTAACTGGTTAGTTAGAAATATACAATTGAGTCCCTAACTTATGCCATATAAATAGGTAAACAATAGAGATAATGGAAGAATATATAGAACATATATTTGTGATATGTGGTTGGGGAAAATCTTGCCAAACAAGACCTTAAAGGTAAACACAATAAGATGAAAAATGGATAGTGACTACAACAAAATTAAGAAAAAAATTAATAATTTCCATTCAGGGTAAAACATGACAGGTAACATTAATAGACAGGTGACAGACTGAGAAAAGATGTTTTCAGTATTTAAAGCCAACAAATCATCATTATCAAAATAAAACAAAGGAATTTAAAATTAAGTGGATATATAAGTAAGTGGGGGTATAATTGAAAAATGGGCATAGGGCATGAATAAGCACTTACAGATGAAGAAGCCCAGTGTCCAGCAAGCACACTAAAAGATTCCAAAATTCACTAGTAACCAGAGACATGGGAATTTTTAATAAGATGCCATGTGAACCTATCATGTGGCAAAAATTATAAAGATGAATGATACCAAATTTTGGTAAGTAGTAGTGCACTGCTGGTGGGAGTTCCATTCTGGAAACTATCTGTGCTCAAAGTAATTAGGCATGTGTATGCCCTATGACCCTGTGATCCAATCATGGTGTCTTCCAAATAAATGCTTTTTACAGGTCCTTTGTGGGATATTTTTGAAGATATTCACAGTGGCATTGCTACTGATTGTGGAGAGCTAGAGCCTAGAGGAATGGATATGCACTGTTTATATTGAATAGATTTTAAATTCAGTTCTTAAGCTAGTTGGAGATACCATATATGGGTTTCATGAACCAGGTAAGGTGCACTGAATGACCTCCAAGTCTCCTTGTAACTCTAACATCTTACGATCTTCCTTTTCTTCCCTTGAGTTTCACTGGCACAGTATTCTGCTATGTTCCAATGAGAAAAATGATAAATTAAAAAATAATTGGCTATGTCTTCTGAATAAAATAAAAATATATTTTTAAAAAGTCAGACATTCTCTAAACAGCAACAAAGTGTTTTGCTAAAACAGTAATTAATATACATAAGTGTGAGACAAGAGTGGTGAATTTTTTTCAATCCTGAGAACAACCAGAGGAAATCTTATTTTCAAAATCTATTCCTGCCCAATTGTGGCTTATCCTTGTTGGAGAAAACATAGGCGTTTTATCCCTCTTGTCTTATTTTTATACCTTCACTAGCATTTCAAGCATCTAAAACAATTCCAGGATTTACCATAGAAAACAGTTTTGAGGCTGGGCACAGTGGCTCATGCCTGTAACCCTAGTACTTTGGGAGGCTGTAGCAGAAGGATCACTTGAGGCCAGGAATTCCAGCCCTGCCTGAGCAACAGAGTGACACCCCATCTCTACAAAAAGTTTAAAAATTAGCCAGGTAGGTGGTATGTGCCTGTAGCTATTTGAGAGGCTGAGGCAGGAGGATTATTTGAGCTCAGGAGTTTGAGGTTGCAGTGATCTGTGATCATGCCACTGCACCCTAGCCCGGCAAGAGTGAAACTCTGTCTTAAAAAAAAAAAAAGGAAAGAAACGAAAAGAAAAGGAAAAAGAAAGAAAAGAAAGAAAAAACAGAAAGAAAGAAACAGAAAGAAAAAACTTGCCTCTCAAAGCTTTCACTTGTCTCTCATTGGAAACGGGGTGATGAAGAAGTTAAAGGAGAGGAAGTGGAAAGAAACATTAAAACAGAAAGAAAAAAAGAGGAAGAGGATATAATGTCACAAACCTGTAAACAGCACATAGAAGACCTGTCTTGAAACAGCTGATCCTGGAGGTAGAGAGTAGAATAATGGTTACCAGAAGCTGGAAATGTTGGAGGGGGTGGGGAGGAGAAGAGGTTGGCTAATGGGTACAGACATATAGACAGGAGGGTGACTATAGTTAACAAAAATTTATTATATATTTATCTTTTTAAAATGGTTTTACAATAGTTTATTGAAAGTACAGTCAACCATTGAACAAAGCAGGGGTCAAGGGTTCCAACCCCCGCACAGCTAAAAATTTACATATAACTTTTGACTCCCCTAAAACTTAACTAATAGTCTGCTGTTGACTAGAAGCCTTACCAATAACATAAACAGTCAATTAGCACATTTGTTGCATATTGCAAAAGAGCGAGAAGAGAAGATTTGAAATGTTCCCAACATAAGGAAATGATAAATGTTTGAGGTGATGGAGATCCTAAATACCCTTATTGGATCATTACACATTGTAGGCATGTATCGAAATATCACATGTACCCTATAAACATGTACAATTATGTATCAATAAAACAAAATAAAAATAAAGTGACAATTAAAAAAAGACCTGTCTAGATCTGTTTTCTCATTTGAGTGAAGGGAAGTCCAACATCAGTTATCATCCTGGGTGTGAACAGAAGCGTTAGGAAAACTCTCTCAAGATAGTTGAGATAAAACTTGGGATGAAACTCAAGAACAAGGAATGCTGAGCTATTGGTATTTGTCTCATGTATCCCAAAGGCTTGACCAATAAATGTCTTTTTCTCTGCAGTGGTAAAGAAAGCCATTATGCACAACATAATAAAGGAATACCAACTGGAATTACCAGAGTCAATGTGTAAATCTGTGACAATATTTCACCCAAAGAAAAGCACAGAAAACTAAAAAGATAGTTAGTGGGCTGTAACGAGTTTTTTGTTTTCCTGAGAAAAAGTCAGTGTCCTCAGGATGGAGTACCAATAGTGAAGTACATGACAGAGTTTTGTGTTGTTGACTCTACCTTGATTTGTTGAGAAAGAAACAATGAGGCAGAAATGTCTGAACAGGAAAAAAGTAAAGTAGACACTAAGTGACCATATTTTCCTTCTTGTCTGGAAAAAGCTCTACTTGTTTCCAAAACTTAATTCCATAGTTATGACTGCTTAGAAAATGCTGGGTTTTCAATAATTTGTTTCTGACATCCAATTCATGTTATATTTCAGTCTTTCTTTAGGGCTCGTGAAAGAAGGACCTTGCTACGCAAGTTTAAGAAAAAAAAGGATGATCCTAGTGTTAGGTAGATAGTGAGGGATTCCGGGTCTCCTAGGGACAAAAGTGGGTGCGGTTGCCCCCATCTTGTTCCTGCCCCACCCTAATCTCCCCAGTGACTGTCATATCCTGGGGAAGAGGGAATAGCCTACAAATCTGCCAATTATAATTTAGTGTGCCAGCTGCAAGAGAATGCACAGGACTCTCTAGCCCATGGGCCAAGCCGCATAGGTACCATAGAGTCCGGTACCTAGAACAACCTGCGTGGATAGTTAAGACTCAGGTCATGTGACTCGCAATTGTTCAATCAAAATGGTTCCATGGTGATGGCTGAGACACTAGGGAGGTCTCAATCCAGGCACTATAAAACAAGATGCAGATCATAACCAAGTCCCTTTTGTGCCCTTCCTTTTGCTTTCTCTTTGCTGAGACGATGGGTCCAGTCATCATCTGCGGCGTATGTATCTTGCTCTGTAAACCTATATCTTGCTCTTGCTGTATCTTTCTCTCCTCAATGAACCTCATTTTTGCGCTTGCCTTACTTTGGTGCATCTGGTCACTCTTCGGCCATGAGCGCACCAAGAACCAACATGTCAAACTAAAACCTGACACTATATCTTCTGGTGGCTGTACAGTTGGAACTATAATCACAGTATCATTATTATATCCAAGAAATTTAACACTAACACAATAATTTTATTGAATATACTCTCCGATACTCAATCTTCTCTAATTGTCCCCCAAATGCACCTTTTATTGTTGTTGTTTTTCCTTTTACTTTTGACCCAGTATCCAATCAAGGATCATAACTCTTTGGTTTTCATAACTCCTTAGTCTTCTTTAATCTAGAGGAGTTCCCCTACCTTTTATTTTGCTTTTGATTGGTGTTTTGGAAAGCTTGTTTTATTTTAGGTTGTCCTATAATCTGGATTTATCTTATTATGTTCTCATGGTAGATTCAAGTTAAACATTCAGGCAAGAGCATAGGGAATGTTGTGTCCTCAGTACATCACAACAAAAGGCAAAAAAAAAAATCTACTCAATTAATGAGGCAAAGTTTGATCACTTGGTTATGATGGTGTCCACCAGATCTCTCCATTATAAAAGCATATCTTTTTTTTTTTTTT
>VBSM01000483.1:26914233-26975262 GCA_008086735.1 Cheirogaleus medius
CAGATGTCTTTATAATAGAGTGACTTATGCTCTTTTGGGTAGATGCCCAACAAAAAAGCATATCTTTTTGGCACTCTTTGTAATGAATAAGTATCTGTGGGGTAATATTTAGCGATTGTGTGAATATCCTATTCCTCAATAACTTTTTACCCATTGGTTTTAGCATCTATTAATGATTCTCACCTATATCAATTGGTGGTTGCAAAATGGTAATTTTCCTATTTATCATGTCTACTGCATCTCTTAGCTGGTATTCTTTTGAGGATAAGGGTTTTTCCTTTCTTCCCTTGCCCTAATTTTTAAAAAGAACACTATAGACTTACAATTGTCTTTTTAGTCAATGTGTTATTAATATAATTCATTAGCATCATCATTCACTTTGGTGCTCAAATTGTCCCAAGTTTGGTCAGCAGGAACTCCTTCAAGCTGGCTCCTGTGACCTTTTGAGCACTTTCTTGCATTTTTGGTATAAAAATATGTTCCAGGCTCTCCTTGCACCTTTTCCATCCCAGATCTAGAATCATCCATTTGTCCAAAGAGCCTGGCTTCCTTTTAACAACAACTGGTCTTTTCAAAACTAAAATCTGGGAACTAGATGTGTTCATTGATACTGGATTCTAATTACTTCTAGGTCATTTCAGTGGTCAGAGATAGAAAATAAACATAGTTTATATCATGACTTCATACTGATATTTGTGCCTATTGTACTAGTACTTAGGTGGGCAATGAAAAAGACTGGCAGACGTCTACTGGCAAAATCATTTTGTTTACTCAGTTGTCTTCCAGAGTGGACGCTTTCTGTAGGCATTAAGTTGTGATAGAAAAATCTTCACACCTGTGTGCACTTCCGTATGTCCATCCACATGCCTGTAGCCAGACCTCCTTGTCACTAAGACCTCTGCCCATTGAGATAATTTTCCCTCATCACTGTTGAGACCACCTCTTAATGAGACTGTAGTGCAGCCATCCCTCCATCTCAGCTTGCACCCACACGTGGCACTAACCCATCCATCAACCAAGATCAGGCTTTTTCTTCCCCCTGGACATGCAAGAGGGGCACTGGTGTAATCATGGTGGGCACTGTGGGAGTCTGGGTTACCTGCACATGTGGCTTGCTCTGTGCCCACTGGTCCTGCTCATGCACAATCCTGGTATTCCACTTCCATCTCTTGAGGGTTTGTTGCTGGCCTGCTCAATCTTATGAATTTGTGAGTTTGACTGTTTGGTGTTCATGAGAGACAATTCCTGATGCGTGGCCACTTGGTTTCCATGGTGAGACCTTCCATCTCCACAGGGACCAAGTAACATGCCAGGTACATAATTTTCTGCTGCAGATGGTCCTGCTTCGTGATTTTCTTCCTGGGGATTGCTACAGACTCCACACAGCACCCTTTCCCACCACTGACATCCCACAGGGTCTGCAGTTCAGTTGGTTCCAGTGGCAAAGCTGCTTGTTTAGCAACTTGGACCTGTTGCAAAGCCCTTTCTTGCTCAGAGCTGTGTTCAAAGTTGACAGCCCTTCATTATTCAGTAGATGGGCCAGAGAAGTACCCTTAGATATGAAATATGCTGCCTCCAGAACCTCAAAGCCTACCACCTGATATACTTCCTATTTTGTGGAAGTACCAGAGGCAACAATTTGTCTTTTACTTTGGAGGGAATGCGCCAACACAACCCTGATGGCTGAAACTTTAAATATTTTACAGATGTAGCAGGCCTCTAAAACTCTGCAGGGTTTATCTTACACCCTTGCAAACACGTGTGTCTTACTAAGACCTCCAGCATGCCAGCTAATTCTTGCTTATGTAGCTTTATCAACACAATGCTATCAATGTAACAGACTACTGTTCTGTACAATGTCCACATGATCCAGATCTATTCAGGCTATGTTGTGACAGAGAATAGGAAAGTTAACAGGTATCTGGGGCAAACCTGTTTCATGTGGTCCTGATTGGGATAGAAAAAAGTGCATTCACTGAATCAATGGCTAGATACATATATATGAAGTCATATTAATCTTCTGTAGGAAAGATACCATATCTGATGTGGTGGTTGTGATGGGGTACCTAGTTGGTTAAGCTTGTGGTAGTTCAGCTGTACTTCAGGATTCATCCCATTTCCACAGGGGCCAGACTGGTGAATTAATTGAATGGGAACCACCACTGCTGTATTCTTTTAGATTCTTAAGGGCAGCACTAATTTCTGCTGCTCTTGGGAAGCAATATGTGTTTTATATCTACCATCTTGTAATGGATGGTAATTAGAGAGGCTTCCAATTGGTCTTCTCCACAATTACTCCACACACCAAGAAGCCAGTGTGAGGGTTATGCCAACTGCCAGGTATATCAATCCCAATTCCAGGACTGGGAAAATGACCAATGGGTGTGATTATGGACTCAGAGAACCCAGTGTAGGCCTGGTTTTGACCAGGACTCTATTACCTGGCCCTAATGTGTTCCCACTCTAACAGGGGCCCATAATGATGCTTCAGCACTCCAGACGTCAGTATCGACCTAGACACTGATTTCAACAGTCCTTTAAATGTCTGAATATTTCCCTAGTGCATAGTTACCCCCCCAAAAAAGGCCATAAGTCTCTTTAGGGAGAGACTGGAGAAATCACCATATTTACTTGCTATGGTGTTTCAGGGTCTTTCCTCTCTCTCTATATATATATATCTGTATATATGCAGGCCCAGGTGTCTCCATCCCAAAGTCAGCTGTCCAGATTTCCCCACTAGAGCCCTGACTTTGGTGAAACAAATCTGACATTGTTAGGCATTAACTTTTCTTGAAATTCACCCACTCATACTAAGTCCTCAACTTTCTCTGCCCTCCTGGCTATAGGAGATAAGCTTATTTGTATGCAAACAAAGAGGGCTTTTGGTTTCCAGAGGCCTTTTTAATTATCTGTTACTGGCCCTCAGCTGTTCACTATCTTTCTTTAGGGCATCAATGGTACTTAGCAACAGCCACTGAATTCTGTTATCCTTAGAGCTACTATCTCCTCCATACTTCTCAGGCAGGAGATACACCCTTTAATGCATTTCCTTTCACTGGCACCCTTCCAATGCATCACCGGTTGATAATTGGCCCACCACCTTGAGCCCGGGGCTGTCTATGTGCCATCAACCCCGTGAAGGGGTCCTCATTGCCAGCCAGGTGGTTAAAATCCAGCCCTTGGCTGCAACTGTTGCAGACTTGGTTCTTCAGAAGCAGATGCTGCAATGGAGTTTGGGGTATAAGATTAGAGATCAATACCTGTGAAGACAAGGGAGAGGAAACAGGATTTAGGGAAAGAGAGAAGACAAGTGTGGTGCAGACAATACAAAGCTTTGGCCAACCTGGTGGAAAGCTCTGGAATATTGTCCAACAGAGTTGTTCTGCATTGGGCCTTTATGCCACTGCCTCCCTTACCCACAGGATGTGGTTGCCTCCAGGAAGGGTGTGACTTCGCATGAGGCAGTTCTGCAGTGCAGGCAGACCTGAAAGAGCTGACAGCCAGAGGCTGTCCGTGGTCTGTACTCCCCCAGCGGGACAGCCAGCACGCCCTCAAAAGAAGACCTGGGGGGCACATTTCTGTATCTACCACATTACCACATTGTTTTAATTATTTAAAATATTTATATATTATAAAATATTTATATATATATAATATATATTTAAATATTTTACATAGTCAAAACTATGTAAAAAGCTATACCAAGGAAGTCTCATTCCCATCCCTTTCCCTTCTGCTCCATAGGAAACCATTTCTTATTTTATTTCCTACTTTTTTTTTTTTTTTGGCTTGAACTTTTGCCTTGCAAACTCTCTCTCTCTCTCTCTCTCTCTCTTTCTTTCTTATTTCTCCTTCCTTCTTTTGTAAAAGTTAGCATTCTGTGTTTATTCATTTGCCTCTTGCTTTTTACTTAATATCCTAGAAATCATTCCATATCAGGACACAAAGATCTTCTTCTTCTATGTTTTTCAACAGCTGCATGGAACTAGAATTTATTAACCAATTGCCTATGAATGGGCATTTAGGTTGCTTCTAATATTTTGTTGTCACAAAAAATGATACAAAGAATAACCTTTTGTGTTTTTCATACTTTCACATATTCAGACTAAATTCCTTGAATTGGGAATGCTTGATCAAGTGATAAATGCATATGAAGTTTTGTTAGATATTGTCAAATTCCCCTCCATAGGGTTTATGCCCTTTTATCCTCCTGCCAGAGATATTTGAGAGTGCATGTTTTTTACACAGCCTCACCAACAAAGTAGATTGTCAATCTTTGGAATATCTGTTAATCTGATAACCAAGAAACCTAATCTAATTTTTAGAACAGTAATAGTTTGGTAGTTTGATTTCTTCCCTAATAATTTGATTTCTCTCCTCACTTAATTTGTTATTTGTCATCTCTTCTGTAGATTCTGGTTTTGTGGAATTACAAGGCCTAAGGTAGCCTGGCCATCCCTGCCTCTTTGTCCTCATTGCATATCTCTCTCCCACCAATCCACCCCTCCTCACTCCACTCCCACTGGGCTCCAGTAATTCTGGTCTTCTTTCTGTCCACAAACACTCTGCATCAGTCAGCGTTCTCCGGAGAAACAGAATCCATATGATGTATGTCTTGGCAGCAACTGCTGCAGGCTGAGTTCTTCAGAAAGCAGATGCTACAATGAGATTTGAAATGGGATGCTGAAATTGTGCTAAAAGAGATTTTTCTCACTCTCTCTTTCTCTGTGAACTATATGTATAGAGAGAAAACTCTATTTATATAAATATAAAATTTATTAATTTTTTATATTATTAATAATAAATTATGTAAACTATAAGTACATGAATTTATCTCTGTATATCTATATCTATATGTATATTTATATATCTATATAGATATCTTTCTATATATTTCTATCTATTGGTTGATCAATAGAGAAAGAGATTTGTTTTGAGGAATGGGCTCATGCAATTGTGCAGCTGACAAGTCCACAATCCACAGGGCAGGCTGGCAGGTTGGAAACTTAAGCAAGAGTTGTCAATTCTGTAGTCTTTGACAGAATTTCTTCTCCAGGAAACCTGTTTTTGCTCTTAAGAACTTCCAACTGATTTGATGAGGCCCACTCACCCACATTATAGTGGGTACTCTCTTCATTTAAAGTCAACTGATTGTAGATGCTAATCACATCCATCTATAAAATATCAAAATACAGCAACACCTAGACTAGTGTTTGATTAAGTAACAGGGTACTACAGCCTAATCAAGCTGACATGTAAAACTAACCATAACACCCTCCAAATTTATTCCTGTTTCCTAAGCTTAAAACCTCTGCTAGCTGATCCTGGAATGGATGGCTTCTTCTTATTATTCAGATCTGTGTTTTTAAAATATTGATCAAATGAATGAAGCTGTGAATCCCCCAACTCAGACATTTTTAGTGCCCTGGAAACCCAGGGCCACTTCTGGACTCTGCAGAGGTCCTGTGGTGGCACATGGGAGCTAAATTCATGAGGTCATTTCTTGGGCTTAATAGACCCGTCTACTCAACCTTCCAGTAACCTTTTAAGGAGAAACTTCAGGGGTTTTCCTCCCATCTTCCATGCTTAGTACTACTTTTGGGAGATGGTCAGGGAGACAGGGTTTGGAGACTGATTGTGCCTCATCACACCAGGATCTTCTTTCCTGGAAAGTCAGTTTGTGCCATAAGCTGTTTCCCTTTCCATGTTTGCTTGCTGCTGGGTGAATTTTGGACTGCTGTTAAATGAGAGCAGGAACTTTGTTTTATTTCACTGCTGTAGCCCTAGAACCTAAAATAGTATCTGTTGCATCATAGGAGATTAATATTTGCTGCCCAGAATTTACACTACTTTTTTATTCATTTCATTAGATATTAGAGGAATAAACTTCTGCTATTATGCTTTGTTTTAGTACTTTATCCCTACATTACTTCTGTAATCAGAAAATGTAATGTTAATTCTTAGTAATAACTAGAATCACTATTGATATTGATGCTAAATATATTTTTGAACTCTCATTTCATGCCAGAAATTAAACCAATCATAGTGCATAAGATAATAATTTGCATACAATTCTCACAATACCCAGAAGATGTGATATATTATGTGATTAAGGCACAGGCTTTGGAGTCATACTATCTAATCTAAACCTTGCCACCTTTCAGCTGTGTGATTTTGGGCATGTTGCTAATCTCTCCAAGGCCCAGAGTCATAATCTGTTCCATGGTGAATAATAATAGCTAACTCACAGGGTTATTGTAATGATTAAACAGTTTAGGTAAAGTACTTTGCATAGAATAGGGGATCCTTACTTTTTTGTTGTGTGCCAGGGACCACTTTGACAGTCTGAGCCTGTAAACTGCTTCTCGGAATATGTTTTGAAAAACATAAAATGTATAGCATTTCAAAGGGTATAAATTACATTAAACAGTTATAAAAATAAATTTATTTATTTATTTATTTATTTATTTATTTATTTAGAGATGAGGTCTCTCTCTCACTCAGGCTAGAGTGCAGTGGCATGATTATAGCTCACTGTAGCCTCAAACTCTGGGGCTCAAGCTATCTTCCTGACACAGCCTAACTGGATTCCTAACATCGTTCTTATTTGAGAGGAATCTACAGGCAGGTGGGAAACAGCTTAAATTCTTTTTATAAAAACTGAGGGAGGGAGAAATATTTTCCCTTTTCATTTCCCTGGCAACCACAGCGTGGGCATTTGACCTAACAGTGGCCAATCAGATGCTTCTGCCTGGAACTGTGGGTCTTAAACAACTGACTTGAAGGAATAGGGTCAGTAAAGGGGTTTTCAGGTGGCTGCTGTGGAGTCCCGAAGCCAGTACTGAGGTAGAAAGTGTCCCGAGGCAATAGCACCAGAGGCCAACTCCCAAGCAGCCATACTGGGCTGATCTCAGCTTTACCTTAGTACCCTTGGGTCTTTCCCAGTCTTTGTTTTCCAGCCTTCTCATCAGTTTTATGAGCAACTCTTATCCCTTCCAACAAATTCCTTTTACTGCTTAAATTAACCAAAGTTGATTTCTGATGCAATGAAAAATCCTAAGAAGTACATCCTCTAACTTCAGAGTTTCTCTCTGTCCCCCAAAGACATATTATGGTTCAATAGTCTAGGAAGAATAAGTGAATGCAAGAACAAATTCTGACAATATGATTCTTGACAAGTTTTATCAGAGTGGTTTAGAAATAATGTAACAAACCTCTTCTTCATTGTGGGCTATAGTGATGTCTCGGTCATTCTACCATCCATCTAGGTACAAGCTGAGCTGGAGCAGAGTAGAAAGGAGTTCTTTATTGTGCCTGGTTTAGTAAGCAGGGCAGCTCCCATCTCTGTAAAGAAAGAAAAATGGAAGTCACAAAATGTCTTAGCTTGCTGGGAAGAAAGAAAGGAAAGAAATAAAAGGAAGGAAGGAAGGGAGGGAAGGAGGAGAGGGAGGGAAGAAGGAAGGACGTTTCTTTTTCTAATCATGGTGGAGGTAGTTCATTAGAAAGAAAAACTTTCTATTCAAAGGATTTTTATAAATGAAAACATTTACAGGACCCTGTATCAGATACTGTTGGTTGGACTATCTGTGTCTAACCCCCAACCCCTTCTCCCTTGCTTGATATATTTTGGGTGCTGTGGCAGACTAACAGTTTTCCTAAAATAACACCTATTTCTTTTTCCATATGAATAGAATTCTTTTTCAGCACCCCTGGCCACCCAGAAAAAGGACTGCATTCCCCAGACTCCCCTGTGTGGCCATAAGACTAGGTTCTGACCAACTGTATGGAAATGACAGAGTGACTCAGTAGCTTCTAAGAATGTTCCTTAAAAGACAGCTAGCATGCTGTTCACCCGACATCTTATTTCCTTTCTCAAACTGCACCCCGGATTGTGGATGCAGTGACTACTCTCTTGGACAAAGAAGACAAGCATCCCACCCTAAAAACAGCAGAGCAGTAAGCTGAAAGGAGCAGAGTCATTGCTGTGGTGGATTAGTTTGCAAAAAACAATCCCAACTATTCCCTTCCCTGAGTTCATGATCCTTGCAACTTGACTTTGCTTCTATGCTCATCAAGAAGTGGAGTCTTCCTCTCTCACATCTGGGCTGGACTTGTGACTTGCTCTGGCCAAAGGGATGTAGCAGAAGTGGCCATGCACCAGTTTCATGTCTTGATCTTAAGCATCCTATCCTGCTGGTGGATGAGAGACCAGGTAGAGGAGAGCTTAGGGGTCCAAGCTGACAGCCAGCCAAGCCCCATAGCACAGTTACCTAGTTATAACAGATGCATATAAACATGAAGGAGCCCAGGGGAGACCAGCATAAATTGCCAACTTGCAAACATATAAGCTCGGTAAATGATTGCTGTTTTAGGTCATTAAGGTTGGGGGAGGTTTGTTATGCAATAATAGGAAACTTTGCGTATTTCTGCTTGTTCTTCTAGACATTTGCCTCTGAGATGTGAATAAGCCCAGGGTAGTGTATTTCAGGTTGAGAGACAATGTGGGATAGAGCTAAGTCAGCCTACATCTCTTAGTCAATATATGAGGACACCCACCCACTTCAATAAGTCTAACCTCTGGCTGTCTCAACCACTGATTGCAATGCACAGAGCAAGTCCAGCCAAGACCGGAAGAACCACCCAGTTGACCCTCGAATTCATAAACTAAATTAAGGTTTATTGTTTTAAGACATTGAGTGGCAATAGATAATTTATATTTTTATGTGGGTAATTTTCTTTCTTATTTAAGCCTCCATTATTTTGGATCTCTGTTATACACAATCAAATTTGTTCTTCACTGAAATAGTTGTCCATCTTTTCCTCATGAGCCTCAAAATTAAATCTTGCTTGGTCTAAATTAATCACTGGGTTATATTTGCCTTGCCAGTGATGGTTTATCAGTGGTCATAAAGAAAAGAATGCAGAGGACTTCTGGAATATGGTGAATATGGTTCTTTCTTTTAGAAAGAGAAGAATGGGAAGAGATGTCCACCTTATCCATCCAACTTTGACATACCTACCTAGGAATTGGCAGCCATCTTAGAACCAGGAGCAGGGCTGGCCTCTAAGCAAAAGCTGGTATTCCAAAGGTAGTATAACAGAAGGATGGAAAGAACTTGGGTCTTTGACAATGTGATCGAGCTACCTGATAACTTCTGCTAACTCTAAACTACTCCATATATATTAATAAAATAATACATGTGTCTGTGAGCAGTTTGAGATGAGTTTTCTGTTAATTCTAGTGGAAAGCATCCTAAGTGACACAAAAACTCCCTACTTATTAGATACTATACCATCTGGGGAAGGTAATTAAACAAAATGTGCAGTCATTGCCCTTGGAGTTTACAATCTAGGGATAATGATTATAAAACAGATGGAGTATAATAAGCTTCTTGTTAGTTACCCAATAAGGAAAAGTTATTCCTTCAATAGCAAAGAGAGTTCTGGGTTACTGTCAGATAGATCTACCTATTTGTTAAATATGATTTTCTAAAAATTCTCTTTGTTGTCCCAGAGGAATGTGATCCTTATAAAAAATAATCCTTTTTCATCATATATAATATTAAATGATGATTATAGAGGCTTATACTTTTATTTTTACTCTTTGTTCAGAGCAATCTTGCCTTGAGATGCTGCAGTAGGTTTATATTTAAAGAGTAATATGGTGATGATTTAGTATGATTTATTAATCATGCATGTGCATAACAAGTCACAATTTACTTTGAGCTGTTTTAAAACACTAGATTAGAAATAAACACCTCATTTTAGATTGAGGACCGAATCTAGATTTCTCATCTTCCTCATCCAGTTTTATATAATTAAGTGGTTTTGGAATAGACATGACTTACTCAATATCCTTGACCATTTGGCTCTTTTGGGTTGATGGAAACAGGAGGACCTTTGGCTGCTCTGAGAGATCATCTGTGGGCACCATGAGATGGATGAAGCCTGGCAAAGACTTCCTCTGGATTCAAACTTTAAACTTATGCCATGGACTCACCCTCTTGACCCCAGAGACATTTCTGTGGTAGTTACAGTCTCTGCACATGAGGAATTTGAGCTTTCTATATGTCTTTTTAAGTTGTTTTTCATAGACACATTTTTTCCCTCTAGTGTTTTTTTTATAGCTACCCACATGCTGTGTCCATTGTGTATATTACAACAGGAACTGTTGCTTCAATTCCTCACAGTTTGAAGTATTTCTATGTTGTTAGTTCCCTACAGTGATTTGTTTCTAATTCTCATGAATATCCCTTTTCAGTCTCATCTTTTGAAGCTATCGTTGTGTTTCACCAGAGACGGGGTGAGACATGTTCACATGGGGGCAAGTGAGGACTCGGGACACGTGCACATCACCTAGGAATGGCACTGCCAACCAATATAGGTGGCTTTCACCCAGGACCCAGATTCATAGACTCATGGAGTATCAGGGCTAGCGGAGGCCTTACAGGCTGAATTTAGTTCTTTGCAAGCTATGGGCTATGTGGGACTTAACATCCAAGGAGATCACAAAAACAGATCAATAGCACATCACTGTGACAACTAAATGTGGAACACATGCTAGAGCCTGATAATGTGGTATGGAAAGATTTCCTTCCCCCTCTTCCTGGAGTCCTTATTCCCTACCACCCACTCCTATATAGGGGGAGTATTTAGAGTAAGGCAGAGGAAAGATATGAAGGTTTCATTAGCAAAATAATATGTCAAAGTTCCATTATGAGAGGATATCAATATTAGGGACAGGAAGGTTTGTTTGTCGTGATGCTGCTTCACTCTGGAGAATTTGAAGGATCTAAATGTTTCTGCAGTGATTCATTATTGGAATTTTCTTAGCCTCACTGGGATGGATCCACAAATGACTCCAAGATGAAGGGAGGGTGAAAAAAATAATATGGAGATTGGCTCTGGCACTCTAATCTCATCTGCCTATCAGGTGGTCATATCAGGTCTAGTATGGGAAGAATCCTAAGGAGAATGTAGAATTAGTTGGGGGGAGGTTAACCTGGTCTTCTCAGATACTTGCTTGTTTTCAGGGTATGCAAAGTTCAGTTTATGTGTGCCCCAATGAATGGCTTTATAGATTGTATCATCTAGCTTTAATTAAACTAGTTCTCATAAAATGTACAAGAGGTCCCCAAAATATTCCTGCATTACATATCATGAGTTGTTCTAAAAAAAAAAATTCTTGCAAAGATATCTCAGATCAAAGATAGAAATAATACAGCAAGCACAGATAAATGAAGAGGACATGGCAGAGACAAGTCTTCTTTTATTAGCAGCACAAGGTTTGGGGGCCACTTTACGAGGCTGAAACAATTCTATCTAATCATACCCAATTGTCACACTTATTTAAAAAAATTTTTTTAATTGATTTATGCCATCAAAGCAAAGGTGATGTTTGAAAAAAATGAATGAGAAAATAACTCCTTTTTGAAAGAGAAGGCATTTTGAAAACAGATATGAAAAAATGCTTCCATTATTATATCATTTTTACAACCAAAAATGATGTAACTCTGTTCCCTATTAAAAAATCTTGTAACTGTCTACTTAAAAAACTTGGAAACACAATTTTCTAAATGAAGATTAGATGTCTTCCAAATGAAGAGTTTCAAATGAGTTTTGTTTGTACCTGTTAAAAACATAAATATCCAACATTTGGGGAGCTGTCAGAGGAGGAGCTGTGAAGCCAGCACTTCAGTAAACATGACCCCATACGGAGCATGGTCAAGGTCGTATGGGTGGCAGTGCTACCATTTCTGCTTGTTTACTACTCAAAAGTTGTTGAGCACATAACAATTACACAACAGAACAACTGAGTTAAGAGCAATACTTTTTAAAGTCCAACACTGAATTAGAACAGTAATTGAATTCATTCTAAAATGACAGAACCCATTAGCTAAAAATGGAAGTCTCCTGGCTCTGCCCCCTTCTCATGTCTTGAAGGATGATGACACACAGTCAGAACTGAGATTGCTCTCCTAACCCAGGAGGTTGCTGCCAGCCACTGAACTCTTTATGCCTTTTACATACATTATGGACATTTTATATTCAAATGAGAGTGGTCTCTTATTAACTCTTATTAACATTCTCATTCAGACAACCTTGTAATTCTGAAAACTTAGAAATTAACCAAGCCTAATTTTTATTTCCATCTATGTCGAAGCCACCCAAGAGGAAGTTTTCTTTACAGGAATAGTCTAAGTGTCACCTATTTAATTAAATATTTTATTCATAGAATTTTATGTCTTTAGATGTTCAATTAGCAAATTTCAAAGTAGCGACATCTCTTAACTATTATCTATAATAGACAATTACAGCAATAGGACGCTGGGAGGTAACAAAGATACATAATAGAGGTAATAAATTAATGGAGATGACCTGATGCTTCCTTTACTCGGGATAGTCAGGAAAAAAAGGTTTTGATTCTTGGTTTTCTTGTTTGTCCTCCAAAATGACTTTTAATGTCTTATAAACTCAGTGAATGTGCTTTCATTTATTCAACAAATACTTATGGAGTACCTACCATGTTCCAGGCAATGTCCTATGTACCAGTATAGAGCTAGGCAATATTGTCAGAAGCATGTTAATAAGAAAAAAAACCCACATTTTTTAGGTTAACCCTAAGTTAAGGATTAGCAAGGGCTTTCTGAAAGAGCAAAGTGGGAGGGATGGGTGGAGACTATGACCAACATCCTAGGTTACTTCCTCCCTAGTTCTTCTACATAGCCTTTGCTAATCCTTAACTTTCTGGCAAGATTCCTATAATTATGTTAGTTAGTACTACTAAAAATTCAATCTATCTAACCCCAGCTAGGCTCTGAATGTTCTAGTCAATCTTTTGATTCATCTGTCAGGAAATGGCTTCTCTTATTAACACAAAGCTTTGTAGAGCACAAAGCTATCTGAAGTGTGATCAGGGAAGCATTAAAAAAATGATGTGGATTTTTAGGACAGTGTAACTACTCTGTATGATGCTATAATAGTGGATACCTGTCATTATACATCTGTCCAAACCTATAGAATGTACAACGCCAAGACGGAACCCTAATGTAAACTAGTCTTTGGGTAATAATGATGTGTCAGTGTAGGTTCATCTGTTATAACAAAGGTACCACCCTGGTGGGGGATGGTGATAATGGGGGAGGCTATGCCTATCCTTACAAGGGTAGCGAGTATCTGGGAAATCTTTTTGCCTTTCTCTCAATTTTCCAGCGAACCTAAAACTACTCTAAAAAAAGATTCTATTAAAGGAGAGAGAGATTTGTTTCTTCCCCAAAGTGTTTGCATCCCCAATGGTGCTTTCTCTTTTTAATGCCTTTTGTCATCACATGAGATGGTCCAACATCAAAACCAGAAAGAAATGATTAAAAAATTGAAACAGAGCTGGACCTAGGGTGAAACAAGTGAGACACTCACCTTGGGTAGAATATTTAAGGGGGCGCCAAAACCTCAGTAATCTAAATATTTTAATGCAATACTAAAAAAAGGAAATTGGCGCAAAAAATCTGTGATGAATGAAGTATCAGAATCCTAAATAAAGACATGATCCAACCCTATACTTGCACTACCCTGCCTCACTCCCCTCACCCTAATTTCAGCACTACTGGAAACCCTAGAAATGCCTCCTCAATCTTAAACTAACCCTACCCTGAACCAGAACCCGAACCTTAACCCTTAAACTTTCCAGGGAAGCAGGAAAGACCTTTACTGAACCTCAACTCTCTCATCTCAATGTAATAGCACTCTTACTACTATTAAATTAGCACAACTCTTTAGGTACCTTTTCATGGCTTGCTTCCTTCCCGATTCCCTGCCTGCCTATTTAAATTTGGTTAGTTAAGGTCCTCAGAGCTGCTTTAAGTCACTTTACCTAGACGCTGTCTAGGTTATACTTCTCTCACTTTGATCCAGCAGTTCAAACCTTCCACAGCCCTCTGAGTCTATCCACTTAGGTCTAATTTTCAGCTCTATGTCACAACAGATTAGAGATTAACAAATCCTCTCAGGCAAAGGTGTCCTGCTTGGCCCATCTTTGGAGCATTCATCAGGCACTCTTTTGGGTGATTTTCTTTCTTCCAGGGAACTGGTCTTGCGAAATATATGTTCATTACATGCTCACTGTGTAGCCATGGAAATGTGGCCTTCAAATCCCCTGCTGCAGCGCAGTCATGCTGGCTTCCCTTAGGATCATCCCACAAGCCCACTCTCTGCTTCCCGCAGGCTGCTCCCAGCCAGTGACCGACCATGGCAAGAGTGCTAAATACTGGCCCTTTCTTGCAAGACAGAAATCTCCACTAACAGGTGACTTTGGCTTGAGGATTCCACTATGGCTTGGCCAAACTTCCTAGAATCACACTGCAGTTTGAGGCTCTTCCTACCCAATCCTTCTCTTTCACAGCAGTCAGACCTGCATCACAGTCTGAAGGCTTTCCTGCCTCTGATTCCTGTCCTTCTGTCTTCATAAGCAGTTCCCCCCAATAAATCTCTTGCATGTTTACTCCTGACTTTGCATCAGCTTTTTGAAGGAGCCTAACACACTCACGATGTGCCTATTCTCTATTCTGATCTATAAAGAATTTGAGAGTTCATATGCATGACCATCATTAACATGGTATACACACAATCAGGTATTTATATATATATAAGAATGCTGCCATGTTAGTCCTAGGCATATTTCCCTGCTTAAGGCTACTATTTAAAATCATTTCCACTCTTCAGAAATATCTGAACTCATCCTTTTTCCTTCCCTGTGACTACAGGGAGAAGATCGGTGATATTTAGCCTGAACATTGTTTTCCCTCAACAGCTGTCCTCTTCACTTCAAGACTCCTCTACGCTTTCATCCATTCTTCTCTCCAGGGTCCAGGTAGAGCAAGACTTTCTGTTTTCCAGCAGCAACCCTTGCATTCTTGATCTTGTCCTCATTTATGTCCTTCAGTATAAAGCAATGGTCAGGCCCTCTCATCTAAGAAGAATCCTCTTGTTCCCGCCTCATCCAAAGGCAGTCTCCATCTTCCTTTCACTGCCAAACTTTCTGAAAGTGTAAATCCTATGAACTGTTATCACTTCCTCACCTCATTTGCTCACCTGTAAATTGGTTTCTGTCCACACCATCCTATGGAGATAGCTCCCTTAAAGATAGCACTGGTCTGTCCCTTCATGGTCTCATCTCATCCTTCATCCTATTAAGCCTCAGAGTTTGGCTCCAATTACTACCCCCTTTTCAAATTGTCTCTGGTCGACATTTTGATAATAGATCGAAAAATGCTTTTTAATATTCTTATTTTCTACAATGTCTTTCCCTTACTCCACCACTCACATTTTTTTTTCACCACTGACATTCTAATTGTAGATATTCCCTAAAATTGGTCCTCTTCTCTTTTCTTTTCTTTTGGCTTTATACTTCTGCTAAATGAGCTCATTAACTTCCAAAGCCTCAGTCTTTGATGATTCCCAGATCTGCTTTACTGTTACAGTAGCCCCCCCCCATACATGGTTTCAGTTACTTGTGGTCAACCACAGTCCAAAAATATTAAATAGAAAATTCCAGAAATAAACAATTCATAAGTTTTAAACTGCATGTCGTTCTGAGTAACATGATGAAATCTCATGCAGACCAGCTCCATCCCTCCCCTGGCGTGAATCATCCCTTTGCAGCATCATGCTGTGTATACACTGCCTACCCGTTAGTCACTTAGTGGCCAGCTCAATTATTAGATTGAAAAAACGTCATGTATATATAGGGTTTCGGGCATCTACTGGGAGGCCTTAGAATGTATCCCTCATAGAGAAAAGGGGGATTACTGTATTTCTTTTCTGAGCTCCAGGCCTCTATTTTCAAGTGCTAGGCATTTCCTCACAGAGGTATATTTGGAAACTTGAACTCCACAAGTCTAAAACTAAACTCCTTGTCTTCATTTGCAACCTTGCCTCTGTATCCTCAGCCTCTGCCTGTGGCACCACTACCTTCCCAAGTACTCAGGCTGAAACCTCTTTTTCCTTTACCTCTACACCCAGTTTCTAAATCCCATTGATTATGCCTCACCGCAGTCACTAAAATTCATTTTGTCCTTTCTACACCCAATGCTCTCCTTAGCTCTGATGGTTTTCTCTACCCCTTGTCTTTTGTGTTTCTAAAAAGCTCCCTTTACAGAGCTACCAGCATTAGCACCATAAAGCACAGCTCAGATTACCTTACTACTCACCTCAAAGATTTGCAGTGGGGCTTCCACTAGCCCAAACTATTTGTGCATCACAATAAACAATGATAGTAACTAGTTTATAATTTAGTGAATAAAATAAGAATTCATGAATCTATTTGACATAAATAGACACATAAATAAATAAGCAAGAAGGAAAGGGTTCCTCCATACAGTAATACATGTAAACGAAATGATAAAATTAGAAAATCATCATTTGGTAACCTCCATAGTAATAATTGTTTCAAGCAAGAACCACCAGGGTATGATACAATTACTGAAAGTTTAGTGAGAAAGAGAATATTGCATAGTCTCAGTGTAACTTCACACAAGATATTGATTAATGACAAAGGGGAAAAAATATAGAAAATGTACAGCGAAGAAACCCAGTAGGTACTAACTTAACCAAGTGTGCAAGGTTATTATCACCTGTAATTAGACAAACTAATACCATGTGCCTCTGATATGACATCAGCCCCGAGACAGGGCCAAACATCACTCTGTGGTCCTCCTGCCCAAAACACATAGTGTGAATCTAATTATGAGGAACTATCAGAATCTACAAATTGAGAGATATTTTTCAAAATAAATAGTCTGGACTCTTCAAAAGTGTCAAGGTCATCAGAATAGAGATTCCAGACTAAAGGAAACTAAAGAAAGAAGAAAACTAAATGCAATTTGTGCTCCTAGATGGAATCTTGGACCAGAAAATTTTTTTCTTTTCCTATAAAGAATATTTGTGAGATGATTGGCAAAATTTGAATGAGATCTGTAGATCAAAGTTAGTTTTCTGATTTAACTGTATCAAAGTTAATTTCCTGATTTTGATAACTGTGCTGTGGTTATGTAAGAGGATGCCCTTGGTTTCAGGAAATGCACAGTGAAGTATTTAGTGATAAAGGAGCATCATGTCTCTAACTTGCTCCCAAGTGGTGCAAAAACATAATTATATGTATCCATCTATCTCTATATCTACTTATACAAAAATGATAAAGTAAATGTAAAATATTAACTGTTGAAGAATCTGGATGAAGGGTATATAGAAATTTTTGCCACTTTCCTGTAAATCTTAAATCATTTCAAAATAAAAACTTAAAAAATAAAACCTGCAGCAGAGGGATGAATTACAAACTGTTTTGTATGGCATTAGGGGAGCTCCAAATTTTAACTAAGGCAGGTAAAGCATTCTCTGCCCTACTCTTTCTCTCTACTCTTGATTAATTACTTCCTATGTTAGAGGTTTCTCTGACAGCTTAGTAGAGTATCAAGCCCACTGCATTTCCAATAGGCTTTTATTAGTAATGACGATGATGATGAAATAAATTGCTTTACAACTGTATCTCTCAGAGATTTTCTTATTGTAGTTTATGTGCATTTTGCCTTTTTTCTTGACAAATTCATTAATAACAGTAATATACATGAAATATTAGCACATGGAGGCCTAATAGATAATTGGTCTTAGTACTCCATGTAATATTTGGGAAAGAAATTACATACCATATTTTCTGATGTTGAAGTAGTTTGTTCAATTCTTGGCTATTAGCACTAACACAGGGAAGGGAGAACAGGTCTTGTTCCAAAAATTAGCTGGGTTTTGGAATATATGTATATATTTACATTTGGATATGGATGTGATTAATTTTCTTTTTTTTTTTTTTTTTTTTTTATCTGATATCTCCAGGATTTATTTTTATTTATTTTTTTTTTTATTCCATCTTGTAATGGGGGTACAAATATTGTTTGGGTTACATACATTGCCCCTCCCCCCTCCCCCCTGTGATTAATTTTCTAAGAATGCATACAGAAAAAGAAAATAATGGATACCATGAACCAACATGGTAATATTTGGGAAATTGCTCAAATTGGCCATCTTGCTCCTGTTTAAATCCTCTGGGCAACATATTTTCTGTTGAGAACAAATGGCTGTCTTCCAAGTTATTGTAAGCTTACCAACCGACAATCCTGTGTTGAAGCCAAAGAAGTAAACATTTTCCAAAGCATTTTTTGTACATACAAGATGCAGAGCAGATATTGTCAGTAAATGTTAAAAAAAAAAAAATTAAAAAGAAGCCACTAATAAAGGATGATGTGAGAATGATATTTCTTTTCCTCATCTGACAACATATTATTTTGGTTTTCACAAGAGCACCAAGGGGTATAATGCTCTTGATAAGTATTATGTCTGGGGTCAGGCCAAGAATAAGTCTCATCATGGTGCCGTTGGGAGAGATGAGTATCCTGCAGGTGACACACTTCAGCTTTGAGGGTAGCCTGGGACAAAGGAGTGGAGCTGTCTGATTAGGGGCGAGGAGGAGGTGCTCATATCAGCTGCACTCGAGAGGCTGCATGTGTGGATTCTGCATTTACCGTATTTCCATAATTGAAGCTTTTTGCAATTGAAATTGAAGCTAAGAAGCTTGGCTGTCCCTAACTGTTCAAAAACAAAAATTGCTCTTTTTCCTTTTCTTTCTTTTTTTTTTTGGTCTACAAAGCAAAGAGACATCTAGTCAATGAACCTGTTCTTTGAGATAGTCAAGGGATCTAGATTCAAGTTGTAAAACCTTGTCCTACCTACTGTGTAATTTTGGACAAATCATTTAATCCCTTAGAACAGGAGTCAGCTAACTTTTTCTGTATAGGGCCAGTTGATAAATACTTTTAGCTTTATGGGACATACTCTGTATTGCAAATACTCACTATCCTGTTGTAGTTTGAAAGCAGCCATGGATAATATTTAAATGAATGAACATAGTTGTCTTCTAATAAAACTTTATTAGTGGAAACTGAAATTTGAATTTCATGTAATTTTATGTCATGAAATATTATTCTTCTTTTGATACTTTCTCCAACCATTTAAAAATGTAAAAATCATTCTTAGCTTGCAGGCTGCACAAAATCAGTGGTAGGCTGAAGTTGCTGATCACCGTCTTAGAGCTTCAGTGTCCTCATATGTAAATAGAAATTATGATACCTCCTTCACTTCATCTGATGATTGAAAGAGAAAGTAGATGCAAGAGTCCATTTAAAACACTTAGCACTACATATGAGGGTAATAGGATGCTAAGTTTTTATTGAGGGTACTTTTCTTACATCTTTACTTTTGCTTACAGAATCCAGGATATCTATGACTTTATGCAATACACAAAAAGTATTTATAGACTTGAGGTCAAAGATTCCACAGTGTGGCTTTCAGGGGTTATATCATATGTAGCAGAGGCTTGTGATAAAATATTTTTAATGTATAAAGTGAGTAAAGATTTGGTTAGTCAAAGTAATGAAAAAAATCATGCTCTGTGAAAGAAAATGTCCACCGTCATGCCATTAGGTGATGCATCTTGGATGAAAGGACAGATGATGATTCAAGATTTATCAAATAAAATAGGAATATCTTCCTGTAAAATAATAAATAAACATCTTACCCCTGAGCAGAAATCCTAAAGCAGAATCACCTGTTAGATAATGGTAATGAGGAAGATGACAGTGATAAGAGAAGTTAAGTAATTTGGGTAAGGCCTGCTATGATTTGACTATGTTCCTTCCAAAATTCAGGTGCTGCCAATGTGAGAGCATTAAGAGGTTGGGCCTTTAAGAGGTGATTTGGCCATGAAGGCTCCTTCTAATGAACAGGAACTTCATTAGAGGTTTCACATAGCAATCAGCTACTTGCCCTTCTGCCTCCACCATGTGAAGACACAGAAAGAAGGCCCTCACTGGATGCCAGCACCTGGATCTTGGACTTCCCAGCCTCTAGTACCATGGGGAAAAAATTCTGTTCTTTATAAACTACCCAGTCTGTGGTGTTTTGTTATAAACAGACTAACACAAGGCCCTAATCTGGGAAGTGGCCAAGCCAGGATTCAAACCAGGTTGTCTAGCTCCACAGTCCATGCTCTTAATCACCAAACATGCGTTGTACAGATTATTCGTTTCCCAGGTTAACCTGTGCACTCTGCTCTGCCACAGTGTCCATGTCACTCAGTTGGACTCAAGTCAGCAGAGCTGTGGAGCCTGCCCAGCTGTAAACAATGGGCTGACCACAATGAATGCCTGATGGTGGCCCATAGATAGGAAGCAAGTATTTGTGCCGGTATAGTGCCAACTTCTAGGCCTTGGTGTTCAATTAACACATTATAAATATACTTTTAGGGTGTGGGTTGATACACAGATATATACTTCCCTTTTATAGCAACTTCATTTGTGTGAAAGAGAAGGAACAAACCTAAACAACTAATTAGCTGGGTATAAGTCACAACCTTTCTGGATCTCAGTTTGAACATTTATTGAACAAATTATGTAGAAAATACTTTCTATGTACACATATATATGTGTGTATGTATATGTACACACATACATACATTTATGCACACATAAAAATGCATATGCAATACACATATAACCATATTTGTATATGTATTTGTGTGTGTATATTTGTAACCTTTGAGTTTAAGAAACAAATCAATTTGTAGTAAAAATATATAAATATCTATAATATAAAGTAGTATTTCAAAAGTACTATATGAACTCAGAGGAATAAATGGAAGTTATTTTTACAGGTGTTTTTACATAAGTAATGATCTCATTTAATCCTTAACCCTATTAGCTAAGTGTTACACTCATTAGATATAGGAGGCAGTTGAGACTTACAGGACAATTAAGTTTTTCAAGCCCATACAGTTAATAAGTAATAAAACGGAAGTTCAAATTTTAGTCTGCTAACATTCAGACACCCTGTCATTTCTACCTGAACTCTTATGACAGGTTTCATAGTGAAGATGGCATTTTGGCTGGATTTGGAAAGTTTTTGTTAATAACAGAGTCTTTTAAGAAACAGAAAAAAAGAAGAGAGGGTAGTAGGCTTTTGTAAGAAACAGAGTAGGGTTTTGTAAGAAACAAGGAAAAAAATAGAAGAGAGATGGACAATTCCAGAGTAAAACAAGAACAAGAAAAGCAGAAAATACTTTCTATGTTCTTGGAGGTGGAGGTAGGAAATCAGCTAATGTAATCATAAAAAATACCAGGCAGACAAGCTTGTAAGACAAGCAGCCATGTAAGAAGCATGGAAGCCTGTAAGCACGGGAAGGATTGTGAAGGGTTCTTGAATGCCAAATTTAGGAATCTGTAGCTTTTACAAGATATATTTTACGTGGTAGATACATACACACCCTCTTCTGAAGAAACCCAACTGATGAATAGCTCTTGGTAAGTGGGCAAGAAATAGGGTGACCACATAGCTTATTGTCCTTCCTGGCACACTGTTTTGAGAAGAAGAGGGCTAGGAAGAAGTATGAAGGGTCATGCATTGTAAACTGGGGCTGACACTAGCAAATCAGGAGGTGGGGTTACCCCAACATTAAGGCTCTATGACCCAAACTCAAGGGCCTTCCCAAGCATAAGTCTGGAGTGTGTGTTGGAGGCCAAAGGTCATACTCTTTCCCTGCTCTGTATTCTAACAAATTAAGAATAGATGCAATGGAGATCAAGTTTAACGGTAGAGGCTCAGTAATTCTCAAAGTACAGACTCCCTGGTAAAGCTGTGTGAACTAAAGTAAAATCTCAAGCCCCCCAGCCAACTGAATGGACCCCCTCTTGGTCAAGGCAACTCCAGAAAAATCTTAAAGCTGAGTTGCCCCCCATGAGAAGAAGGGAGGTCACACATGCCTTGTCATGCTCCCTCCCTTTTGGAGTTACTCTTTGTAACAATAAGATACTAAACCATTAACAGGTAACTGGGTTAAGTGAGATAAAGCTTAAACCACTTCTACAGGTCATCAATTTACTTAACAGATCACATGAGTTTCAGTAAATGTCTGGTGGCTTAACAGATTAGGATTAACAGACATCCTTATCTTAAATTAAAACATTCCAAGCTTTTGGACAAAGTTTCATTCCTTTAACTAATTACAAATCAAAGAATCTTTAAACCCACCAAATCCTGTAAGCCTCCCCCACTTTGGGCCAGCACAATGCACACCTTCTACCTATTGATTTATGATTTTACATGTAATTCCTGTCTCCGTGAGTGTATAAAACCAAACAGTAACCTGGCTACCACGGGGAACATATTCTCAGAACCTCTTGAGGCCATGTGCCTGGGCTGGTCACACACATTCGGCTCAGAATAAACCTCTTTAAATTATTTTACAGAGTTTGGGTTTTTTTTTTTCTATTAATAGCTGGATTGAAGAGCTTGAATCTCAAGCCAAAATGGAGCCCTCCCTTAAACTGAAGATCATCTGCTCCTAAGAAAGGGTAGATCTGACTGACTCAGGTGCAGGCAGAAAACTGGAACTGAAGAGTGGAGATCTGGCTCAGCTGATGGTTTGCCTACTTCACAGAGATTACCAGGTGAGCCTACCTCCGTAAGCGCTGCTGAGGGGAAGAAGGAACAGGAGAGAGAACAGGAGGATGAGGAAGGGAAAGGAATGCGAAAAGAAAGAGGAGGGAAAGTGGATGCAGGGGAAAAGAAGGGGAAAGGGTGAGAAAGAATCAGGGTGTGTAACAGAGGGAATGGCCTGACAAAAAAACGGCAAAAATATTTTGTGTCTCTTTAAAACATCTCCACTCCTTTTTGAGAATTAAAACCTGTATCCCTGCCTCAGGCCAGTGGTTGGGATTTAAGACACTTGAGAGTTCTTTTGTGAGGCTCTGCTTTTAGGCAGATAAGGGAGTTCAGAAAAGAAAAAAAAAGCCTCTTCTTTAGTGCCTTCAGGGCAGAATCATTTTTATGCCACAGTGGCATATTCTAGACCCTTTCACCTACATTTTATGAAATGTTAAAAATTTTAAAAAGAACTCTGGATAATGATAGAAAAGGAGATGAGATGAGGACTTTAGCATTTTCAACAGTGTATTTATTATGGGGAATTAACTAGTTACTGGATGCTTCCTAACTTGAGTTCTAGAGCCGTTGCAACTTTATGAGCAGCTAAGGGGATATGACTTGACATGATTCTGCCTTTAGTCTTTGAAACTTCCTGTGGATGAAAAAGCCAATAGCAGGCAGAGGGTCCCTGATCAAGAAGACAGGGAGACATGAGATGAAATGTGAAATGTCCGACAGAAAAGGCACAGACCCGAGAGAGCCAGTGCAGTCCCAGCTGCAAGCTGAAAAGATCCAACTAAGCAAAGTCAAACTCAGAAAGCAGCGTGTTGTGAGCAGCAAGGAAACCATACGAAGGAGCCAGCACAGCTTTCTCACAAGAAGGAAAGAGATTCTAGAATTTTCTTTTTCAAGAAAACCTTTTAAATGTTCTTTTCAAACCTCTCTTTATCGCCACTAGTTTTTTTTTATTTCAAAGTTTATAGTATACTGCAAAGTTTATAAAGTATAGTTTATCTATACTAAAATATAATGCAAAGGTCTCATTTGAATTTTCATTATCCTCTGTAGGTTCTGCCTTCTTGGCCGGTTAACTTCTCGGCCAGTTTTCTGACCTTTTGGCCATGGGAGCTATTTTTATAAAATCATCAAACTCAATACCCTGCCTCTTCCGCTGTGCCTTGCAATACTTCTACATCCTGTGCTGGTTGTTGATTTCCCTAACCCATCTTGTGTTTTCCTTGCTGTCCTGCTCTCTCGTGACACTTCTCGGTTCCTGAGCTCTCCTGTTTCCTTCTTCCTCCTCCTCCTGTTTCTCTCCCCCCATTATTTTCCTGCTCTGCCTACTACACAGCAGAGCTGCTTACTCCTCTCTTTCTCTCTCTGTCAACTTCCTATTCTCATGATGGCAGTTGTCCAAAAACTCCTTTATGGTCTGCCACTTTATTTATAAATTTGACTGCAAGCAAGTTAAACAAAGAATTAACTCTCCAAGAACTGAGGGCTACAGCTATAAACAAACGTGGCTTGGGGAGTAAGGGAAAGAAATTTAATTTGAATTTTTGATTAGGTTTGAAGACATCTAGTAAATTATTCTTAAAATATCGAATTCATGCTGTGCATAGGAGCTGACAGAGGTAGAAGGTTGAGTGCAATATTCCTGTCACTGTCAAAATCCATGCACATGGAAAAGATCTGTCAAGCTTAGTCTTTTTTCCCAACTTTGTTGACCTTGGACAAGGGACTATTTCTCTATGGGCTGCAGGCTTCCTAATCCAGTGATGAGAAGTGGACTCTTGAGAAAAGTAACCAAACACGTTCACAACATCAATGGTCTCAGCATGAGCCTTTTCCCTTGGGTGTAACTTTCTAAGCAGTCCACATTTTTCTCATGGTTTTAGGAAACAAACAGACTCAATCATGTTTATTTCCTGGGTAATATTCCAGCATCATGGGAAATGGAAAGTAGGAAATGTATGAATTTCACTCAACTTGTCCATAACTTTCACAATAGGGAAAAAAAAGATGAATTCTTCCCAAGACTTTTTTCTACTTTGGTAAGATAATTAAGTGATCTTAAACTGATCTAAGAATAATTATTTTTGTAATATTGTTGTTAGGCACGTTCTGTGAATAACTTACATTCTATTTAAGAAATGTTTTACCTGCCAATTATTTAAAATCCCTTAGTCTTTTGGAGAAAAATGAATACTCTAGTAGTTAATATCTGAAAACCAGTTCTCTGCTTTCCTGTCTCATTATTTCTGATACTCTTTCAAGGTCAATCTCTGATGCAATATTAGTTTAACATGGTGGAAGAACGTATTATACAATGAAAGACATTAATTAACTCATTCATGCTTTAGAGCAGTGGTCCCCAATCTTTTTGGCACCATGGACCAGTTTCATGGAAGACCATTTTTCCTTGGACCTGGCATGGGGATGATTTCAGGATAATTCAAGTGCATTACATTTATTGTGCAATCAGACCTCTCTGGTAATGATAATCTGCATTTGCAGCCGCTCCCCAGTGCTAGTATCACCACCTCAGCTCCACCTCAGGTCATCAGGCATTAAATTCTCATAAGGAGCGCACAACCTAGATCCCTCGAATGTTTAGTTTACAGTAGGGTTTGTGCTCCTATGAGAATCTAATGTTGCCACTGATCTGACAGGAGGCAGAGCTCAGGCAATGGGGAATGGCTGTAAATCCAGATGAAGCTTCTCTGGCTTGCCCACCACTCACCTCCTGCTGTGCAGCCCAGTTCCTAACAGACCACAGACTGGTACTGGTCTGTGGCCCAGGGTTTGGGGACCACAGATTTAGAGCATTAGTCAATGCATTTTAGATAGCCAATATCAATTTATTCAAACAAAAGACACAAAAAGAAACCCAAAGACACATAAGCCAATATCCAGAATGTGGATAACTCACTTTTATTTGGTTGATTTTTTTCCCAATCTTTATTATTCCTTAGAAATGTTAATGGATTATAGATGTTAGACTCTGAAGCAATATATATTCTTTCCACTTCATCTCATGGGTATAAGAATGATATTTGTCAAAGAAATATTTTAAGTTTTTCCAAAAAGAGAACTTTATCTTCTCTACATGATAGGAAAAACAGAGATGGAGGAATGCAAACCGGGTGTGTATTGGGCCACCAGCAGCTACTCTATTTTTCCACTTCCCAGCTGGGTCCTGCAGACAGTGGAATAAATGAAGATGAGATGTAAGGAGCATACTCATCCATTCATTTATGTATTCAGTCTTCAATAAGTACAGCAGCTGGGACACTGGGGAATTTTCCAAAGCAAAAATCACTTGAGGGGCAGCTAGAGACCAGGGCTCCACTGTAAAGAGAGGCCCCACCACACCCCACTCATCCACACGATCCCTTCCTGCTGAACTTCGCTTTGACATACGACCTCAGCTTCTCCTTTTCTGCCTTAGCAGCTGTCATTCTGCCAGTCATTTCATATTCAGAAAACCAGGGAGGCTACTGTCACTTCCTTGGTTTTTCCAATATTTTATTATAAAAATTTCATAATTTTACACTGAACACCCATATAACCACCACCAAGAGTCTCATTGGTTGTAATTTGGCCCTAAATTTGAAGAATTGCCAATCACACTCAGCAGGTGTTTTCTAATATAGAAAATACAGGCTTTTCAAACATAATAAAATGGTGCAGAATATCCAAAATCCTCACTCTTTAGATCAATAAATGTATGGATTTTCAGTGTTTCAGGCTTTTTAATACCTGAAGTGATGAATGTAATTGCGTCCTACACATGTTGTATATAACTCTATCTTATTCGTGTAATTAGGGTATAAAAGGAAAACTTTGTTTCTCTATACACAAATGTGTATGTTTTCTGCACCAAGCAATTCTTCAGTTCTCTGTGGACACCAGCTATCTGTCCTAGAACTTAATTTAATTCTGACTATAACTATCTCAAGTCTGTGCAGACCCCATGAGTTAAGGGCTCACTCCCACAAGACCACACCCCACTTCAGATGCCAATTGCAAGTAGTGGGTACCCCGGTTACCTGCACTTCTGTCTGACTGGCTCACAGAACTCAGGAAAAGACTTTACCTACTTCCCAGTTTATTATAGAGGATATTATGAGGGTATAAATGAAGAGCCAGATGAAGAGGTGCATGGGGCAAGGCATGGGGAAGGGGCGTGGAGCTTGCAGACCCTCTACAGCATGCCACTCCTCCCAGTACCTCAAGGTGCTCACCAACCTGGAAGCTCATCAAATCTCATTGTCCAAGAGTTTTTATAGAGCATGATCTCCAGTGTCCTTTCTGGAGGTCGGTGGGTGGGGCTGAAACTTCCAATCCTCTAATCACTTGGTCTTTCGGGTGACCAGTCTCATGTTGAGGATATCTAGGGGCCCTACCCTAAGTCCCCTCATTAGCTTAAACTCAGGTGTGATCAAAAGGGACTCATTATGAGTGACAAAAGACACTCCTATCACTCATGAAATTCCAAAGGTTTGGGAGTTCTGTGCCAGGAGCCAAAGACAAAAACCAAATACGCTTCTTATTATACCATGGGGTACTTCAGAGACAGACCTGGTTTTCTCTTGAGATGATCTGATTGAATTATCTCATTTATAAATGAAAAGTCAGCATTCAGACTTCACCCACCTGACCCAGCTCTGTTCTTCCCTAGAATTCTCTCTCGTAGGGGAAGATGCATGATGAGAGAGATTGAGGGAAAACCTGGCCAGCAGGACCTCAAAAATCTACCTCTTCCCCCTCCCCATCAGCAGTGTTCAAGTTTCCAAAATAGGTCTTATACTTAGTAAGCGTTCTGACTTTTCTAGTCTATCTCCCGGAAACCAACTCTATCAGTTTCCTATTGCTGTTATAAATAATTACTACAAACTTACTGGCTTAAAACGACACAAATTTATTATCTCATGGTTCTAAAGATCAGAACTCTGAAATAAGTCTCACAAGCTAACAATCAAGGTGGTGGCAAGACTGTGTTCTTTCTAGAGGCTCTGATGCAGAATCGAATCCATTTCCTTGCCTTTTCCAGCTTCCAGAGGCTGCCCACTGTCCTTGATTCATGGCCCCCTCCCGCCTTCAAAGCCAGCAGCCTCAGGCCGAGTCCTCCTGCTGCCGTCTCTCTGCTTCTCACTCTTCTTCCCTCCCCCAACTTCTCTTTTAGGGACGTGGTGATTCCACTGGGTTCATCTGGATAATCTATGATAATTTCCCCATTTTAGAGTCTGCTTATTAACAACCTTCATTCCTCTCGTCAGGTAACCTAACAAATTCACAGGTTCTGAGGATTTGGATGTGGCATTTTGGGGGGAGCATTAATCTACCCACCATACCTACTAATGTTAAATTCATGTTCAGAATAATTTTTATTACTACTGAATTGGAATTTTTAATTTGGAAAGTTTTCACTTTCTCTGGATCCTTTAGCTTCCTATGACATGCTTCCTGGGGATTTTTACTGCTATATGAAAGGGAAGATACCGAAATGAGTACCTGGATTATGATTCAAACATAGTGTAATGGTAGCAATTTGCATTTTATTAGATCTCTTAGCGATTTTAGACATCCCTGTGAGGAAATATGATGTTATTCCTACACTGTTGTAAATGACAGAATGGCAATGCGACCATTTAGCTCAGGGATGTGCTAAATAAATCTCTTCAAGGAAATAAAAGACTTAATTCAACCAGTTTCTATAAACTTCAGTGTGTTGAAATAGGGAGTCAGTTGTGCTAAATTCAAAAGAAATGTTAAAAAGTTAGAGTTCTTTTCATGGGATTAGAGTAAAAAAAAGTTAGAGAGAGTTCAAGATCTCTATTTTTTTTTTTTGCTTCTCAGCATCCACTGTCTGAGGCAAAAATAATAAGGGATCCTTGAACAAGGTAAATGTGACTCAAGCATCAAGCACCGGTATCTTAATACAGCAACCTCTTCAGCCTGGGCCATTAGTACTAATGTCTTGGCAGGGAGCTCTAGGTCAGCACATTTAAACTCCAGGAGCTCCAAGAACTTTCTGGGATGAAAGAGGGAGTACATAGGAGAAGAGTGACATAGGGAAACTATAAAGATAAGAAAAACATCTGGGTTAATTCAGGCCAAATCTGAAGACTTGGAGGCTTTGTGAAAATTTAATTCCTGGTTATGCTTGTTGAAAAACTTTTATTCTGTGCATTTAAAAATATATGCTACATTTTATACAGCTGAAATTATATTAAAAAAATTTTTTTTAAAATTAACTTTGTTCTTTTTGCTCAGGTGTGGAATAAACAAGAAGAGAGGGGGGACTTTTGTAACAGGGAGAAGTTTTGGCTAACGTCATCAACCTGCCTTACTCTTGGCCAGTCTAACCCTCCAATTACCACAAAACCCCCTGGCCCCCACCTGCAGTTTTGCCTTTGGTTTGCCCCGAGTGGGAAGGGAAGAAGGGAGGAAAGAAGGGAAGTTCAATAGCCTGGGCATTTTAGCACCAAGTCAGCCTTGCTGTAGCTATTAGCCCAGGGCTTAAGTGGACCCCTGCTTGGTAACACCAGCCTCCTGCCATGTTCTTAGTCTAAGTCTCCATTCCATGTCTATTGCTATCAAGATCCTTGCCTTATTATCCTGTCCCAGCGCTTCATCTTAGTTAACTTGCCCAGCACCATTCCTTTTATTTATTTATTTTTATATAAATTTAAGGGGTACAAACGCAATGTTGTTGCATGGATTTATTGCACAGTGGTGAAGTTTGGGCTTTTAGTGTATCCATCATCCAAATAACATACATTGTATCCATTAAGTAATTTCTCATCCTCCACCCACCACCCCCTCAACCTTACCCATCTCCAGTGTCCGTCACTCCACACTCTATGTCCATGTGTGCACGTTATTTGGCTCGCACTCATAAGTGAGAACATGCAGTATTTGTCTTTCAGTCTCTGAGTTTTTCACTTAAGATAATGGCCTCCAGTTCCATCCATGTTGCTGCAAAAGACATAATTTCATTTCTTGTGTGTGACTGAATAGTATTTCTTTGTGTATATATATCACATTTTCTTTAATCAATCATCCACTGATGGACACTTAGGTTGATTCCATATCTTTGCTATTGTGAATGGTGCTGTGATAAACATACAAGTGCAGGTATCTTTTCGAGAAAATGACTTATTTTCCTTTGGGTAGAATGGTAGGTCTACTTTCAGTTCTTCAAAAAAATCTCCATACAGTTTTCCATAGAAACCTGTATCATTCATTTTAGATGACAGTCTTGCCTTCCACTTATTTGTTTTAAGCCAGGCTTTGCCCACCCGATCCCTTGCTCTGCAGGGCACCAAGGCCCTATTCCTGAAACTCTGCCTTATGACCAGACCAGTCGGACCTCTGCCATGGCTGCCCTCCACCAATACCCCTGCCAGGACTCCTGCATCACCACTGTGACACTTGAAAGAACAAAGTACAAAGAATACTCTATTGCTATGGTTCTCAAACTTTATTGTGTACCGGAATCACCTGGAGGGCTTGTGAAAACACAGGTTGTTGGGCTCTGTCTCCAGAGTTTCTGATTCAGTAGGTCTGGGGTGGGGGGGAGCCTGAGAATGTGCATTTCTAGCAAGTTTCCAGGTGACTCTGATGCTGCTGATCTGGGGACCACACCTTGATAACCACTGTGATATTATGTATACATGCATCCACTACCCAGATTTAACAAATGTTCATTTTGCTGTATGGTTGGCATTAGATTTTTCCTTTTACAGGAAATTAAATGTTATAGATACAGTTGATTGCCTCCCTCTCCCTCCTTTCCTCCCTCCTCCCTCCTTCGTATTTCTTCTTTTTCCTAACAATAGCTAGTGCCTGCCAGAACTATCTTCTCTGGAGACAATGCACCAGCACTTGGCTGAATTTTCTGCCATTCGAAGTTGCATCTGCAGCCCTATTTGCAGCTTGACTTCTTCATTTCCATTTCATAGTATTTCTCATTCTATCCCATCCTGCTACTCTTAATTTTTCTACCCCTGCTGGGTCATGGGTTGTAACAGAATATACATTAAACTTTCATTAGGAGAAACAGAATTTGGTTTTTACTGTGAGGAAGACTGCTCTACCAGGCAGAAGATGTTCACTCTATTAATTAAAGTTTAGGTGGATAGAACAAAAATCAGTAACAGGGCACCTAAAGGAATGTCCCTAAGTAGACTAAGTCGATAGAGCCCAGGCATAGTAATTTGGGAGACTGGAAGCCTTGATGCCTAAAGGCAGATCCATGCCAGGCTCTGGTATCCTGGCTTCAAAGCCAGGATCAATAAAGTGACACATCACACTGAGGGGACCAAATATTCAAGCTTGCTAATTAAGGGCTCTCAACTGAGCTAAGCCAGCACCATAAATAATCAGACTTTAAGTGGATAGAACACAGGAGCTTTCTAATTTGGTTTTTCCAAAACTACAGTTGTTTGTCTAACTGATAATTTTAAATCATCTAAAATAAAAATTATCAAAATGACCAAAGGTACTTATAACTGCCTAGGAATTTTTTTCTTTCATTCTTTAATCACCTTTACCTCATTTAAAGAATTAACATTAATTAATTAATACATATAGAATTTGACTTGGTCCAGTTAATACACTTGTGAAAAGAACACCCTTCTCCAGGTCCTCTTCTCATTGTCTGTCCTCCACCCCTCTCTCTTAACACTCTTGCTGGACTTTCCTATAAGCATTGCCCTACTTCCTCTGGCCTCTTCTTCCCTTTTATATAGGCAATTTTCCTGGCCCCTATTAGTTGATATGACCCTCACCAGCTGCTGTGGCTGGGTGAGAATTTCTATCCATCATTTCTTCTCCCTTTCTTCATTGGGAAAATATCTCTTAACCTAGGTCTCATCCAACTCCCAACCCAGCCGAGCATCTCTGGGTTGAGCAGCTGTTGAGTTGGCTTACTTACTTACCCATGGCGCTCCCTACCTTTCCCAAGCCTTTCCAGATTTCTTGGAAACGAGACAGTGTGTGTTATAAACTGGATAGACACCCAAGTGCCACAGGTATTTACTTAAGGAAAAGGTTAATTCTGATGGGGAATTAATTTGACACTAAATTATTTTAATTACTATGAAATCTAATATAAGCACTGTGTTTACATAGTCATACATTATGATTATGTAAACACTCAGCAAAATAAGTAAATACCTACTTTTATGAGATTAGGATGATGTTTATGCTTCAGTATTTATCTTGTAGCCATCAAATAATTCTATCTGCTGGATGCAGTGGCTCATGCCTGTAATTCCAGTGCTTTGGGAGGCTGAGGTAGGAGGACTGCTTGAGCTAGGAGTTCGAGACCAGTCTGGGCAAAATAGTGAGACTCTGTCTCTACAAAAATTTAAAAATTAGCTGAGCATGGTGGTGTGTGCCTGTAGTCCCAGCTACTCAGTAGGCTGAGCCGGAAGGCTCCCTTGAGCCTGGGAGCTAGAGGTTGCAGTGAGCTGTGATCATGCCACTACACTCTAGTCTGGACAATAGGCTGGTTTGTAAAGTAGTAAATTTCCAATGAGATTCATTATTTGCACTAAATTATTTCTCTTATGTCTTCCAGAAAACTTCGTATTGTTCTTCCCTCTCTCTTCATCCCTTTCCCACTCTCCCCTCTCTCCTGTCTCTAAAAAAGAAAAAGAAAATGAAAACAACAACAACAAAGAAAATAGTTCTATTATTGTCCCATCAGATAAAAAGGAGAAGCACTAAGCTTTAGATAAACAACATCAAAAACTCAAAATCACTCTAAACACACAGATATATACACAGGATCTCTCTCTTAAGGACAAAAAATTCTTGTAAGAACAACAACCTGGAGAAGGTAGATTTGGTTATTTGAAATTGAGTATTTTAGGTTCTTTTCTCATTCCAATTCTGAGGTTATCATTATTTTTCCATAAAACATTGCATTTTGTGAATTAGTTAATTTAAGAGATTGAACTGAGAAGAAAAACAAGAAAGTAAAGAATGGAACTTTTACTTAAGTAGGAATTTAGAGCTTCCTAAATATGAGGAGAATATTTTGGACTAGTTTCAAGAGAGAAATGCTGGAAATTCAGTTTTTAAAACAACTGTCATGCGTAAGTGCTTTTATCATCTTTTTTCCTTCCTAAATCTAAGGTCTGAGCCATATACAGTTAGGAAGTCAAAACCTGATGAAAAGAAAGGAATGCTGATATATATTTATGACGGCATTATTTTCTTCTGCATTGAATCAGGCTATTAATATCATTGTTTTTTCCAACAAGATAATTTTACCAAGTGACCATCCATCCTGAATGAATTATCACAAATGAAACATTAAAGTAAATGACCACAGTGCACACAAAGATCTATAAAACACCCAACACTGGGGAACTGCAAAATGTTCAAGTAATGGGACTAGAAATACTTCGGTGTAGGAATCCTAAATCCTAGGCCAATGGAATCTAATTTAATATATGTTACTGCCATGTGGTTAGGCATATATTGCTACAATCAATAAACTGAATCACTTTGCCCATGGGAAAGATTTGAAATTCTGTGTCTCCACATTCTGTTACTATTCACTAATGATATACAACTTTGTTGCCATCCCTACCAAGATCTCCATTTCTCTCTTTCTCTAACTCCCAGAGTGAAATAAGAGCACTTTCTCATATTTTAATCAAGTGTTTCTTACAGTTTATGGAATAGATTCATATTTTAAATCATGGTTTGTAAAGTAGTAAATTTCCAATTCGGTTCATCATTTGGCACTAAATTATTTCTCTTAGGTCTT
The DNA here is from genome assembly GCA_008086735.1 of Cheirogaleus medius. NCBI lineage: Eukaryota > Metazoa > Chordata > Mammalia > Primates > Cheirogaleidae > Cheirogaleus > Cheirogaleus medius. The sequence goes on from VBSM01000483.1 coordinate 26,947,547, forward strand.
CCAGGAAGATTCTCATTGCTCTTCCTTCCCTCTCCATCCTTTTTCTACTCTACCCACCTCTCCTCCTCACTCTCAATTCCCAATTTCAGCTAATGCACTAATACATATGATCCTCATTTGTGGGGCATATTGTAAATGCAGCATTTGGTACCTAGAATTCACAGATAGCCTAAAATAATGTACTTTTGTGCTTCTGGGTTTTTTTTTTTTTCCATTTTTGCTGGTTTTCTGTACTATAAACAAAAACATACTTCATTGAAGTCAATATCTGGACTTAACCAGCACATATCACACCATAAAATCTGTCTCGTTGGATACCTAACAAGAAGAGTGAATATGCTTATCAAACTGGAAACTGGTGAGCATTAGTTAGCTATATTTTTAATCTTTTCCCTGCACCTTATTCAGGACTTTATATTATTCCAAACTGATATGAAACCATTCTGTCTTATTTTCTAAAAGTATCAAAAACCAATATCCATTCCTTTTTTCATAGCTACTAAGCTGGATTAAGATACTGTGAGGGACATGTTAAGCTCACCAGAGATGATCCAAGAGTGTGTTCCGATAATGAAGCCACAGGCAAGACGTAAGTGCTAGATAAATAGTAAAATAAATTGATCGCTTAGCCTGGGATCTAGAAAGGTATTTCTAGGTGATATGGTTTGAATGTTTGTCTCTTCTGAAACTCCTGTTGAAACTTAATCTCCAATGTGGCAGTATCAAAAGGTGGAGGCTTTACAAAGTGATTGGGCCATGAGGCCTCTGCCCTCATGAGTGGATTAAACCATTAATTGATTAATAGGTTATCACAGTAGTGGGACTGGCTTTGTACGAAGAGGAAGAGAGGGCTGAGCTAGCGTGCTCAGACCCCTTGCCATGTGATGCCCTGTGCTGTCAACTAGGGACTCTGCAGAGAGTCCCCACTAGCTGGAAGGCTCTCGCCAGATGTGGCACCTCAACCTTAAACTTCTCAGCCTCCATAAATGTAAGAAATAAATCCCTTTTCTTTATAAATTACTCAGTTTCAGGTATCCTGTTATAAGCAATAGAAAATGGACTAAGACACTGGGTCTTAAGAGGAGTTTGGGGAAAGGGAAGCAGGATGAGAGACATTCCAGGAGAAGAGTTACTTCCATGAGTGCCATATATTTGAAGACTGATGTGCAGCCGGATTGACTGAACCTTCGAGCATGTGGACAGGAGGGGTAGGCGACGAGTCTGCCCAGACACAGTGGGCCAGATCACAGAGGTCTGAGCAAGTGGGAGCAACAAAAAGCCATGGGAGTTTGGCAAAGGCCAGTGACACAATCAAAGTGGTGTTTAAGATTAATCTGGTGGCAGATTGTTCTCAGGACCTCATTCTGGGATTTAATAACAAGTAATAAATTCCATTAGAAGTAACCTATCCCTTGGTTTCCTCACATCCGGTACTTATTGGAGGTGATGAACAGTTGGTTAATATCTTCTGGATAATAATCCCTTCCCAGGCTTGAAGAAGTCTCATTTAAAATTAGAGAACTTTAATTGGGGCGTAAAGGTGCCTTTGATACAATTTGGCCAACCCCACTGGAGAGGAAATGGACACTTGCCCATCAAGATAGTGGGGCCTCAGAACTTCTGATGCCTAAGCACTCATTCTTTTTCTTTCTTTGTGACTCCTCTGCTCAACCTACCTCTTTCTCTCGGAGCCTCTCACAGATCCATTTTCTCTCCTATTTCCTCCCCAAATCAACAGACTTGGATTTTAGCTGGAGGCTTCTTGATTTCTCCAAGCAGGAGAGTCCTTCCATCTCTGAGATTTCTGGCAAGATCCTACAGGTCCCTTTTCTTTCTGCCTTCCTTTCTTCTGGGAAACCTTTCTTCTGGATTAAACCTTAGCTACTCCTGAAGACTGGCCCCAAATTAGTCCAATTAAATCTGATTATTTCTCATTTGTAAACCCTTAATACTTTGATTTTTTACAAACTTATTTTAAAAAATAAATAAATCTGATTATTCCTATACTATGTCCCCTCAGCTCTTAGTAATGAAAACATAATGCTTCATTTTTATGACTTTTTGATGGAATCATCTGTTCTACACATGGGAAAAATTTAAAGACTTAAGCTTATTTCTTGAGTTGCCAGTGTTTAGGCACCTACAGTTTTTTAAATGTAAATTTTCTGTGATGATATATCATCTACTTTTGGTGCCTTTTATAAGCAAGTCTATTGAATATAATTTTCTTGTTGATGCCAAGGAACCATTATTAAAAAGGATCAATCTTTCTTTCCAAACTGCTCCTCCTACCATCTTTCCCATTTCATTTATTAGCGATACCATACTTGTAGTTGCCCAACAAAGACTTTGGAGTCATTCTTCTCTTCTCCATATCTCTCAGTCCCCACATGTATTCCAACAGTAAATCCTGTTGGCTCTACCTGAAATATATTATATATCCAGAATCTGACCAATTTTTATGGACTTCACTATTTTCATTTAGGTGCAAGCCTGTCATCTCTTGCCAGAATTGTTGCAATAACCTCCCAATGGGTTTCCCTGCTTCTACCACCACCCCTCACCCCACAGTGTGTTCTTAACATGGTAGGCAAAGTGATCCTGCTAAAGGGAGTTAGTTCACACTACTCGTCTGCTCAAAACCCTTCAATGCCTTCTTTTCTCTCTCAAGAATAAAATTCAAAGTCCTTAGAATATTCAGTATTGTTACTAAATTATTAGATGGTTCTGGTAAAGTGCATGCATTTTCTAACTTGTAGTTTTATTGTTCAGAAACTGTTTTGCATATTCAGGATTTAAGGCTGTGTTCCAGAATTGAGATCGGTAGATAAGTGATGGCTTGATAAGGCGTAACTGTGTATTAATTTGCACTTGATGTATTACTTTGTAGGGATGCTTGTCATTTTGTTTTTTACTTTCTTCCTCTGCAGCTGGACTGTTCTTCAAGTAACCCTTTGCCTCCCCACTATGTGGCTCTTTGCACTGTAAATGTTGGCTTATTGCCGCTGCTTACCTCACACTTTGGAAAAGTGAAAATGAACAACAGAATCAATGATTCAGTGGCCTATAAGATGCCTGTAATAATCCATTTGAAAATCTGTTCACCCTTTGGTTTTCCATTCACACTAACCAGCCAGACCTTGAGGGTCCTTGAGGACCCTTTCCCCTTCTTGTATGCTAAGGCTTACCTTCCTTCCGTGAAAAGGAATGTAATTGGTAAGTGATCAGGCTGTACATAGAAGAATCTCCCCTGTGCAAATGCTATTTCCCACAACTTGGACACCACAAAGCAATCCCCAAGCCTAATCCATATAATGATTAAATTTTACAGATGTGAAATCTATCTGCACTAATGCACTATTAGGCTAGAATTTTTTCCAGAAAGAGAGGGCTGAATTGTGTTACAATTAACTCAAAAAAATGAGGGGGGGTGTGTGTTTGTGTGTGTGCACTCAGGAGCAAATGAGAAAGAGAGAGTTGGAGAGAGAGTATGTACCTATGGTATAATAGAAAAAGCATGACACTGAAAGTTAAGAATTCTAGTTTTTAATTTTGCCTTTGATATTAACTTGCTATATCATCTATAGAATAATCCAATCTCTTTGCCCTCACTTCCTCAACTATTAAAAAATTAGGTTGAACCAAATTGGTGATACTAAATATGTAGGTACTCCTCATACTTATACTTGCAGTAGGTATAGCTTGTCAGTCAAGTACTATTACCTGCCAAACAAAGATTTGTCATCTGAATCATTATTAATATAACACTCTGGAAGTCACTACTAAGCAAGAAAAGATGGAATATGAGATAAAAACATTTTGCCTTTAATGATCTTTAAGGCCTCTGACTCTATTATTCTCTATATTTATAGGGATGATCATTTTCCATGTTAGCAAGGGTTATTTATTAAAATAGAATAGAAATTTATTGCCTACTACATATATAATAACATTAATAAAAATACCACTTATTGAGTATTTATTATGTGTCAAGTCATAGATTTTTATGTATCCATGAATCTATGTGTTATATATGGATTTGGTCATCATAACCTTTTAAGATGGGCATTTTTATCTTAACTAGGAAACCAAGGCTCAGAGATACACATAATTGAACTTCTAAATTTAAAATATTTTTTAATTTATAATTTCTTACCTATGACTTTGGCACCTTGACAGTATACTCCATTGGGCAGACATTAGAGAAAAAGAAACTTTCATCCATTGCTAGTGGCAATACAAACTATTATAACCCCTATGAAGGAGAATTTGGCAACATCTAACAAAACCATATGGGTATTTGCTTTATGATCCAGAAATTCCACTCCTAGGAATTTGTTCTTAATATACAACTCCACAAATTCAAAACAATATATACACGAGTTTATTTATCATGGCATTATTTTTAATAGCAAAATAGTGTAATAACCTTAATGCCCATCCCTAAAAGATTGACTGGTTGGCTAGACAATGGAGTGGTCTACAGCTATGAAAAGAATAGGAAAGATATCTGTGAATTGATATGGTATCATTGTTAAGTGACGAAAGCAAGAAACAAAGAATGTATATAATATGCTACCTTTTGTGCAGGAAAGAGGGTGTACTAAGGATATACATCAATAGATAGATAATCTATAGATCATTTATCTATCTATATGTGGTGAGATCAAGGGCGAGGGGATTTGAACAAGACTTTACTGAGTATATCCTTTCATAACTTTTGACTTGTGAAACTTACCAATGTTATACATATTCAAAAAATAAAACTAAGTAAAAGTATGAAAAATCAAGCACTAAAATGGAATATAAACAGAAATAAATGAATTTAGCAGTATATGAAGTTAAAAATCTATCCACACAGAAGAGAATTAATTCAAGTGGCTTTTAATCACACTCTCTGGACTGTATACTTTTGTAGAACATATAAGGATGTTACAGGTAACTTTACAATTTTACTTACTAGATTTATTATTGGTGGTAGTATTCATGTTGTAATTCTAAGACTATTTTGTGTGTTTGTTAAGACAGAACTAATGAGTAAATATTTTGATGTTGATGGAAATCTCAGCTGATTTCACTGAGGGAGAAGTAATACAAAGAAGGAGATCATGAGAGAGAATCCTGTAGTGATGGATTCCAATTGTGCATATTAGTATTAACTCATGATCTTGAGATGTACATATATATATATATATATATACATACATACATATATATTTAGTGAAAGGGCTTAGACGAAATTGTAATTGTATCCACCAGTAATTGTATCCAGCATCCAGATCTTGATAGCCAAAAATTATTTCTCATTAAAAGGAGTCAGGACTCCTTGGAGAAATGGAAGAGTCTAGGTCTGAGTTAAGGAAGGTACAAGTACAAAGTGAGCTTGGAACATATTGTGCCAGAAAGCAACAAAGTACTCAAAGATTAATGAGGCCATGTCAAAAGGACCTAGGAGCCAGCATGAAGTGCTACCCGCTGACCAAATTTGGGACAGTTTCAGCATCAAAAAGAAAAATGATGGTAATCGATTATAAGGCACTGAATTTTAAAAAATGAATCATGCATTTATGGTGACATGAGAAGAGAGAAAGGAGAGAGAAAGGGAAAGCTCTTCTTTATAATAGAATGACAGCTAATAAGTGTAGAAGGAATGGTAAGATTAGAAAATCCCAGTTTTGTAACATACAATATAATAACTATTCAGGTATGAATTATTAACCAATGGGTAAGCCATGGAGTATGGCTTTGAGACATAGAATGTTTACATGACCTCACATGATCACCGCACTAATTACCAAAGAGAAAGTGTGCCTTTGTAAAGAGAAGTGCCAGCAGTGGGACCGCATGACATCATGGCATTCTCTTCCTCCTGATGTGATATGGAGGGAGATGCAAGACATCACCATGGTGCTGTTTATGCTGGAAATTTTCCATAAAGAAAGAATCTGAAGGATCCAGAATGTGCAGCAATCTCCCAGGACAACTGGCCTGGACTTTTCAAAGAACTCAATGTTGTGGGGAAAAAAGAAAATTCAAGGGAAGTGGAGAAACATTCTGGATTGAGGGAGCATAAGGAGACAAAAAAAAAAAAAGCCCAAATTTAATGCATGAACCTTGGTTGATATTGAATGGAGCTGGGATGGGAGCTACAATAGACATTTTTTTAGATAATTAAGGAAATTTTAGTATGATCTGTAGTTTGGATGGTATCATTGAATTCATGTTGATTTTCTTAACTACAATAACAGTATTGTGATTGGTTACTAGAATGTTCTTGAACTTGGGAGATTCACAGTGAGGTATCTGGAGATGAAATGTCACGATGTCTGTGCTCTACTATTAAATGATTTGGCAAAAGGGGTGTGTGTGTGTGTGTGTGTGTGAAGATGTTGACAGTGAATCTGGATAAGGAGTATATGAGTTTTTTTCTTTCAACTTTTCTGTGGGCTTGAAAAATGTCAAAATTAGAAATATGTAGAGATCATATTTTAAAAATCATACTGGTAGTAAGTAGTAGAACCTGGGTTTGAATTCAGGTCTTAATGTAATGAAGGTTCATGTTCTTTCCCTTAAATCTCATTGTATATATTTGCAGAACTAGTTCATGTACAAAAAGAACACTTTTTTTTTTCAAATTAGTGATTATTAAAATTTCTGAATATGAGCCCTGGGAAACTCAAGCCTTTATAACATGATGTTTAGTACGTAAACATTTTGTGCTACCGGAGGACACATTCCCTAATTTCATGTTCAATAAGCACTTTGAAAAGGAGCATTTACTGTTCTTTGGGGCCCTGTTGTTGGTGCACATACTGAAAACGCTTCTGCTGCAATTCTTTTTATTAATGAATGCTTCTAGAAAACATCCATTTTTCTACTTGTTCTAGCTAACCATGTATAGATTTATTTATTTATTTTGATGATAGAAGGGAATCAAATAAAATTTAATTATACCATATTCATATTTAAGAACTTATTTCCATATATAAGAGTCCTTACAACCAGGTATCTCAGATTCATTATGTAAACGGAAGTTATAGCTGAAATTTGCACAAGACAAGAAAGCTTCACACTGAAAAGTCTTTAACCTTGGGGTCAGTCATGGCTTCAGAGAGACACATTCCAAAATCTAAAATCTGGGATTAGCCTCGGGGTGCAGGGTGCTATGCTAGGTGCTTTACCTTTCCCACCCCATTGAATCCGCTCTAGAGCAGAAGGGGTAAGAGTTAAGAGTGTGGGTTTGAATTTTGGTCCCGCCATTATTAGCTGTGATCGTTAGCAAATGATTTAACCTCTGAGCTTTTTTCTTCTGTATAAAATGGGGATGATGATAATAATAATATCTACCTCATAATTATTGTTAGAATCCATTGTGAAATAATGTATGCAAAGTACTTAGCAAAGCACCTGGTTACTGTAAAGTCTTAATAAATGGAAAATGCTATTATTATTTTTAAAAATTTAATTGGGCACCCATTCTATATTCTTATTTGCTAAATCTGAAAACCCTAATCAGCCCATCAACCACTGGTGGCTGGATTAGGAGCAGGGGCTGCAGCAGAGGATGGGAGAAGTTGTAGGTTTGTTAGTATAAGGAATGAATCATGAAATTCTGAAAGTATTAATTTGGAAGATTATCTTTCATTTGCTTTTTCCTTTATCTGAATAGACAAAAGTCCTCAGAAATATCAGAAACATGCAAAAAGAAGTAACAGTTATATCATCATCCAAACTGTGGCCTCACAAAATAAAGAGATTAATAACTCAGGATTCTAACTGTTCATTTTCAAAACATAGATTGAGAATATATGTGAGTTGATTACAAATACAGGTATTCCTGTGTATATAAACATGCGAAGTTCTTTTTGTCCATCAATAAATGCATAGCTTGCTATTTTATTTATTTTAAAATACTTATTATCAATGTAGCTAATTTTTTATTCTTATTTTTTTAGAGTCAGGGCCTCACTCTGTTGCCTGGGCTAGAGTGCAATGGTGCAATCATAGCTCACTGCAACCTCTAACTCCTGGTCTCATGCAATCTTCCTGCCTCAGCCTCCTGAGTAGCTATGGCTACAGGTGTGCACAACCATGCCTGGTTAATTTTTTAACTTTATTCTGTAGAAGTGGGGTCTCACTATGTTGCCCAGGCTGATTTCGAATGCCTGGCCTCAAGTGATCTTCCACCTTGGCCTCCCAAAGTGCTGAGATTCCAGGTGTGAGCCACCATGCTTGGCCCAATGTAGCTAATTTTAATGGGAACGCATCTGGTGTTTTACTATTACTTTTGTTTTATGATGTATTTTCTAACATTAAGAAAATTTTCTTCTATTCCTAATTTACTATGAATTTTTTTCATTTGTTAATTAGAAACTTTGAATTTTAGCAAGTGCCTTTTCAGGCTTTATGAATATAATAATACAATTTTCTCCTATATTTTATTTATGTAATGAATAGAATTAGTAAACTTCTTAATTTTGAACCAAGTCTGTATACCTGGGTTCATATTCTAGCTAGTGATTAATGATCTTCCACTAATGCAGTGTGACTCTGGGCAAGTCATTTAACCTTCTGTGTGTTTTTTCTTGTATAAAGTGGAAATAGTGTTGTTGTGAAGAATAAATGAGTTAATAGGTATAAACTGCTTAGGATGTATGTTACCTTTAATGTTAGAAAGAGAAAAATAAGAATATATTGCTTGTATTTGCATAAAGAAATACTGAAAGACTACAGAAGAAACTAGGGTGTACTTGACTACACATTTTGGCTCCATGCTGAATGGCTGAATGTTAAAAATCAATAAGTGGCTAAGCTCAAGGCTGGAGTCAAATATCACCATCACAAAACAACCTTCTGGGATACAAGAAAGTATATATAAACATGTATATAAATGTTTGGTTATAATTACTACTTTACTATTGAAATTTATTAGTCACGGTTAAAAAGTTTGACATTATAGTCCAGAGGCAATAATTCTTTTTTAGCACTGTAAGCTGCTATGGGATATTCTACTGGACACTTTAAATACCAAATAGTTTCATTCTGCTAACTGCAGTTAGTGTAGGAACAAGAGCCTTGTTTAGCCAGGCCTGGAAGTGCAAGGTCCTGCTGATGGTGCTATTGCCATTGTGCTACTTATTTTGTCTTCTTCCCTGGTAGTAACTAAAATAAAGACTTACCTCCTCAGCTCCCAGACCTGAAGATTTGGAAAATGGTGATGGTGCACTTTCAGTGAAGCAATCCTGTCAAGTCTATACAGAGACTTCAGATTATTGTCCTCACTTATATTCTGTATTCTTAATACATTCACTTGGGGAAAAACACTTGTCATTAAACATTGGATCTAGAAATGTAGCATTAGAAAAACAAAACTGGCTTCCCAGATGATAAATTGCATCTGAATTTCCATCTTATTTCAGCTTTTGCTTTATGCACATCAATTTTAACAGTCTCTCTAGGGGAAAATAATAAATGACATTGAAGTAGGTATTTAGTTCCTCAGCTTCCACAGTAGTGAGAGCCACACAAAAGCCAAAATGCATGTGTTGGCTAAATTCTGAGGCCCAAGACAAACCTTGATGCATCATCATATAAAGTTATTCAAAGTGGAACCTTGTGTATGTATTATATATTAATAATTTTTAAAATAATAAGATATTTTAAAAATGAGTCTGCATCACTTATTTACTTAGAATATTATGCCTTTACTTGTTTAAAACAAAGAGTTACTTATTTTCTTGTAAGAAAAAAAAAGACTGCCTTAATCTATACTCTTAGTCCTAAGAAAATATGTGTAGTCTTTTATCACAAAAGCTAGGTTAGTCCCAACAGCAACAATGATATACCAATAGTAGATTATTTATCACAATTTATTTATTGGTCACTAAAATTTATTCCTAAACCAGAATTCACAGTGAGCAAGCATGGTTTTCTATGAAAGACATTCTAAAAAATCTGCTCCTATAGCCCTAGGTCTCATGGTCTCAAGGTCACAGGTCAACCATCTTTGGGATGATTAAAATAAACTGTTTGACATTGTCGAAAAGCTCTTTGCCCTTTGTTGTAAATAAACTTAGAAACTCAGTTTTAGGTTGGCAAGATACACAGTAAGCATAAACAAGAAAAAATCTTGGCCTTAACTTGACTAATGTTTATTTTCTTAGTGTCCTTAAGATAAACATTTTGTAAATATTTTCGGTTTTCACATTTATTTCTATTACAGGAGGTAATGGCTAGTTCACCACTTCGCATTCATTTTCATAGCATCTATGTTAAACAATCTCCCTGATTTTTGAGATTCTTCACTAAACTGTCCATTTGAGACTTGTGGCCTCTGGTGTCAGCTTAATTTTAATCAAGGATAAAACAGTAATAAATGATAATTATAATTTTCTACTGCCACACCTTGTGATATCTATTATATATCTTTATTTTCAAATTTCCTGAATTGTTTTTTATAAATATAAATATCTCTTGTAAATAGCTTGTAGCTGGATATATTTCATACAGTCTCTTACTTTTAATAAGCTGGTTACATTTATACCGTGAGTTACTGATTATGTTGAGGATGATTCCTCCAATTTTATTCTATGCTTGCTACTTAACCACAATTCCTAGTTGTTTCTTCCCCTTGCCTTCCACCCACTTTCTTGCCTCTTACTGCATTGTTTTAGTTTTCTCTGATCCAACTTTTTGTTTCATGAGTTTGAAATTGTCAGAAAGATCTGAGGCTATATCACATTTATAAAAAAGAAGTAATTAGAAAAAAATCACATATTTTTAAGTACTGATTATTAAATTAGAAAATAACAATAGATAGCTTTAATAGAAGAATGGACACAACTGAAGAATGAATTAATGAGCATAAGATCAAGACCAAAGATTTTCCCAGAATGCAGCAAAGAGATAAAAAGATCTTAAATCTGAAGAAAAAGAAAAAAGTTAAGAATGTTTTCTGATATTGTTATGTATACAGAGAAAGGGTGACTCCTATATTTTAGTCAAGCTCCAAATGTTCCAGCTTTGGCCTAGTTGGAATTCCAGAAGGACAGAAGAGGGAGTCAATAGTGAAAAAAACAGTAGTAGAGAATTCTTAGAATGAAGGAAGATTTGTGTTCTCAAGCTAAAAGAACCCACTGAGTGCCAAAAATAATACAAAACACCACCACCATGAACAAAAAACTCTATATCTAGACACACCATAACAGAATTTTAAAGCTTCAAGAAAATCCTAACAACTTCCAGAGGGGAAATCTTAAAGAGAGACAAGAAGACTGATATCAGATTTCTCATCAGCAACGTTAGATGGAAGATGACCTTGAAACATTTTATGAAACTGCTATAATCTTAATACAAAAACCAGACAAGGACAGCATGAAAAAGGAAAATAATACAGGCCAATTATGTTTATTAACACAGATGCAAAAAAATCATAAGCAAATACCACCAAACCAAAATGAGAATTCATATCATAAGAGATACATCTTACATCTCATAGATTAGGAGAAATTAAGAGATCTGATAATGCAAAGGTTGGGGAAAATGTGGAGTAGTGAGACTTTTATACATTTCTGTAGGATTTTAAATTGGCATAACCCCCTAGGAAAAAAAATAGTGTTACCTAATAAGCTTACGGATATATGTATCTCATGAGCCAAAAATACCAGTAGTAGGTACATACCTTAGGGGGAATCTCTTGCACATCCTTACCAGTAGATATATACAAACATGTTCATAGCACCATTGTTACTAGTAGCAAAAGAAGAAAAAAGTAGAGGGGTCCAGGTGCAGTGGCTCATGCCTGGAATCCTAGCACTTTGGGAGGTTAAGGTGACAGGATCACTTAAGGCCAGTAGTTTGGGACCAGCCTGGGCAACATAGCAAGACCTTGTCCCTACAAAATATAATTTAAAAAAATCAAAATATTTGTGCCTCTGTAATATTCTGAAATAAAAGAAAACATAATGAAAGGAAATAAAGCAAAATAGAAAAAGTAAAAAAAAAATAAAATAAAATAAAAAAATAAATGTAGTCATCTGATTGGATGAGGAATATTGCTCAATGTTGTGTAATACCCCAAAAAGATACCTTAGGAGAAACACATTGGCTCCTGGAAGCTGGTCTAATAGCCTAAAGACAGAAAAAATGCAGTCTTTAAGCAAGACATTTCATTAAAAAACTTGTAAAGACAGGCCGCCCTAATTGTGCATGAACAGGGCAAACCAAGAACCCAGCTCAGATATGCAAGTTTCAGCTAAAATGGCACCCAGCAAAGTGAGGACTGCCTGTACAGAAAGAGAGAATAAGTACTGGGGATTTATTTATTTTTTTTTTTGGTATTTTTGTACACTGTCTTCACAACCCCAATGAAAATGAAAAAGAATGCAGAAAAATGTCTCATTAAAAAAAGCTGCCTGAAACATTTCCCTGAATCTAGTACAATGGGTTTAAATTTAGGTAAATCCTGTAACATTTCAGAATATTCTCAACTAAAACCCACAAAAACCTTTCTGATAAAATTAAACAGCAACTAAATTTAAAAAAAAAATGTAAAAAAAACATTAGCCAGCCATGGTGGCTGTCCTAGCTGCTGAGGAGGCTAAGCCAGGAGGATCCCTTGAGCCCAGGAGTTTGAGGTTATGATTGGGCCACTGCACTCCAGCCTGGGTGGCAGAGCAAGACTGTCTCTAAAACAAACAAAAAAAAGGGAAGGAAGGAAGGAAATGTAAAGGAATGGTAAACACAAATTTCTGGACAATTTGTGGGAGTAGACAATGAGAAGGGAATGAGATCAGGAGTGAGGCATACATGAACTGCTTCAATATTGTTGACAATATTTTGGCTTTTAAGTCAGGCCCTGGTTATGAGAGTGTTCATTTTATTATCAATTTAGTATTATATTTACTTTATTCTTTATACTTTTAATAATATTTAAGAATACTTTATACTTTTCCTTATTTTAAATTTTACTACAAATTCAATGTTACCCATATTAAATTTTACTACAAATTCAATATACACACATATATATGTACAAAAGAAAAATATATATGAAATAGCACAGAAATAAAAATAGTTTTTAAATGGATCTGAGGGAAAATGACATTCTATACCTAAACAAAGTGGGAATAATGACATTTTAAGACATGCAGAGACTCCGAAAATGTATCATTCACAGTATCTCCCTGAGATAATTACTAGGACATATTCTCCAGGAAGAAGAAAAATAAAAAGAGAAGGAAGATTGATTGGGATGTAAGGAGCAATGTGAGCAAAGATATTAGTAAATGGCCATTATCAAGTGTAAATAAGAGGGGATTAGGATGGTTAAATATCTGGAACAAAATACAGTCAATCCCTCGGTACCCTCCGTGGGATTGGTTCTAGGAGCTTCCACGAATACCAAAACCCTCAGATGCTTGAGTCCCTTATGTGAAATGGTGTAGTACTGTATTTGCATATAACCTAAAGACATCCTCCTGGACACTTTAAACTATCTCTAGTTTACTTAGAATACCTAATACAATGTAAAGGTTATATAAATGATTGTTATACTGTATTTTTATTTGTATTGTTTTTATTGTTGTATCAATATTTTTTATTTTTTCAAATATTTTAGATCCACGATTGATGGAATCTGCTGATGTGGAACCCGTGGACACAGAGGGCAAACTGTATTCAGGTGAGATCAATATAATTGATGGAAAAGAGAGGGAGCAAAGTGAAGTATGTTAAAGAATTTTTTTTTTAGTGGGAGATGCTATAAATGTTGATTTTAATTCTATGTGTATTACAAATTTAAAGTTGAAAATACAGTGAATAGAACAAGATCTACCACTTTTCAAGCCACTGGACCAAAAAAAAAAACCAACAGAAACTCAGTCTAACAAAACGCAGGGACGAAAACTCACATTGGCTTATTTATAGTGACCTTTTTCTAGCACTTCAAAACTCTCAATTTAATGGTTTGTCCAGAATGTGGCTGCCAATTAACAACAATAATAATATATCAATTAAAATAATAGTTGTTTACCAAGTATATATTATCTCCCAACCATTGTATTGAGCGCTGCTATGCCATTTTCTCACTTAATCCTTCCAGTGACTCCATGGGCTAGTTCATGTTACAGAAGACAAAACCAGAGCAGAGAGTAAAAATATTTGACAAAGATCATGCAGCTAGGAAGAGGCGTGCAGGGGGATTCTAATCCAGGTCTGTTTGACTCCTGCCACAGCCTGGATTCTTTACCATGTACTATATTTCTTGTTAACTCTCTACTGAAAGTTAGATTTTATGTGTTCTAGCCTCTTTCCTTCTGAAATACCATCAATTCATCATCTCACACTTGGATCATGCATCATTCTCTCTTGCTTTTCTTTCTCCCTAGTTTTTCTCCCTTATAACACACCGTTACATTCATGTCATTTCCCTCAAAATTTTGAACCAAGTCTAGCTGTTTTTCAAAAGCCTCCAAAATATATAGCCACATCCCAATATAATTTGCCACCATTATCTATTACTAATACTCACCGTCCTTTCAAGAGCGGTACCCTTACTCTTCCCCAAGCACCTGATTTTTGTGTGTTTATTTCTGGTCAGTCTTATCCCCCTTCCAACTTTCTGATAACCACTCTGTGAATTTGCCTCTCTTTCCTGCACCGTAACTGCTTAGCCTATTTTTCTCCTTTCTAAATGTGTGTTTAATCATCTTTCCCACCTGATTTGGGTGAAGTGTCATCCTTTTTGATTAAGCCAATCATTGTGGGGTTCTATCCCCTTTGTCAATGATTGGTTTAGGGTTGAAAATGTAACCCAATTCCAGCAAATGAAATGTGAGAGGAATCTGATGTGGGCTTCTGGGAAAGGCATCTTCACTGATAACAGATTCACAAGGATACAGAAGGCTTTGTCTGCCTCTGGATGTTGGTGGCTGAAGATAGAGCTCTTGGACCTCCTAGTTGATCTCTGATCCTGTGGGAAGCAAGTTGACATGAGGATAACTGAGTAGAAAGATGGAAAGAATGGATTCTCCTACCTTATTTAAGGTAGTAAATATTCTAACTGTTTAAGCCATTTTTAATTTGGTTTATAATTGCACCCAAAAGCTGCAGGAATGACCTGGGAGACTCTCTTTCTTATATCATGTCTCACCCATTAGCAAATCATGTTGACCTTGCCTTTAAGAATCTGCTCAGAATTCAGCTACTTTTCATCACCTGCTGCCACATAGGCTCCAAAAACATCATCTCTCTCAGGGATTATTTCCACAGCATCCTCCCTGCCTTCTCCCTTGTTCCCTTTCAGTTCATTCACCACACACTATCCAGAGTGTTCCTCGTAAAAAGTAGGTCAGATGATGTCACATGTCCCCTTAATACCATCCAAAGGCTTCTATTCTCACTCCAAAAAAGATCCCAAGTTCCCGTTATGGCCTACGAGGCTGTGCAGGCTGTAGCTGTCAGCTGCCTGTTGGCCCTTTCACTCTCTTTCAGCCACACAGGCCTTCTCGTTGGGTCTTGTACACACCCAGTATGAAACGCGGAGCCTTTGCACTGACCGTTTCCTCTGCATGAAACTCTCACCCTAAGACATCTGCAAGTCTCATGGCCTCCAGACCTTTGCTCAAATGTCTCCTTGTCAGGGAGGCCTTTTCTGAGTGTCCTACTTAAAATAGCACAACCTCCCTGGCCCTATCATACTCTATTCCCCGTCATTTTTCTTCATTGTGCTTATCGGCTCCTGACATATTTTGAATTTGCTTATTTCTTTATTGTCTAGAATATAATCACAGGGTCAGCACTGTGATGGCAGTGACTATCTATTTTATTCACTGCTCTATCCCCTTGAGAAGTGCCCGGTACATGGTAGGTACTCAACAAATATTTATGGGATGAAAAAATTAATGAGGGCATCCTGAGTTATGTGATTTTAAAATTTATGTTTAAAGTAGTCATGGTAGGTGTATATAATTTATTTAAATGCATCAAAGTTACCATTATTATCTATGCAATCACTGTATGTGTATGATTCCTCCATAGAAACAAATCTAAAAAAATAACAGAACAGTAGTGATGGCATCCCCAAAGAAACCATTTAATTTTCATGAATATTTGATTTTTACACTATAATTAGGAGCCTATGATGTTATTATTTTTAAAGGTATATTACTCTCTGTTAGCCAGACTTTGCCTCATTTCTGTGAAGTGTAAAAAGGGAACACTAAAGCATCTTATATGCATAGATAGACAACTAAGTTACATTATCTTTTCTGTACCCCAAGAGGCTAACATGGTGTCTCGCAAAGAGCTCAGTAACTATGTGTGGACTTAAAACAAATGATAAAAGGGAAAATGAAGAGGGCCAGCAAATGTCCCTGGCAGTCACAGATTCCAGGGTCCACCCACTTCCCTCCTCATTTCCTCCCATGATGACTCAGGTGTGTGGTTGGGAAGAGGACTCTGGGGCCCCAATCCCTGGTCCAAGTCATAGACAACCACTGGTGAGCCATGTGACCTTCAGGAAGTCACCCAGTCTTTCTGGGAAACCTCATTTTTCTTCTCTGTGAAATTGAAAGAGGATATTCACTATCCTATTCATTCAATAGGGATGTTGTGAGGAATAAAAGCTAAGCACAAGCCCCTAAGCACAGTAGGTAGCACATCTGAAGTGCTAAATGCATATGAGCTCCTGTTATAACAGGAATTTCACTTTCTTTTCTTCTTTCTGCGGGTGCAGGAATGCCAGGGATCTAAATGCACACACGTTAGTGACTTCCTAAGAGACACAGAGGAATGGAGAGGCCTGTTGGTGGGGAGAGGGGAAATGCCCTCTCAATGGAAGCAAGGAAAACTGGGTGAGGTGGGAGTAACCCTTGGCACCTCTCTCATACCTTGTACTCCTTTGCCCAAACAAATGGCTGGGGCTTGGGTTGGAGATGCCAACTCCTCCCCCAAGTACTACCAGTGGGAATTTAGTCACGTAGGGGTTAATGGAGAGAAAAAAAACGAAACACCTTTCTATGAACACGTGCCCCACCTCCCACCACCATCATGTGATTAAACAGATCCTAGACCCTCCTGTGAGGTGCTGGCATGGATCACCCGTCAGAATCGCCCCAGGGCAGTGTGGAGGCTCATGGGACCCACAGCAAGAGGACCAGGCCCATTCCCAAAGGACTACCTCCTAAAATCAAGGAATCCACCCACAGACACATTAGATGCTAAACCTGCTCTAAGCCAGGGGACCAGAGGAAGAAATTCTGGGCCATTTTAGAAAACCATTTTGTCCCAGCTTCCATTAACCAAGAGGTCAGAATTGCAAGGGGCAGACTTTTAAAATCACTAAGAGTTTCTTAATGATTATAAAAAGGATATTTATCTGTCCTGGACAAATTTTTCATTTCACTGGACAAAAAGCTAAAATGTCCAGCTGGAAGCCTGACATCTGTGGTGGTCAAGGTTCACTCGGTCCCAGAAAGCCCCTGGGTCTGCACCCCACCATGTTTGCCATTACAATGAATTGAATCTC
This sequence comes from Cheirogaleus medius, assembly GCA_008086735.1. NCBI lineage: Eukaryota > Metazoa > Chordata > Mammalia > Primates > Cheirogaleidae > Cheirogaleus > Cheirogaleus medius. Next base: position 26,965,074 of record VBSM01000483.1, read on the forward strand.
CCTCTCTCGAACCTTGTGTTTAGTAACATTGTCTTGATGCAACACGATAATAATGCTGCTTTGCTTATTCTCAGCTTATTAAATGCAGTTTCAAAGTAGATTGAAGGTGATGGGGTGAGCTATGAGGATTATAAGAGGCAGTGACTGAGACCTCAGAGTCCTAGATAAAGTAGATCAGATTATGATTTTACACAAGGCACTGCGCAGACTGCTGAGAGCTGCCCCTGGCCTTAGACTCTAGTACCGCAGTCCTCAGCCCAGGCGTTGGCCAGGATCACAGTCTATTATAGCAGTACGGCTAGAGAGCTTAAAAAAAAATCTGTGGTACCTTTTTTCTGGGGTTGAAACCATTTTTAGAAAGGTTGTGCTTCAGAGTTTTAAATATATTTAGAATCACATAAAGGCCTTACATAGACCCTTTGGTTACATGAAAAAAATATCACTGGTGGGAGCCCATGGGAAGAGGTGGCATTGATAACTCACACTCACATAGAGCAGCATTTTGAAACAGTTTTGTCTTCTGGGTTGTTTGGTTTGGTTTTGGTTTTGTCTTTTGCTTTTAATATTTACATTTTTAAATTTGCTTTTCATTTTTTATTTAAGATTCATTTTGGGGAGGAGCAAATTTTTCATTTTGTTTTGATCTCTTGCTTTTTTAAGAATGTACTTTATCCTAGTTCTTCAGGAATGTTTGTAGTTCTTCACGATGAAATTTTTATGAATATTATTTCAAAGCAGAGGGACAGTGAAGGAGAGTTCAGAGATGTTTATTTATTACAATCTCTTTTTGTGTTTCAGGTTATGCAACTCACTTTTCAATGTCATAGAAGCATTTTGCTTCCCAAAAGTGTCATCATAGGCACTATATGCATATAGACAATATATATGGCATAATAATTTTGCAATATTAGTTGAATTTTTCACCTTCAAGTTAGTCTCTCCATTTCAAGGAGATCCTATTTTCATTGCCAAATGTGTGAATGTGTGTGTGTTAGAGGAAGTGGGGAGGAGAGAGAAGAGTATCACAGAATAGAAAGCTGGCCAGAAAGAAAACAAAAATCTCTTTGCTTCTGGGCAGAGTCCCAGGATGGCAGCAGAAAGACCCAGATAGGGAAAGAGTGTGTGGGCTTTTAGGTACATGGTCCATAGGCAGCTTTATAGAAATTTCTGTGACTCATGTGGCAAGACAGCAATAGAAATATTTCTGTATCCTGAAACTGTGATCTAGTGTGATATGGCTTCTGGTGGTCCTGAAAGGTCCATGCAGACATGGAGAAAGCATCTCAGTGGTGACCTGCATGGACCAGATTGCACCTTCTCACATGCCCCTTAGCATTACGAAGGTCCCCACTCTAAGACACAATCCTTAAAAGATTGGGAGGAGGTGGGTGGGAAGCAATGAATTGACAAGGTTAAAGTGCTGCTATCCAAGTGGGATTAGAGGTTAAGCTGAATAATTGAAGCCAAATGTAGTTAAATCTTTGCAAAATTGAATTTGTTGCCTGAGGTTTATAACCACTCAATGTGCCTTGATTTTTTCAATGAATATATTTTTTAAATAATTTCCCTTAAAATGAGTTGTATTTTAAGTGCATATAAAGTTAAATAGTATGTTCCAAATAAAAAAAATGTCAGGAAACTTTTTTTTCCCCTCATTCTATACTGTTTCTAGCACAAGAATAGTGTCTGACACATAATAGTGCTCAATAATTACTAAATTAAGAAATAAGCTAGATATTTAAAAAAACAGTTTCATTAAAGTGAATATACTTTGTAAAGAAAATAATCATTCCCAAATTTATTTAATTTTAATTTTCTGCATTGGATTTTCTTGGAGAGATGCATGCCTAAATAAAGGAGTTTCAGTTTTAAATATAGCAATGAATAGTTTATGGCAATACACAAACTTGGAGAAGGTACATAAATATAATGTTACAACAATAAAAGTAGTATAAACGCTTCCAATAAATGCATTTTTGGAATTCATAAGATTTTGATTTGGAGTATTTTTGACTTAATTATATTGGATAAAAGCTGAGAGTTAGAGTAGAGTAGATGGTTTGGGAATGTTTCCAGGAAAGGACCTTAGAACAGAGAAATAAAAGAATTTGGGGACAGCAGAGGCTGGAGCCATCAACATTTCCAAGATGAATTTTTGTAAACATGAATTAGTGTCATACATGGTTCTCCTAGTACCACCAGTCACCTACTTATATACTGTGCTAAGTCCATTACAGTCATTAGAGTAAGTACTGTCATTAGCGCCAAAGAGAGGTTGAGGGACTTAGGGTCACACCACTAGTCGGCAATAAAGCCAGGACCCCAGACTAGGCCATCTTACTCCAGAACCCCTATCAACCTGACATTAACCTTATATAGTGGCTTATATATTCAAATATAACCCTATATATTGGGAACATTCTCATTTTAACTCAAAATCATGCTGTAAAAGTGCATCTCACTGGCTCCAAATAATAAGCTTAATATTATCAGTTGAGATCTGGAATGCCATCCAGTGAATGACTTAGATTTTCAGCTGTATTGGCTCACCGGAGCTGACTATGCACATCTCTTCCCACCTCCACATTCAGTAATGTCATGATAGTAGCTTAAAATTAGCCATGGTGAGAGCACGTACCACAGACATCAGCAAATGCTAGAAATCAGGACTTCTCAAGAAAAGTTTTTTTTTCAGAGAGCTGGTTGTTAAACATTTACCAGCACACCGATGGGCCTACGTCTACTTTTGTCCCAATTTAATATATCTTCTTCTTTTATAAAAATTATCCAGAAATCCCAAGTAGGAAAGTTAATGATTAGAACTGATAATATATTAGTGCCAGGTTATAACCACTGTTTCTTACTTCAGGATTACTTTTAATTCATGAAGTTTCAAAGAAATTAAGGAGATAACACTGACTAGTTTGTTCACAAATAACTTGGACTTCTCGTGCCAGATCGCATTCACCCCACCCTCCATCCGTACTATATGTAGTGCCGACTGCAGACTGACACTTTTGGCAGCTTGGTCTTTAGCAGCCACTTGATTCAGCGTCTCCTATTCATCCATCATGTATGTGGGGGCCTTTACTAACAATGTTGAAAGGAAGTGTCAGCAATGTCACTTCACTTGGAGAGATGATGGAAGAGCTGCACAGGAGCCTATGTGCTTTCATATCTCAGGATAGAGGAGGACGTAGATACTGTAGGATGCATGCAGCTTTTAAGTGTTGTTGGTTTAGTAGAATAATGGAGTCGAATATTTCATAAGAATACCTGTACCTTAAAAGAGAACAGCTGACCCAACAAATGGAAAGAAGACTTAAGTGAATAGGAAATTTCAGGAGGGTCCCTAAAAATTAAAAACGCTCCTTAATTGTGGCTATTACAAGAATTGGTTTATAGTTTGCTGAACTGACAAGATATCATTAACCATTTGTAAGTTCATTACTATTTTATCATCTCAATCTTTTTTAATCAAGCAGCAAAATGAGGGCTTTATCCTTAGCCTATGTGATTTCATACAATTTTAGCCATTTTTGAAAGAACATCTAGATCTATGAATTCAGGGATGGTGCATTCTGGACAGAGTGAGCTCTCATAACAGACAGAAGGGGTGGCCACTGCCCAGTGGTCCTGAGACCTGGTCATCTTGCTGAAAACATACATGAATTCAAGCAGCTCTCTTATTCCCTCGGATTTGACAGTCAAGAAGGCGGTAAATTTGTGTTTAACTTAGTTGGGCAAGAAAACATTTAGTACACATTCTACAATTTGGCTCAGAGAAAACTGAATTCCATCTGAATGCCATCTGTCATCCTGTAGAAAACAGATGAAGATGCAAGTTGAGTTCCTAGAGTCAATCTGAAAATTGGTGAGAGTTACTGCGTGTAGAAGTGGTTGAACAAATTATTTGTTTGTGTTTGGGACTTTAGTCATACGTTCTAATAATTAGCCTTATATAGCATTACTATGTGCCTAGCATTGCTCTATGTGCTTTGCATTTATTAACAAAATCAGTTTTCAAATCACCTATGAGATGAGTACTTTAAGTATCCCAATTTTACTGATGAGGAAACTGAAATTCAGAGAGGCAAAGTAACTTTGCTCAAGGTCACCGGATTCTTAAGGATGCAGTGGGCTTGTAAAAGTTGAACCCCCATAGTCAGCTCCAGAGTCTATGCTAACTTCTACTTTTATTGTCTCTCTAAGTCAGGCAGTCATAAGTACAGGTGAGTGCTAATAATAAATGCATTCCTTAGGGTTAAAATTTTCAAAAAATTTAAGCCAGGAATAACGTGAAAGCATTCATCATTTCCAACAGGCTTAATAGGAGCAGGGAAAATGGTGCTTTGGAGAATGGAAAGGCAGTGCTGAGCCTAGTCTATTTTTCTTCCAGACGTACCTGTTAAGTGCAATGATGAAGAATTTACTTGTTAAGAGAAGCTATCTCATACTAGAATCTACCATTTACCATATTTTGTAATTTTTCCTTATGTCGGACACATTCACAATCTTAGAGTCTTGTTTCTATGTCTTTTGTATTCTAGAAATTATCAATAAGAACTACAAGGACACCCTCTTAGGTAACCTTTTTCATCGTCTGGGTTTTCTAACAGAAGGAAATAATCTCTGCACTCATATTAGTGCATAGTCACAGTAATGGAATGGCAATTCCTGGGGCATTTTTTCCTTTTGAGAAACATACATTTTTTAAAGTAGAAGGAAAAAGATTTGTTCTATGTTTTCAGGGTCCCTCACTAAATACGCCCCTATACGTGCACATAGACAATCAGGATACTGGTCCTGAGACTCCAGCAGTCATGTTCTCCCAGGCCTGTTTCTGCTCCATGCTGGCACCTTCTGCATCTGTCTTGGACCACCCACAGAGCTCATTAATACTCATAGCCAAAGGGTAATGAGATTGGGAAAGGAAAAGTTGTCTCTTACTCATCTTAAATGTGCTATGACTTTAATCTTTTACATATATTAAAATTCATCATACAGCAGTTAAATCAGTAATATTGCTCTCTCAACAGCAGCTCAATAATTAATTTTCTACTGCTGAGAGTAAATGTTAAAGAATCAATTCTTATTTACATTTAATTTTTCCAACAGCATATTAACCTTATAATGCCAGAAACTTAAGGAGAATAATGTAGCAATGGAAGGAACAGAATCATAGAATGTCCGAGTTGGAAGAGACCTTAGAGATTATCTAGCACAATGTTCTCCCCAGCACAGGAGAAACCAAGGCCAGGAGAGGTGAAATGACTCACATAAAGTCACAACAAATGTTTGTGTTAATCTTTGAAAAAGTCAATAGAGGTAAAATGTCATTGTTTCTAGACCATGGTTTCTCAGTGTTGGCAATATTGACATTTTTGACCTGATGATTCTTTGTTGTGGCAGGGGAGCTGTCCTGTGCATTGTAAAATATTTAGCAGCATCCCTGGCCTCTACCCACTAGATGCCAGTAGCCTCCCTGCAAAGTCATGACAATCAAAAATGTCTCCAGACATTTGTCAAATGCCTCTTGGAGAGGGGAGCAAAATTGCTCCCTGTTGAGAGACACTGGACTTGGCATTATTTAAAAAGCAAAGTTCTGGGCCTTATTCCAAGATAACATGAGAAGCTAAGGATTATATTAATATTAATATTGTGGGGTTCACAGAAGTCTTTGCTACTGGAAATTGTTCACGTGAGCCTTTATGCAATTGTAGCCTACACAATGATGGACATGAAATAGTTAAATGGTAACACCCCTGCACTGTATGTTACTAGGACATAAAGCATTATTCTGCTGCTTCCCAGAAAGGAAAATCCATTCTCAGCTTGAATCCCCACAAGAAAGTAAAGCTTTTTGGCCTAATGGGATTTAAAACCCCACTTTTATACACGTGTACTTCCCAGGGCATGGAATATGCTGGTTGTAGGGAAAAGAATACAGCTGACACATAGTTAGAGGATGTTCTCTGATCAGAGAGCTAGATATGGAGTCCTGCACATTAGTTAGCCATTAGTGAAGTAGGAAATTAGCATTTCACAGAGTGTTTTGAAAGAATTTGAAGACTTCTGTTGACCTCGGTTAACAGAAAGTCAGAAGGAACGCAAAGACTTCATTTTGAGTAAGGGTATAAGCAGAGATTGAGAGCAGAGGACTGAAGGAAGAGGCAAATATTTTATTGTGGATACTATGGGGTATGCATGCAAAGGTGTACACACCAGACGAGAAGCGAGACCCTTCTCTCAGCCCTGGTGTCCAAGGACTATCATCCATTGCTCCATCCTTACGGAGGAGCCACTGATTGCTGAAAGAAGCCTTGAAGCTGACCTTGGTGCTTGCGTCCCTCCCCTGGGCCTGCCTTTGATAGAAAGTGGCAGCTGCAGTGGACAGTTCATTCTCCCTGTCACTTTCTGCCCCATGACCTTGTCTGTAGGAGGTGGTTTCCTCCTCCCTCGTGCAAGCATAAACCCCAGAGTTTGGGGGTCTTAATGACCTTGAAGCCAACCCTCAAACAATAGGGGACACAGCCAGTGAATACATGTTCCAAACTCCTGTCTTCAAGTGGACTATTCTGGAAGACATTCTGCAGATTTCCAGTGGAATCAAGTCTCTTACTGCTCACAGCAGTGACCTCTATAACATGTCACCTACATTGGGGTTTCCTTCTTCCCTGTCTCATTCTTTTGCTCCTCACTCCTGCTTCTTGCAATCACCTCCCAAATAAACAAACTGATCCAAAGTTCTTGCCTTGGGCTCTGCTTCAGAGGAATACAGACTATAGAACCCCACTGTATAGTATTCATATTCATTCTAAATATTTGAATCCAAATTAGCTATATGGTAAAATGTATCTGATTCTCACTCCAGAGTTTGAGTTAATTTATTCTCAATAGCCATTTTGTCATCCTCACATAGCCTGGAATTAAAGAACTTCTTTTTTTTTTACACATAAACAATATATTTTAATTTTCAGACTTCTTTCCTACCTCTTCCTACACTCTCCTCCCGTATAAAACAAAAAGGAAACAGGTACTTGGAACATTTAAAAGACCAATTTCACAGAACATCTACCTAGGAACTAGGAGCAGTTTTTGATACATTCAGTTACACTAACAGTATGGTATGGTTTAAGGTCAGTAATTTTTACTAACAAATACTTTTTTTCTCCCCACTACAATTCCTTTCTTTTTCCTTAAGACAAGACAACTAAGTCTCAGCAGAAATACTCATTAGGTTATTACACATTCTTCTCTCTCCTTAAAGTTGCTGTATATTTACAGAATTCGTGATTCCATCACTGCTTCCATTTTTGATGCCACTTTGTATATAGATAGCACTTAATTATGGAGAATAGGAAAAAGCACAACTAAAATAAGGAAGAAGATATATGATTTATTTTAAACATTCTGCCAATCAACCAGAACCACATATATAATAGATTTCACTTTATCACATGGTATATGAAAAAATTTAATGGTGTCATGCATTTTCTTTTGTGCATGTCTGTTTCTGAATTTGACTCACTTAAACCCAGCAGAACTCATTTGCAAGGGCACATATTCTTCCTTGTTTAGCCAGAAGAAAATCCAAAGCCAATCTACTTAGAAAAACAATGCTGCTAAAACTTTTAACTTCAGATTGTATTAATATGAGGCTAAGATCTTCTGTAAGAAGTTTCTTTAAAATTAGAAGCATTCCTGAGAAGTTTGCAATGGATGTGGAAAGTGCATAAACGTCTGCTCCAGGAAATATTATACAGATGAAATAGTTTAATCCATTAGCAGTTAATACTGAAAGCATAAATGCTCTCTTAATCCCTTCCCATTATCTTTTGGAATGTATTACATATTTGCTCTTGACAAAAGTCTGAGTGCCAACAAGATTCAGGAAATACATTCCCTACAGAACAGGTGTCTGTTTAATCCCTAGGGATGATTTTATAGGCCAATTTAGCCAGAGACAGCCTGGTGGGAGCCTAGGATATAGAATGTTCATGCTATAATTGCTTGTACAGAGTACCTAAATGGGTTTAGAGTAGTGTAAGCTGGGTTTGAAACTGCACTCCCCCACAAAAATTGGAACCCCTAAAAGGTGTCATATGTAGGCATAATCTATATAAAATCTGGGATTTTATATCCATATTAAATCCATATTCCCACCATTTTCCTTTGTGTAGTTACTCAATTTAATTAACTTCTCTAGAAATGAATGTCAGAGAAGAGTATGCTCAGAAAGGTATTATTGGGGGTAGCTAACTTCTTGCTTTCCACAATGGCTGTTCTGAAGGTCAGGTAACAAAGGGGATGGCCGATCTATTTTTTCCTTCCCGTATCTTCCTTTAACTAGGTATCTAGTTAAAGTCTATTCAGAAAGGCAGAGTAAATTGAGGTGGATAGGGTGAGTGGGGGAGAACTGAGTGTGAATAATGTTCAACTTCTCTTTTGTAATATGGTCTCTTTTGACTAATTCTCCATTGAAGTTCTCATTTTATCTGCAGGGTTTGTCAAACGGTACTCACAATGCACATTTTCTATAGTTGAGTTACAGGACCCTTGTGTACATGTAATCAGTACTTGGTAGCACTTTGGCTTGCCAGGGTGTGGCACAGTTTGGTTGAGAAGGTGTTGGTTTCCCCACTGTGAGCTGTGTGATGATTAACATTGTACCCCTTTCTCAACTCGCAACATCAGAGGTATCAGAGCAAATGGTGGATCTTTACAGGGATGCAGTTAGGAGTTTGTTAACTGCTTTTTGAAAGTTAATGTAAGAATAAGTCATGTGGGCCGGGTATGCTGGCTCACACTTGTGATTTCAGCACTTTGGGAGGCTGAGGCAGGAGAATTGCTTGAGGCCAGGAGTTCCAGACCAGCCTGAACAACATAGCAAAACCCCCATCCCTACAAAAAATTTCTTTCTAAAAATTAGCCAAGCATGGTGCCCTCCTTTGGCCTCAGCTACTCAGAAGGCTGAGGCAGAAGGATTGCTCGAGCCCAGAAGTTTGAGGTTGCAGCGAGACATGATCGTGCCACTGCACTATAGCCTGGGTGACAGAGAAAGACCCTATCTCAAAAAAATAAAATAAATAAAATAAAAAGGAGTAAATAGCGTTGATGGGTTCAGTGCAGGTTGTTTCCGTAACTATTTTAGTTGATCAGCCACAGCAATCAGAAACACATGAATTAGGAATCTGTTTTAGGTATTCAGGTATGGGAATGGCTCTACTCACTGTTCAGCACAACTGTTTTGTGGCAAATTGCAGTGCTCCATTTAGGGTGGCGTGATCTCTAGAGAGCTAGCTGGGACTTATGAGGGGCTTTTGAAAAGGTGGGAGGGGGCCATTCAGGAATTGGTTCCAGTTCGGGCCACAGTGGAAGCAATGGGAGAATCTTAGACCTATCTCTCAAAGTGTATGGACTGGCGTGCTTGGATGCAAGAGTTTAACATGATATGACTGGGAATTAGGATTTAAAAGTTTCCAAGTTGTAGAATACTTACAGGGGTCCTCAAACTTTTTAAACAGGGGGCCAGTTCACTGTCCTTCAGACCGTTGGAGGGCCGTTGGAGAGTGCGGTGCACATTCCACACATGCGCACTGTGGGCCCAGGACGAGTGGGCTGCTAAGCAGGACAGGCAGCGGCAAAAACACCCCGCGGGCTGGATAAATGTCCTCGGCGGGCCGCATGTGGCCCGTGGGCCGTAGTTGAGGACACCTTTAGAAGGTACTTAACTTGCCAGGCAAGACTCTTAAGAGGCATTAAGTTGGATACTATGGGGTGCTCCTCTTTAGAGGAATCCCACTCTTCCCCAGAACTCTCATTTAGGTAGCTAATAGTTTCTTCTTCTTCACTTTCTTTTTCTGATAAGGGCCAGGAGAGGGATTTCTGGGACCCATTAGAATAAAACAGAGTAAGGAACCAGAAAAAGGTAACAGTGTAAGCCACAGAACACTTACTAACACTAGCAAATAAAAACAAGAAATGAAAAATCCTTTCACCAAGATTAATTTGTCTGTCTCTCAGTCTGTCTCTCAGTCCATTATACACACAAAGTATGCCTCTGGCCCACACCACTGTGCAGTTCTTCAAGATTATGTTGTATATTCTTCACTTACAAAGAAGCCGGCATGGCGGCTCACACCTGTAATCCTAGCACTCTGGGAGGCAGAGGCAGGAGGATCACTTG
>VBSM01000483.1:26975362-27001775 GCA_008086735.1 Cheirogaleus medius
GAAAAGAAAAGAAAAACACTAAGCAGATATCTCATTTCTCAGAATGAGCTCAGTGTATAAAAGTGTTAGTCACTTACTGGTGGCACAGGTTACAGAATATCTCTTTCAAATCTTTGCTACCCAAGGAGGGAAGGAGCCCTCATCTAGGCAAGTAGATTTTCTAGGGTGGTCTCAATTGGTAGTGATACTGCGAAGAGACACTTTGTGCACTCTGTTTTGTTGGCAGTGATATTATATCTACTCAGTAATGGAAAGAAGCTCAGGAGTCACCTTGGTTGTCCACTGGTGCAGCAACTTTTGTGCAGGGGGAATGATGGGATGAGTTGTCAAAGGCATCCGGTGTGCAAGGATCTGATGTTTTCCATAGGTGACACAAATGCCCTTGAACACTGGTGACTTGGCTGTTGGACTGCATGGAAAGGTAGCCTTCACCTTTAGATGTGCTTGCTGGGGTTAGTTTTAGGGGGCCTGTCCTGGTGGTAGAGCTGCTAGATGTTAGGACTCTTGCTGGGACCTCAGAGGTTGAGGCCATAAGACCAATGTTATACAAGCCCTCCTCTCGGGACCCTCTGCCCCTTCAGCCAGAGTGGAGATTGTCCCCTTCAGCAGATTTCCTATTCTCACCCATGGAGGATCCTTTCTTCTTTCTCACCTCAAGCCCAGCTGCACGACCCTGCTGGGCCTAGGGTCACCAACCTGTTCGACTGTCACAGCCACCCCATTCCAAGGAACCTCTTCTGATGTTGTCATGAATCAGTACTCTGGATGAGTGCCTCCTGTATTACAGTCAACATGTGTGGCTAACAAAATTTATTTCTGTCTGGATGTGCTACACATTAAAGAATAATGTCTTGATATTAAATAAGCTTTAAAGCCATAACCTAACTGTATTCTTAAATGCGTTAGCCCTGAGAACTCGAGATTTTTAATATTTTTCATTGAGGCATATGACTGGGAATTGCTTCTCAGATTATTAACCTCAATTGTTCTGGAAAAACTGAACTCTCTATCTTAGTGAGGAAAGAGACTCGATGCTATCCTTTTAGAACTAAAAGTGTCTGTGAAAATCACGCTGTCTTTGAAGCACTGCCTAACAAATTTAAATATTTTCTCCTCTTTTATTTACATCATTCAAATGTTACACAAAGTGTTCCTTTCTATCCGCACCAACATCTATTGTTTTGGGACTTTTTCATAAAAGCCATTCTCACTGGAATTAGGTGATATCTCTTTGTGGTTTTTATTTGCATTTCCCTGATGATTAGAGATGTTGAGAATTTTTCAAATGCTTATTGGCCATTAGTCTATCCTCTTTTGAAAAGCTTCCGTTCATGTCTTTTGCCCACTTTTTAATGGTTTTTGTTTTAATGTTTTCTTGCTGATGTACTTGAGTTCTTTATAGATTCTGGTTATTAGCACTTTATCAGATATATAGCATGTGAATATATTCTCCCATTCTGCAGGTTGTTTATTCACTTTATTGATTATTTCTTTGGCTGTGCAGAAGCTTTTTAATTTAATCAGGTCCCATTTATTTATTTTTGTCACTGCTGTGATTGCCTTTGGGATCTTCTTCATAAATTCTTTGCCTAGGCCGATGTCTATAAGAGTTTTTCTGACCTCTTATACACTGTTGGTGGGACTGCAAACTAGTGCAACCTCTTTGGAAAGTAGTATGGAGATACCTCCAAGAACTAAAAGTAGACCTACCATTTGATTGAGCAATTCCACTATTGGGTATTTACCCAAAGCAACAAATGACATTTTATAAAAAAGACACTTGCGCTCAAATTTTTATAGCAGCACAATTCACAATTGCAAAGATGTGGAAACAACCCATGTGCCCATCAATACATGAGTGCATCAATAAAATGGGGTATATATGTATACTATGAATTATCACTCAGCCATAAAAAAATGTTGAACTCATACATTTTGTAACAACCTGGATGGAACTGGAGACCATCCTTTTAAGTGAAATATCACAGGAAGGGAAGAACAAAAACCATATGTATTCACTACTAAATTGAAACTTATAGATCAATACTACATGTGCACATGTAGTAAAATTCAACAGAAATCAAGCAGGTGGGGGGAGAGGATAGGTAATTCACACCTAACAGGTACAGTGCACACTTTTTGGGTGATGGACACACTTATAACTTTGACTCAAACTGTACAAAAGCAATTCATGTAACCAAAACATTTGTACCCCCGTAATATTCTGAAATTTAAAAAAAACAAATGTTATACAAAAATCTAAGTAAAATTCAAACAAAAATATTTTTATCTTCCCACAGTCTTGTGATTAACAGTTTCCTGGAGGACTCTGTGTGTGTGTGTGTGTGTGTATGTGTGTTGTGAGAAGAATGGTTGTACATGTTACTAGGAGGAGGATGGGAATAGTTCTAGCCTATGATCTCCTTACCCTTAGGAAAACCTCTGAGCTATCAGAGTGATGGATGATGGGAAAAAATGGACAGATGTCAAGCTCAATGCTTTGGGGACTGCTATAGCAGAGTGTGTGATAGAGAAGTTATGGAATTGCCTCCCATGGCACCCTTAGATTTAAATATCCAAGAGCTCAGGCCCATTTCTTTGTCCTCTGTCTGTATCCCACAGCATCTAGCCTGATGCTTTGCATTTAGTGAGGGCTAGCAAGACTAATGCATATGCTTATCTGATTCCTTTGTGCCAGGCATTATTCTAAGAGCTGTACATTTGTTAACTCTTCTGATAAGAGGTGCTCAAAAATGTTTTAGGATATTAAATATAAACATATAATAATAGTTTATATACAATGTTTAGGTAAAATCTGAAGCAAATTAGGAAACTAAATTCAGTGGATTTTTGAAGCCTGTTCAACTCTATGACTTTGTCAAGCAACAAATGATAGATCAAATTCTTATTTCTTTGTATCAGGACACTTTTTTTTATTGCTGACATGTTTTGACTCTCATTTCTACTTCCTCTGCTCTTTCTCTGGGAACAGGTAGATAACTTAGATCACTTTACCTCTATCTCTTTACCTGAAGAGGTAAAGTGATCTAAGTTTCAAGCTGTTTTAATTGTATTAAACTCAAATAAAATTACAGTGGTCACCAGGAGGCTGAGCTTCCCCACTTTTCTGTTAGAAGTTATCTACCTCCCAAATCTTTCTCCAAAGTAGACTACGTATGGCTTCACCTCTAAGTCCTATTTACTTAATTTCCATACATTTTTTCCTCATTATAATGTCATCCCTGTCCTATTGGCAGGGTGCCCAGAAATGATGCATGCCCAGTTGATCTTCAGTGGAACCCTCTTTTCCTTGGGCCAAATTCCAGCTGGATACCTGAGTACTTCTGGGATCACAAAAAATGTAAACATTGTGCAGTTTCTCTCTAATTATCTGTTTTTCCAGATCATATTGGTGACCTGTGAACATTCCTTTGAATTCATTAATTTGATCTTTTTTTCTACAAATTAATCCATTTTTCTTCCTCAAATACATCATACTAAATGCTCTCTCTGAATTTATCCTCTGATAAATATGGCCCTCTCAGTGATAATTTTAGGATCTCTCTGTTTAAAGGAGTTCACCATGCTCATAATAAAAAAGAAAAATGTAATCAACAATTTACCCTGTTAGTACAAAATGCCTACTGACTCAATTAAAAAATGAAGTTGTGTGTGCTTTCCAAAACACATTTAGACATGCTGGTTTTTTATTGTAATGGGAGCAGATTAAGTAGATGGTGACCAGCTGTTTCTTATGGAGACTATGGGACTAGAATAATAAGGAACAAGTTAAACTGAAGCTTGGAGTGATTTAGGTTCAATGTGAGGAAAAACTTCCTGTAAATACAAGATGTAAAAAATTGGAATGGATTTCTAAGGAAGATAACTCAACATTTTCTGGAAGTCTTCCAAAATAAAATAAAGTTGCCCTTGGGTGATTAAAATAGTGCCCTCTTATTTGATATAATGCTTCAAGATCCCTTCCATTACTGGAAACCCATTTTTTAGATAAAACAAAACATAAAGAAAAATGGACATAAAGTATTACAAAAATGATGGAATGGCATTTAAAATACAATAATCACCAGATTATTTCAAACTAATTTAATTTTATGATTTGATTCTGGATCAATGTAATGTAACAAATACTTTTAAGGTATTTGCTAATAAGAGGAAGATAATTGAAATAAATTCCTCATTCTCAAGGAGTTCCCTATCTACTCAGTCCACAAGGCAGGATGCAAAATATGTTTCCATCAGAGCTCTAGAGGAGTGCTATGGGAGAAGAGATTTATTCCTACTGCAGCGATATCTGAGAAGGCTCCCAACACAAAGTGGCTTTTGAGCTGGTCCTTGAAGGATGGACAGGACTTTCGTGGGTAGAGTTAGAGCAGAGAAACTCATGTCTTTCAAGGGGATCAGAATTCATAAAGGTCTGGAAATCATAAATGCTTTAACAGGGTGGAGGGTGGGAGTATAAGGCAAGGGGAAGTGCTGATAATAAAAAGTGCTGATAAAAAAAAAGGTCTACGCAAGAGTATGACACTCCACTTGCCTGTCATGGAGGCATCAAAATCCAGACTGATCCATTAAGACCATGACAAGGATACAGCCGTGTAGGTGCAGTGGTGATGGTGGGGGTGCCATCTTCAGAGCTAATTCATCTTGGAAAATCCATCTGAGACAACATATGAAAAAGATCCCCATAAATAATTTCATTGGAAAGTCACATTTCAGCCAGGTGGTGATGGTATATGTGTATGTATATGGTATATGGACTTTTGTATCCTCTCTACACCAGTAGTTTATCAAACATCATAGGCTAGTATTTTCCAACTTCAGGCATCCCTGGGCCACTTCATAATTTTTGTCTTATCTATGCCCCAGCTGCACTAATATTTACTTGATATCCATCTTTAAATTAAGTAATTTTTACTTTAAAAATAGAAACTTTATATTATTACCAAATATAGAAATACAGGATCATTTGCCATTAATAGAATGTAACCATAAAAGTAAGTTTAACTAAAGCAAAATGATATTACTAAATTCTAGCTAATACCATTGTCTGCCTATGGCTTTGAGCTTGAGGCCTGCTCTCTCTTTATTAAAAATTTAGGCTAGAAAATATTAGATGTTAAAGACATTCTAGCATTAAACTTAGAATTTGTTTCTAGACAAAACAGAAGGATTGAAAGAAATTAAAGAGGAATATGATCCAACACTATTTGGTATGGTTCATAAGGACCATCTTTAAAAAATAAGTCTTCTTTGGAATACACCTCTCATATGTTCATTCATTCCTGTTACTCGGAATGGAAAAATTATCCTCATTCTAGGCACCTGTTGTCCCTTTAGTTTCTTAATTGTTCTGTATGCAGATGTTTACTTAAGCAACAAAACATGGATTATCAGCCAAGATGTTTTGGGCTGTAAGTAAAAGGAAAAAAAAAAAACGCTAACTCTATGGATTTAAAGAGTGAAGAACATTTATTTCACATAACTGGTTCATAGGTAGGGTGGCTGCGAGGATGGTTAATTCAGGAAGCTCATGACATCATCAAGGACCCAGCCTCCTTCCACCTTATGTGCTGCCAACCTCAGTGTGCTGGCTTTATTCTTGGTCTAATTTCCAACATGGTTTAAAGATGACAGTCAGTTTCAGGCATCACCTGCAGATGTGGCAACATCTAGCAGAACAAAAAATGACAGTGTTCTTTCGTCACTGAGTGACAAACTCTCCCTAAAAGACTCTTACCCCAATAAGTTTTCCCTTACATCTCATCAGTCCAAATTCTGTCACATGTCCACACCAACCGATCTCTCTAGAGGAGTGGCCGTCCTCGTGGCCTACCTGAGATCCCTGCTGACAGCCAGCACTCCTGCTTGGAGCCTTAGAAATGAGTCCTCCAGCCCCAGGTGAGCCCCTCAACTGCCATGTGGAACAGACACACCAGCAGACCCTACTTCAAATTGCAAAATCATGAACAAATAAGTGATTATTGCTGAAGGGTTCTAACTCTTGGGTTCGTTCATCATACAGCAATAGAATAACCAAAACACAAACGGACAATTTTTTAATATGAAAATTCCATGAGATTATAAACTTTAAATTTGGCAAGGCCACGAAAATGCTATTATCAACTATCATCATCATCTCATGAAAGAAAATGTTGACACCAACACACACACATACACACACACAAATGAAAAGATAATCTCAGACTAGAGAGATTAGTTCTTAAAATTTAATAAATTTAACTTAATAAAAAAACTCACAATGTTGCCCTATTTTTCTCAGTTTTAGAGGTATGTATAAAAAATATCATCAGGAACTCAAGCTTGGAAATCATTGCTCTGCCATCTCACAGGACAATACCACAGCAGGACTTCCTTGTTTAAGAACACTTTACAATGCAAACAACTTTTCTTGAGGAAATACATATTTTGCACAACTGAACAGCAAATCCTTTTTTTTCTGAATTGTCACCAGTATCATCAGTGCATTATTACACCTAGATAAAAGATCTCACTAGCCAAAACTATAATTTGGATATCCTTTTTAGTGTTGTTTATAACATACGGTTACATATATACTTGGAGAATACAAAACTATTGACACAATTGTTGGATCAATGATGAAGACTTAGTTACCGTGGATGAGAAACTTTGTCACTTGCATAGCACGTTCCCAGGCTTGCCTTCATCAGATGTTCCACACCAGTGGCTGCAAGAGCAAGACATGTTCTGGACTCCTCTCCCAGTAAGTTATCCACATTTTCCATGTTGTGAGGCCACTAGGAAGTGCCTGTGGGGTGACATATCCGATTTCTCCCTGACCAACCCTGGCTGGCAAGATGTGCATACATGTGCCCCACAGATCTGCGGCTCTACCCAGCAGCTGGCCATCCCTGATGAGTTCTCAGTGAAATACAGAGTGGCCGTCTGAGTAGTACGAATTAACTTCTTTCTATAACTGACAATAAAATTAGTAGGACCTACACAAGACTTACTGAGTTAATCAAGTTATTTTTATGATCAACACTTTGCATATATTAGAGTGATAGGGTTGATTATTATGTTTTAACATTCAAGCTATTTTACTCTTGACATTTATTTGTACATGTGTTATAATTTTGAGATAGTGAGATGATGAGTTTTCCCATTTGTTGAGCAGTGGAAAATATTTTCACTCATGTTTGGATTCTTATAACAGTTTCATAGAAATTAAAACATAGTGGACAAAAGCATTTTGAATTAAATTCTAGGAAATGTTGGATATAGCCAAACTAAGAATGCCTAAAATAGAATGAGGTGAATTTCTTTCTTTGGCCACATTTTAAGTACAATTAAAGTTACAAATGCATCCTTAAAATTTATAAAGAAACTTACAAATACATTTAAGTTAAAGCCAGACTTGTGATATTTAAGAGTAAATGCTATTCCTTGTTTGAATAAACCAACTCTAAAGGACTTCTTAAGGACAATGGAGGGAAGTTGAATATTATCTGTAAATTAAATGCTAATAAGGAATAATTGTTACTTTCATAAGGTGTGATAATGAAATTGTAAATTTTAGGAAACTATCCTGGTTTTTAAGGGATGCATATTGTAGTACTTAGGAGTGAAAGGTCATGGTTTCCATGATTTACTTTAAAATGCTTTAAATTTATGAAACAAATATGCCACAATGATAACAATTATTATTTAAAGGTGATGGGTGTTTATCATGCTAGTCTTTCTACTTTTCTATATGTTTAATATTTATCATAATAAAAGTGAAAACAAAAAAAAGGATGCATGCATTGTATGCTTGTGTTTTCCTTTCAGAAAATATGAGGGAGGGAATTTAACAAATCTTGAATTGCACTTTTAAAAAAGAGATGCTAATCCTGAAAGAAACATCCACTCAGGTGCCCTATAAGACTTCCCTTCAGAAAGGCTTTCTTTTGAATTCTGATTCAATCCTACATATTTATCTCCCTAACTCCTGTCCGTAGACACACTTCTAGCAATCAGAATAATTTTGATATTGCTGTGATCTGAGCTCAAGCAAGCACAAGATTCAAATTTTATTTTGCTTAATTTGATGAGTTTCAAATGTGTGCACTTTCATTAAGCAGCGATTTAGAGATCAGATAATGAGGCTGACACAGCCTTCTGAATGAGGAAAAGCACAGCATAATTGAAGTCAGCTAACAGGATTTCCAGCAGGGAATGATTTCCCTGAGTGTGTGATCTGATTTTCTTTGATGTTTGTATTACAGTAATAACATTAACAGCATCCCAAACAATACTTAATGAAATTTTAGACTTGCTATACGTGAGGACTCCTCTGTAATCAAACTTGGCTGTTTCTATACAGTTTCAGCAAAGGACACATTTTAACTTCAAATTCTGGGCCAGATATTCCTGGTTTCTTTGTTATACTAGCTTCTATTCCCGCCTAAACCTAGGCAAATGTTAAGATGAGAAAGCAGGAACACAGGACTAACGACTAAGTCGTGCTCATGATTGATAGTGACAGTACCTTAAGGTAAAAGGAAAAGTGCATTTTCACATTTCCAGAAAACTGCTTGATAATATCACTTTAAAGTGATCTAGAAATAAAACAGTGCTATAAGGAATCAAGGACTCTAATTACAACTTGCAATTTTATTAACAGTGAGTCAGTAAAGAAATATTGAACTGTGTCTTTAAAAAGCTTTTCAATGAATAATTAACACCCAGAGAGAGAGAGAGAGAGAGAGAAAATCATCCTGACTTCACTGTCATATAAATTTGGAATCTGAAAATTCATCTCTCTCCAGAAATGTTTGGAAAACAGGAGAATAGATTCTTGCTCTCTATTAACTCATGCCTGACTGTGACTGCTAATCCATAGGAGTGAACTGTATGTAAGTACCAAGGTTAAAATCTGTGTCTAATATTTTTTAGGTCTGATGGAAATGGCTTTATTCTTTTTACATATTTGGAAGAGAGGCCTTGGTTTGCAGGTCAGAACTAAAAATGGGGGGGGGGTGGAGGTAAGTGGG
The DNA here is from genome assembly GCA_008086735.1 of Cheirogaleus medius. Lineage (NCBI taxonomy): Eukaryota > Metazoa > Chordata > Mammalia > Primates > Cheirogaleidae > Cheirogaleus > Cheirogaleus medius. The sequence continues at coordinate 26,984,398 of VBSM01000483.1, forward strand.
AATCCATGGCTGATTGATGAGTTAAGAATATGTTTTCATGAGTCCATAAACTAAAGTTACACTAAAACTAAACAAGTAATTATAAGATGAAAAATTAATAAAAGTAGGCAAGTACTGACAATTGCCAGTAAAAACAAAAGAAGCATTTGACCAGTAGAGTTAGAATTCATTTTAATATGGGCCCAAGTTTCAGAATTTTAAAACCAAGCATATGAACGTTCTGTATTCTGATACTTGTGAACATCTACAATTTTTATTAAAAGCACTTCAAGCAGTTCACTGAATAAACATCAGAGAGATGTTGTTGTTCTCATGTTGATTTTGACGTCCAGTAAGGAGGATGATGTAGTCCAGGTTTCAAAAGCATAATGTATATCCATCCTACTACAACAGGTATTTTTAGGGCCCTGATCCCACATGCAATCACAGTAAAGCAGTTAATTTTAAATTTAATTTAAAGTTCTGAAAATCATTTTTGTTTTCCTTCTGTTGAGGCCAATTACCTTCTCCTTTTAAATATTCAGCTTCCACCTGGATTTGTTAGCTAAATCAGCATAAATGTAGTATAGATGATGGCTCTTTTTTGGCTCCAACTGGAAGACAGACTATAAAATCAATTCCAAATTTTCTTATATAATTTCACTCATTTTGTCCAACAATTACTGAGCCCCTCCGACATTCAAGGGATGTGCTTGGTTAACCTTGTGGTGTGTACAAATACAAGAGCAAGGAAGGCAGTCCCTGCCCTCCAGGTGATCTTAATGTTACTGACTTCACAGTTCTTGATCCATACGTCAATAGAAATTGGCACGAGACCAAAACAAGAATGCATACAGGCAAGGCTTTATGGGGGAGGGAGGCTTTTGCTAGAATAAAAGGGAGACAGTGCTGCTTAAAGAGCAACCAGACAGGCTCTCCTAATAAAGGGCTGGGGAACTTTTAAAGGGTAGAGAGAGAAAGTTTGACACTAGCATTGACGTCACAGCATGTAGAGGCAGAGTTTTGTTGGCAGCTGGCCATCCGGTGATCATGTGTCTTCACACATAGCATGTCTCGTTAGCATGTTAAATCTCCACCCTTGGACATGACTTTTAGCATTAAGATGAGGCAAAAGGTCTATGAGCTGTCAACTTTGGGCTTCGTCTTGGCAGTATCCAGTTTGTGTTGGCTTTGGGGCCACGGACCGCTGCTCCAACGGTTGCCATGTCCTATTAAAGAAAGCAGAACTACCTTCTGCTGAAGCTGGGTGTTAGTCATTTTCAAAACTTTTGCTTAGTATTGTAAGCAGACTTAAGCTTTGGCTCAAGGCTCAGGCAGGTAGCCAAAGTCCACCTCCTATTCTAGCTCATTAAGAGATCAGTTAATTGATGACTTGCAAATATCCAAAAGTGTACTAAACTTGCTGTTTAATATTTTTTTTGCTAAGTTAAAAATGGATTAATTCTTCTATAGAAATTTATCATGTCTAATAATCGAAAAATAGATTTTTAACATGGGCTATAAAAAAATAAAAGTTGACCCATAAGAATAAATGCTCCTGAGCCCCTGAAAAGAGCAGAAAATTTGGGACTTAAATTTGGCTCTATTTTTCTGGCAACTAAGATGAAAAATGAAAGCAAAGATTATTTCTTGTTATGTTTGCTGTTGTTATGTTTCCTGAGAAAAAGGAGACATTTATGTTCATCTACAGTGGCAACATTTTTCCTGAAAGCGAACCCTACTAATCGTGAGTAACTTACTGACCAACATTAATTCAACAAAGACTGGTTTCACCTTCACCAACATACAATGAATTTGTTTTTGCCATATTGACTATTTTGACAAGAGATTATGGTCAACCACCATCATACATAGCAGAGGTAGTAATTTTTATTCAGTTTTGTAAAGTAAGTAGCAGGGTCATTTACATATCCAAAAGATTTCAGACATCCTTTATTATTAGTTCAAAATATTTTCTTTTCATTATTCTGATAGTTTGCAAATCTATAAAGAAAAACATTTCACTTTTCTGAGAATAGCTAACAATAAAACATAAAGAAAGATTCACAGGAAATATTTTATAACTATTAACTGTAATATGTTCACAATGTCACTCAGGTTTAGTATCATTAAAAGCTTTTGTGAGATGATTTCCTAACAGGGCATAATGGTTCTGTTGAGGTGGTCATATAACAACTTAGATATTTCTTCTTTATTAAAAGAGTGTGCTATGTATTTTTAAGAACATATTTGATTTTTAACAAGTAAACTGCCTCTGAGATTATATTGGCAAAGACAAATTTCAGTGAATTATAGTAGAAATAGATGTTTTATTTAACAATCCAAATTATAAAAATAATTAACAATATAGCAATAATGTGATTTTGTGGATTCTATGGCTGATTTTTATAAATTTTCAATGTTCTGAGGACTTACAGGACAACTAGCTAGCCAAATCAATGTTTGGTTTTGGTGAAAAAAAGTTAATGTGAGGTTTGCATAGGTGTAAAATTATTTGGAAACTGAAATTATTCACTAATCAATTTGAATTTAAATAACAAGACTGGGATAGCATTGTATTATAATGTAGGAGCAATGGTTATCACTGGTAATTGAGCATTCATTCAATTAGCAAATATTTATTGAGTTTACTCTAAGCCCAGCACTATGTAAAGTTCTGAGATTATGAGTAGAATAAACACAGTCATAACCTCATGGTGCTTAAGGTGTAATGGGAAGGTAGACAGTCAAAATATCCCACAAATATATAATTACAAATTGCAATTAAGTGCCATAAAGACACTTCTATTGCCTAGGAGATGCGATAGGAGTGTATCATAGGCAGACACGATGCAATCTGTGAGGTCACAGAGGGCTCCCCTGGGAAGTGGCAATTTTGTTTCTATTTTAAGAATCTGTAGGTTTTAACTAACTGTGAAGAACCAGGTCGAGTTGGAGGAGCATCCCAGGCAGAAGGAGAAGTGTGTACAAGAGCCCTGAGGTAGGAGATGCAATGAAGGACATTAAAAAAAAAAAAGGCCAGTGGAATTGGATTTGGATCATAGAAAGAGTGGGGGAAGTGGCCTGAGATGGGAGCAGAGAGGCGGCAGGCAGGGCCAGATGGTAAGATGTTGGTGTTTATTCCAAAAATAATGAAAAGTCTTTGAAGTATTTTAAACAGGGGGATGACATGATCAGATTTATGAGTTTTTTGTTCTCTGGGATTTTTAAAAATTATTTACTTTTATTTTTTAAAATCCCCAAATATTTACAGACAATAAAATGTTTCCACTGTAAGTATACAGTTTGATGAGCTTTGACGAATCTATGCTTGTAACCACCATGAATATCAAGATATAAATATTTCTATCATTCTAGAAAGTTCTCTCATGCCCTTTCCAGTCCCAGTGACACCTTCCCAGCCTCAGGAAGCTGCTGATCTGCTTTCTGTCACTGTATATCCTGTTTTTGCCTATTCTATAACTTAATGTAATGGAATCTTACTGTATATAATCTTATATCTGGCTTCTTTCACTCACCATGTTTTTGAGATACATCCATGTTGTTGCCTATATCAATAATTTCTTTTAATTTTAATTTTTGCTGAGTAGCATTCAATTCTTTGGTAAATTTCAGTATGCTTATCCATTAAGGTGTCGATGGACATTTGTGTTGTTCTCACTCATGGGCTATCATGAATAAGACCACTATGAACATTTGTTTTTGTAAATATATATTTTCTTGGGTAAATTATAAGAGTGGATGGTAAGTGGTCAGTGTATATTTAACTCTGAAACAAACTGCCAAATAGTTCTCCAAAGTGGTTTTATGTTCCAAATTACATTTTTTTTTTTACTCCAAAGTACATTTTATATCCCCATAATTGGTGTATAACAGTTTCAGTTCCACTGTATCCTCACCAACACTTGCTATGGTTGGTCTTAATTTTAGACATTCTAACAGATGTGATGTGATATCTCATGTTTTTAATTTTAATTTTAAATAAATCACTTTGGCATAGTGAAGGATTGCAGGAAGGCAAAGTGGAAGGAGGAAGGTCAATAATTAGCATGACTGACTCATCTTGGTATGGCCAGGATTGTTGCAGTTTAAAACTGAAAAACCTACCTCCTGAGAACACCCTTATTTCTGGGCAAACCTAGATGGTTAGTCACTCCTACTGATAAGAAGAAGTGTTGGTGGCTGTGATTTGAGTAGAGGAAAGTAACGATGGACAGAAATGAACAGATTTGAAAGTTATTTAGGAGACACAAATCAACAGAACCAAGTGATTCATCAGACAGATATGGAGCAAAGGGGGAAGATGCCAGGATGACTCCTAGGCTCTGGAACGCACCACTGATTAGGTAGTGGTGCTGTCCACTGAGATGGAGAACCCTGGAGGAGGACCACGTGCAGGGAGGGTGACCTTAAGTTCAGCTTTGACCATGTGGAATGTGAGGTTCCTTTGAGATGTCTAAGTGGTGCTGTCAAATACACATGCAGCCTGGAGCCTGGAGGACAGGTCTGGGCTAGAAATACAAATTAGGAAATATAGGCAAATATTTATGAAGGTTATTGTTATTGTAGACATAGATCTGAATGAGACCAGAGGGATTTTATTACTGAACTTTAATGGAGGTTTCTTAGCTGGCTTTTCCAAGTGTTTTTCTCTGTAATTTTTGTAATATATAATTTTCTAATATATAAGTCATACTACTTCAGCATAAGAATAAGAATATAAGTTTATCACTAAAATGCCACTTTTTATGGCAATTTTAAAATGAATTTTCATTCCTTAATATCAAAAATGTATCGTCTCAAACTCTCTCTTAAACTAGAATTTCCAATGTGTCATACTAACTAATAATCAGATGGATTAATGAATGATGACTACCTATTTTTATGTAAAAATATATCTATTTCAGCAGTATTTAGAGAAAACATATCTCAAAAATGGCTGTTAAAGATGTCAGATTCCAAGGAGACTGAATTTAAAGGTCTTCTGGCTGTTTGAAAGATACTACTTGACTATTTCCACATCTTTTTTTTTTCTTTCTTTTTTTTTTTATTCATCAGTCCTGTCCTATATTTCCACATCTTAAAATCTCAAAACTCGTATATCATCCCTTTGCTTGAAGGATAGATCCATCAAGAAACAAGACACAAAGACATGGAAAACATTTCTTAGTATGAAATCCAAATTTTATATCTTAATTTAGGTATATATATTATTTTCATTTAAATGTACATAATGTCTAGATCATCTCCTGTCCAGGCCTCAGAGAATGCTCTAAAATCTGAATCTTAGCAATGCCAAGATTAGTAAAATATCCGACTCAATCTTAACAAATATAGAGCTGTTAAAAAGGAGGTGGGGTTTCGGAACTTAATAAAGAAAATAAGCATAAATATTAGAAAAGTATAAGGAAAAGGCAAGCATTGAATATGAAGATTATATGTTCAAGGAATGATCATTTAAAGTAAGGATACAAGCCACAGAACAAGTTGAAGAGAGCCTGGGAATGAAGAAGAAGAGACGAGTGGGGAAACTTCGGTACCCTACTGCGCTGAGCACACAGTATCGGTTTCAGCAATCAGGAAAACCCACATGTCATATAACATGACCTATCAGACCATATCTGGAATACTGCACTTAAATCTATATTTCTGGAAGCTACATTTAAATAACAATGAAATAGCTAAACACATCAGCTGAAAGAGCTTTTTAGGGATTCATTCATATGTATCTCTGAAGGTTGTAAATATAAGGAGGAAGGAAAATAAATGATGGATAGAAAACATCAGAACTTGGTAAGCAAGGTTGAACAGAATAAGAAGAAAAGATTCTTCTTTTTAAAGTTTTTACTATTTAATTTTAGGTAGGAGGAAAACCAAATGAATGGAGAAATCCCATGATAACTGGCAGAAGTTTTATTTCTTGAGATATTCTAAAGATTTAATAAAGGGAAACTCAGAAAGTATAACAGAGGGGGAAATGACTGTGTATAAAGATACTAATGAGAATTAGAGCATTTAATGAGATTCAGCTCAGACTTAGATGTCTATAAGGAAAATGCAGGGGAATGGTACAATGTGTCCCAAATAACTATTACACACAGCAAAATGTGTACCAGATATGTACCAATTATATGTCACTTGGTACACTTTTTATCAAAAATCCCCCGTTTTGAAAATTGTCTCTGATGATGGATTCGTGACCCCCTTTGCTCAATAGATAGCCACCATTATAGCCTCTATTTTAATGTAGGTTCTAATATAGCTAATCTATATAACTTTATATAGGAAGGGCCTAAAAATTATCTCATCCTCAGTTGCAGAAGTCTTGTGTTTCAGGCAAGCATTTGTTGTTGTTTTCCTATTACTGTGATTTAATGGCATGTCTGTAGGGTGCTGAATACATTATTTAGAGTGCATTGAAGACACAGTGAATGTTTTCTGAGAGCTTTAGTACTCTGAGTTATTTAATACTACAAGATGCTAACACAAGGATGTGAAATACACAAAGCATAGTGAAGAATGCCCTTCTCTATACTCTTTCCAGGGCATTGAATGTCAGCTTGCTGTGATTGTTACATTTTGTCCTTTTTCCTTTCATCAACAAAAGACTTCCAACACAGTGTAAATTTACATATGATTTATTCTTCGTTTTATGCAATGTATGTAATACTGAACTATAATTCTAAGGGTTCTATGCCATTCTATTCATTTGTCCAACTGGACACTATTTTAGGATGCTTCAGAATATGTATACCTTTAGAATGGGGAAAGGGAGCTGGATAACTTGGAATGTATCCAACAGAGAGGTAGCTGCATTAACAAACACTCCTTGATACCATTGATTTAATTTCACATAACAAGTGTTTTTATTTAAGCTGTCCATGTCCCCATGAAATAATATTAAATGTTTCTCTCTTCCATCTAATTTTAATTTGATTAATGTTAATAATTTTTCTCCACAAATACAGAAATTCAAAATTTAGCATAGGCAATATACATAACCGTAATATTTGTACCCCTATAATATGCTGAAATAAAAATACATAAATAAATAAAAATTTAACAAATGAATTATGAGTCTAAGGGGAAAGAAGAGATTGAGTTCTTTAGCATCACTTAAAAAGAAGTGTGAAAGACAGCAGCTAACTGGGGTGAGATTCCCATTCACCTGCATTCTTACATCCAACCTCATTTTTTGCTGTTCCCTGCCACACTCACTTTGATTAGATCAAATCAGATGAAAGCCACCAGATTGCATTCATTCCTACTTCTGTGCCTTTGTTCACGTAATTCTCATTTCCTCACAGTTTTTTAAAGATTAAATATTTTTATTATGAAATATTTCCAATATAGAGAAGAAAGCAGAAAACAAAATACCTAATAACTATATGTATGCATCTACCACCAGTTTTAATAGACATTAACATTTGGTCATAGAGTCATGTGCTTCATAATGATGATTTGGTCAACAACACACTGTATATACAATAGTTGTACCATAAGATTATAATAACATATTTTTTGAACCTTTTCTATGCTTAGATACACAAATACTTACCATCGTGTTATAATTGCCTACAGTATTTAGTACAGTAACATGCTACATAGGTATATAGGCTGGGAGCAATAGGCTACACCACTAGCCTAGGTGTGTAGTAGGCTACACCATCTAGGTTTGTGTAAGTACACTCTATGATGTTTGCACAATGACAAAATCACCTAACTGCATTTCTTAGGTTGTATCCCCATCATTAAGTGACTCATGACTGACTTTTGTTCTCTCCACCTTTGTTTTTGTTTTTTACGGTAAAAGTTTTGCTCATGAATACCTTTTCATTCTTTTCAGCCTAACTATCTATTTGTTTTTGTTATTCAACAAACATTTCTTAATTGAGTGTCTACTATATTTACAGGCTGAGCTAGGGTGTAGAGGGTCAGAGGTGGGGAATAAACCAGGCACACAGTGATCTTCCCCTACTTAAATCCTACCTTCCCCCCTTAAAGATTTCCTAATAGGAGTCTGACTGGCTGGCCTCTCTTCTCCAGACATCTGGAACACCTATAATCTATGTACTAGAGCTGCCTCATACTGGCTCATGAGACAACTGTGCATATCTCTTCTCAACTCTGCATTAAGTGATGGTCATGGTGGGAGCATTTACACCACAGAAACTGGCAAACACTAAACATCAGCATTTTTGTTGTTGTTTTTTTAGGAGAACTGATGTACTAGCACACCACCGCATATAAACACATTCACTCATAAACATACCTATTATGCATACTTCAAATGCTTTATAAACAAGTCAAATATAAGCTCTATAATCTCCTTTAGGGATGGAATCAGGTTTTACATAACTTTCATAATCTCTAAAGTGCTGGGCATATAGAAGGCATTTCATAAATACTTTCTAATCACTTTAAAAGTGTGTGTTCATTTCTTTGTTTGCCATAGTGATTCATTAATGGAATCCACTTTACCCTGTGTTTTTGTTGCCCTGAGTTTTAAAATGCTGTTATTTGAAATTACTCTGATAGATAATTGCTCTCCCCTCTCTGTGAGGTGATTTCATACACATCAAAATATCAAGTGCTTGCAGCCCAGAAAAACACATCCTGGGAAAGGATAGTCTCTCTGGTCTCATGCAGCCCTCAGCAGTGCCACGCTCCATGACACAAGCTGCTCGCTCAGTTTGTTTCTCAGTTGCACCCTCTCAGCACACTCTGCCTCCCCCAGCAGGTCTGTGTTGGAGGCCTAGCTTGATGCTATTCAGTTATTGAGAATCTTGAGAAAAGGAGGGGTGGGGGTGAGGTACGTGCTTCTGAATCAGCAAAGGGTCTGTGGCAGGCACCACGGGATCTATCAGAGTGAAATGGAGGCAGATGCTATCAGTAACGGTCATGTACAAGTTTCTCAGCATCCTAGCCGTTTTATGTCTTCATTTTCTTTCCTCTAATTAGACAATAAAGCTCACTGGAGAGACTGATGGTCTGCAATTCTCGTATTGGCAGACCTTGATCAGTACTCCTTACAATTCTCATGCAAGGGCAGAGATTCTCACAGAGCTGGGGTGTGTCTGCAGAGAGGCTACAGTCTGTTCTGCCTCAGGGGTCCTTTGAGAGCCCAAAAATAACCGAATTGTTCTCCTGTTTGGCTTCTTTTTTCAGTAAACCACTCTAATGTTCCATCACTTTGTCCATTTTTTAATTAAAAAAATTTACCTCCTTTATTCTAGCAAAATAAAAATAGAGAGTAAATTCTGAGTATATCCTGTATGCAGGGATTTTTAAAGAAAGGTATTCATTGGCTTTCTTTTCCATCAACCATATCGGGGATGGTGTAGGGAGTTAGGGGGTGCTTTATATTTGTGGTATGACTAGTTACTTAGGTTTATGTACATTATTGTGTAATATTATGTAATATTACATTATTAAGTGAAACAGCATCCACTTCCTTTTCCTGTCTTGCCAGAATTCCCAACATTCAAACCATTTGGCTCACTTTCAATCTTAAGATGTTCCCTCAAATACACTCTCCTGCTTTCTGCCCTTTAAATAAACACTAAGTCCTAGGGGAGGAAGTAAAGGCAATCAACTCGTTTTCCCCATTTTGCTTGTCAAATGGTTTCAAATTCTTCACTTTGAAAAGAAAAGGCTTTGCAGAGGTGACTTCTTTCTTGTTGTGTTAATGATGGGTAAGAAAAATGGGTCCCTGAACCATCTCGCTTAGTGTGTGGCCCATGGTGTGCCCAAGGTAGCTTCCCCCATCTGGGCCACCCATCGCTTTCTGTGGATTGGGCTTTCACAGCATTGGAAATGCTGCCAGTACATTTCCACCATTGTTTGCCTAACACATGAGGAACTGCTACCAATATTATATAACAATAATAAATACTAATAATAATAACTAAGAAAGATGGCATTCACAATTCTGGTAACAGGTATTTGGGCCTGTGGGAATTTATCGACAGCACTAAGAATCCAGAATTGGACAACTGAGGTTGTAGGAGAGTCACAGCACTGCAGGGAAGTATCCACACTGGAATGCAGACAGCAATTCCATTATTCACTGAGTACAGCAGCTCACAACATAAATGCCAAGGGATGGGCATCCTTGTGATTGAGTTACACTATCTCTGTAGCAATGTTCAGGAAAACAAAAATAAAACCAACTATATAGTTTATGACACAGCAAAACTCTTCAAATTGGGAAAATCAGTAAAGTAATTAGGAATCTCATTTAATGCCTTTTACATTTTCCCAATAACACAGCATTTTAAAGATATTTTTCCAGTTTCTCAGGTAGCATATCAACCTTCAGCTCTTTCTTAACAACTCGTACCTAGCATTTGAGGTTATGTGGTTTCTCCTGTCACATTCTAGCTCATTTATTTCTCTACTCACACTAATCACATGCCCCATTATAGTACTCCCTCTGGGCACCCTGCTGGCTGTTCTGATGCTTTGTAAGATTTTCACAGCAAGTCTTTTAACAAATTACCTCTAAGCCTACATATTCCAACTGCCCCTTGTTTGAAACCAAACTTTTAGTATATCCTACATGCCAGGATTTTTTTGACTACTTCTTGGGTGACATTTTCTATTTCTTCAAACTTCAAGCATTTGTAGTTACTTTTTTCCCCAATTCTTCAAATGGCAGATCAGCATGAATTTTGTATGTTTTATAATCAGTAACTAAAATTCCTATTCAAATATTACAAATATTTTTGTCAAATCAGTAAATTTTGGCAAATTGGCTACTCAATGAATTAAATTTTGTCTTTGAAAGCATTGGCTTTTGGTAGATTGACCTACAATGGCTGCAGGCTATAAACTAGGTCCATGCTTACATTGAACAACTTCTATAGAATATAAATATACACTGACATTTTTGAAGTATTTTGGCTACAGTAGTACCCCCATGGAAAGTATATACATTAGAACACATTATCTATGGTGTCAATGATTAATAAAGGGACAAGCCCTTGAGGGATTTAGATTTGAGCAGTGGAGAAGTATCGTTATCACAATCTCATATGGAGTTTATAAATAACTGAGAAAGCCTAGGACTCTATTTATAGATATTATGTTATGTCTTTCATCTAGCAACATTATTGTACACTGCTGGGCCTTTTGTGAGCTTACTTACCTATGGTGCCTTATAGGAACTTTCATCTCATTGTCTGGGCCATAAGGTTCCCACTCGTATTGCTTATAAAAATATTGTATACAATCATCCCTAGTAATAAGGCAATTAGCCAGTTACAATGCAGTGGACTTTTTTAATAAGAAGGGAGAGTTGTTTTGCACAGTAGTGTAGAAGAATAGTTCAATACTTTAGCTAAAATTTCAACTTATTAAACATTCACATATAGAAAGTTCAGATGAGTCAAGAATCTGTGAAAAATCATGGGACTGCAAACTAGTACAACCTCTATGGAAAGTAATGTGGAGATACCTCAAAGAACTAAAAGTAAAACTACCATTTGATCCAGCAATCCCACTACTGGGCATCTACCCAAAGGACAAAAAGACACTGTATAATAAAGACACCTGCACTTGAATGTTCACAGCAGCACAATTCACAATTGCAAAGATGTGTAACAACCCAAGTGCCCATCAATACATGAGTGGATTAATCAAATGTGGTATATGTATACCATGAAGTTCTACTCAGCCATAAAAAACAATGGTGAATTAACACTGGAATTATCCTGGATGGAGCTGGAGCCCATTCTACTAAGTGAAGTATCATAAGAATGGAAAAACAAGCACCACATATGCTCACCATTAAATTGGTACTAATTGATCAACACTTATGTGCACATATGGAAGTAACATTCATCGGGTGTCAGGCAGGTGGGAGCAGGGAGGAGGGGATGGGTATATTCACACCTAATGGGTGTGGTGTGCACTGTCTGGGGGATGGGTATGCTTGTAGCTCTGACTCAGGCAGTGCAAAGGCAACATATGTAACCTAGATGTTTTTACCCCTGTAATATTCTGAAATTAAAATAGATAAATAAATAAATTTTTTAAAAAAGATGCAATGTCCTGAACAGAAGTTTTAGTGTACTGCATACGAGATGGTCACTGACATAGAAAGTTGAGTGGAAAAAAGTGACAGATTCTGAAAAGAGGACATTAGTAATGAAAAAAGTATTAGCTTTTCTACACATAGGTGATAGCAACTTAGGAAATGTAATAGGGAAAAAAGACTACATTCAAAATAGTAACAGTAAACACAAAGTATCTACAATAACACCTAACCATAATAACCCCTGTCTTTATGAAGAAAACTATAAAAAATTAATGAAGTCCATAAAATAAAACTTAAATGAATGTGGAGTTACATTATGTTCATCAGAAGACTCTGTGTTATAAAACTGCCAATTCCACACAAATTATAAAAAGTTTTGAAAAATTTTAAAGTTTGCTAATGTCAAGGGCAGGTGAGGGTGTGGGCACAGCACTCTCATGACTCCCGTGTGCTGCTGAGTGAGTACAAACCACCACAGTGCCTGGGTGGCATTTTGGTGGTAACTATTAAAATTTAAAATATGTAAGTTCTATCACCTGGAAATTCTACTACTAGATATTTTCTCTCAAGAAATACTTACACAAAGGGAAGCACATTGAATGACGTTCAGATACCCTCAATGGTCACCATTAAGGGAATGACTGAAGAAATGTTGGTGTAGTCACATTATGAGATTCTAATGAGCAATCTAAATCCACCCTATGTGATCTAATATGTATACACCACTTCAGTGAAACCTGTGAGTTGTAGAATATGCACAATATGAGACCATATGCCTAAACACACACGCACAAACAGATAATCTGTGAAAAATCAATTTAATGCTCAGAAAGCCAAGCTCTCTTTTCCCAAAGCTGCCTTCATCACCACTATGCTGTAATTCTAATGTAGCCTCCCTTAAGACTGAAGACAGAAAATTCAGGAATAATTTATGTAGCTGAGACTAAAACTAGGATGGAGATTATTAGAATGACATTTTGATAAAGTCAGGGATCAAACTGATACTGTCAATGAAAACTGGAGCATCTTGGGCTTCACTGATAAGACAAGAAACCCAAAAAGCAATGTTTGGCTACAAATACAAGTAATGGCAAATGTGCATATCCTGAATTTTTCTTCTAGTATTCATGAAGCAAAGCTACTGGCCCTGAGATGCCCCAGCCAGCTCTGCCCCCACTAGGCTTTATTCTAATCTATTCCTGGAAACAGTACAAGGAATCATTGACCAATCTTGAGCTATATTCATACTAGTGACTGGCAGAGATTAATATCCTCTCTGAATTACAGTAACTTCCTCTGAATCAAATCATGCACAAAAACCCCACTCTGATTATAACATATAACTATGATACGGAATCAAGGAGCAAAATCTCTCGACAGTAAAAGCCAAAATAGATTCTTAACTCTTTTTCTTAAAATAGGTTATATGAAACCTCTTTTTCTAAAGAGATAATTGGCTACCACAAATAGTATAATAAAAGTAGTCGAGTGTCTGCTGTAAAATTAAAATGTATTCATGACAAAAGAGAATACTCTGAATTCTAACCTTTGATTTTTAAGGCTGAAGTCATTTTGCAAAAATGTAAATGATGTCTTATTTTACATAGCAGTTAAACTAGCTATGAATTTACTACCAACTGATTGCCTGCTTGGGCTCTATTCAATGGCTTGATTTCTAATATACTTCTTCACTTAATAATAGGGCTGTTTGTCACACTTTAGCCCATATAATTTATAAATTATTGATGTGATTAAAATGTAACTCATGATCTAATTGTGAAAATACGCTTGTGTGCAAAGCAGAAGTTGCAGTATTAGCAAATATTAATACTTTTTAGGGTTGCAAAATATCCACTTGACCAACTGAATCCTAAGTTTTAGACATTTTATAAATTAAGGATAATAATGCTATCAAAATAGCAAATGCTATCAAAATACCCTTCCTGTTTTGGGTTTGGGGATTGTCTCTACCTTGTTATTGGAAAGCCAGATTATAATCCAGTTCTGCTTCATACTGGAAATTCAGAGCTCTTGTCAAATGAGGAATGATCAAAGACATGATGGCCACAGCTGAAAAGATGTGGGCAGCTGGTTCTACCAGGGTGGGGTATAGTTGTGATGCCAAGTTAGGAGAAATGAGATTGGACAGAGCTGAACTGGATCAGATTGGCAATTCAAATCCTCTCTCATTTCATGGGCAAGTGATGAGAACTATTCTGTGTATGAAGAATAAATTGAAAGGTGGGAGAATGGAGATAAGGACAGCAATTAGGAGGCTGTTTAGGACACAAGTGTGAGGTGAGTAGACAGTGATTATTGTGGTGACTATGGAATTAGTAAGAAAGACCTTAAAGGGGAAGTATTGAATGAGTTGAAGCAGCTGATTAAGGAAGGAAAAAGATGACAACAGGTCCCAGAGACAGTAACTAAGATGAACTCCAAGATTGGGAGCCTAGAATCCCAGGAGAATGTGGAGGCCTTAGAATTCTTACAGAATTTTGAAAGAGCTGCAGGTTTGGAGAGAAGATAGAATGGGAGCAATAGATGTAAATCATCAATTCAGAAAATAAGACCATATTTCATGGTAAAGAAAACTTGAGTCGTTTCTAAATATCAAAGGAAAAAAAGAGAATTAAAATATTTAAGAATAGGGAAGAATTCCCAATGTGCACGAAGGCCATGGTCAGGAGAATCCGTGTAGTGAGGACACTACTGAAAAGGAGAAGATCTGCAGAGACACCTAATCCTACAATGAGAGGACCCCGAGGGCGAGCAGGTGCAAGCCAGGACACAGTAACACAAGATGACCCCAGGATGTCAGCCTTCTGAAGGAGAGCTGACCGTCATCAAACCCTAGTCCATCTGTGATCCTGATTCATGGTGTTTCTGCTCTCCCCATTCATTCATTCATCCATTCACTCACTCGACAAACTGATTAGTATGTAGCAGGCACATGCTACGATATGAAGATACATAAAGCAGAATCTTTTGCCAACAAAAAGCTCCCAGACTCACAACAGCATTGTTGGGTAGGGAAAAGACAGACATGTCCATAACTCAATGTGATACATTGTGGAAAGTGCTCACTCTGAGAACACCAAGGAGGGCACAGATAATTCTGACTAGGGAGTGAGCAAGACTTCCCAGAAGATATTTGTCAAAAAGTCATGAGCATAAACACTTATCACCAAATGCTTTTCATGCAAAGACATGTACAAGCATGTTCATAGCAACATAATTCATCAGATACCCCAACTGGAATCTACCTAAGTACCCATCAACAGTAAAAGGGTAAATAAATTGTGGTATATTCGCATAAGGGAATGAGAATGAATGAACTACAGCTACATGCAACAACACAGATGACTCTTAGAAACATAATGTTTGTGAAAAAAGCCAGACACAAAGGAGTACACACTATAGGACTCCACTCAAGTGATACGGCAAAAGAGGCAATGTGAATCTGTGGCATTAGAAGCCAGAGTGATGGTTGTCCTGGGCGGCAGGTAGTGACCAGATAGGAGTAAGAGTGGTATTCTGTGGTGCTAATATTGTGTCTTGATCAAGATGCTGTTTACATGAGTCTGTTGAGTTGTAGAAATTCCTCAAGCTATGCTCTTATTGTTTGTGGACTGTTTTGTATAAACCTTATACTTCAATAAAAAGTATAATAAAGAGAATTCTTCAATAAAACGAAGAGAGGTCAAAGTTTGGGACACTGAGGAGTATGAGCCAAGGAGGACACTATGAAAGGAAGTGTGCTAATTCTTCTCTGTTTGTTCCTCCCCATCCAATAATGCACCCTTCTCCACCTGCCTGTGCTCTGGAAGGATGACTATTACGGGTTGTGTCCCTTCAGGAAGGGTATGTTGAAGTCCTACTCCCCAGGACCTCAGAATGTGACCTTATTTGGAAACAGGGTCATTGCAGCTGTAACTGGTTAAGAGGAGGTTGTCCACAGGGAGAATAAACACATTGTGAAATGAAGGATTGGAGTGATGCATCTACAAGCCAAGGAATGCCAACAATTTCTGACAAACCACCAGGATCCAGAGAGAGGCAAGGAAGGATTGATTCCTCTACAGTTTAAAGAGGGAGAATGGCCTTGACAACACCTTGATTTTGGACTTCTAGCCTCCAGATGTGTGAGACAATAAATGTGGTACATCAGCCCCAGGAAATAAATACTTTGACTTTTATAGATGGCAGCAGTGGGCCAATGGGAGGCAGCAGTGGGAGGCATCACAGACGCCGGGGTAGAAGAACCTGGCTGTGTAGGCAGCTGCTGCGTTTTCCTACCAAAAGCAATCTCTCTTTGTGCATTCCTTAACTGATCCTGCCTCCTGCCTCTTAGACCCAGCAGTGGTAATGGGCCCTGTTGTTGCTAGCACCAGGTACTTCCCCATCCCCTATAGTTCCCCCTTTACACAGCTTATACTTTTGTAAATAGTTTTTCCATTAAATTCTCTTCAATTACCCTATTTGAGGACCCTGAATCATATAAAGAAGGGCACTAGAACTTCCTAAGTATTATACACATGCATACACATATTATTTTCAGAGCAAGCTTGCAAGAATTATGAAGAAAGCCCCTCAGGAAAATCTCCTACAAAGGACCTAAGACCCTCTGATACTTACATGTAAAGAGAAATGGGATCGACTCATCACAAGTACAGCCTGTTGTTCTTAAGTAAGGTATGCATGCCATCACCCAGAGCCAGACTACCTATCTGCAGCAAGACAGAACTTCTACCTTCAGCAGAGCCCACTCCTTAAAACCACTTTGTTTAGAAATCATGCTTTTATCTCTGCAAAAAGTACAGGGGAGGAGAACTTCTCTCTCAATGTAAGGCAAAAAAAGTTTTGGTTGGCTGTACGATGGCCCATAATTTCTGCACTGGGAAGAGCTACCCAATTGTCTACATGGGCTTGGCTTCAAGCTCTAAGCTATAAGAAAAAGCCCTTGGTTATTTGCCCTTAAGTGAGCCATCTACCTCTGGAGTTCAGAACCAATCATCAATTAAGAAGTCCCATCTTCATTGGCAAGAAGTATGCTTCGAACAGTGTGGGCAATAGCTTCACATTGAGTTTAATAAAGAAAGAAGAGTATGGAACCAGAGAAGACCAAATCAATCCTAGGCAATAAAAACAAAATAGGAGGTATCAATTTACCAGACTTCAAACTATACTACAAGGCTATAGTAATTAAAACAGCTTGGGATTGGCACAAGAACAGGGACATTGACCAGTGGAACAGAACGGAGAACCTAGATATAAAACCATTTTCATATAGCCAACTAATCTTTGACAAAGCAGACAAAAACATACACTGGGGAAA
>VBSM01000483.1:27001875-27021967 GCA_008086735.1 Cheirogaleus medius
AATAAAAAAAAAAAGAAAGAAGAGTAAAGGAAATTGAGTCTTATAATTTCTGTCTCATTATAATTAAAAAACAATGACTATTCTGGTCCAAACAGAGGAGACAGCATCAAGCCTGAGATGTGCTAGGTAAGAGACGCAGTAATGATAATTGTAATTATAGCATGTGCCAGGCTAACTGTTTGACATGTTTATCTCTCCAACCCTAAAACAGAGGTACTATTATTACCCCATTTCATAGATAAGGGACCTAATCCTTAAAAAGGTTAAGTAAATTATCCAAAGGCCCACGGCTAGTAAATGTTATAATTTAGGATTCACACGTAAGTCTGTAACATAGACATCAAAGTGTCATTGTCTTCCCATGACAAATGAGAGAGAAAGCCTTGGGTTTCCTCTCAAAGACTGAAAACTTTGGGCATGGGGAAGAACTGAGTTACATTAAAAAGAAATGGAGTTTTCTTCCAGGTTCTGAATTCTGGCTAAGTCCCATGACAGACATAATACCCCTATTTTGCAGAAGGGAAAATCAGAGTTCTTAAGAGGCTAAGTAATTTGCTCAAAAGCACACAGCTATTAAGTAGCATAACCCAAAGTCTTGCCATCCAGAGATGAATAATATGTTTGTATTGAATTAAGGCTGGTTCTCAAGATTGGGAAGCTTGTAAGTATTAACCTTGAAATTAAAGTGCTGATCAAAATGGAAAGTGTCTTTTGCAGAAAAGAACTCTGCTATTAACTGAATTAACAAACCAGATCTAGTGCCTCAGGGAGGGTACTTTTTCCTCAGGGTAATCAAGCTTAGCCTTTTACAACATTTTGTGGAATAGAAGCTGGCAATTTTATGAAATATTCAGCAGGATAGATCCTACAGGCCTGGGATCACTCAACAACTAGGAGAGAAAATTGGATTTACTTTGTAGTAACAGCTCAATGGGACCATTATATTAATAGAAAAGTGACCAGCCCCAGTAGAATTGAACTTGGGTTCATAGTTTGTTATCACAAGTATCTTAAGGTTTATGCTTATACATTTTATATTATGTATTGATGCTAATTGATAGACTAAGATTTAATACATCTTTAAAATATATGAAGGACATTAATAGTATATTCCAAGTTAACAATAAGAAAATTGAAAAGATAACAGATCATTGGATCCATTGGATTATCATTGGATCACAGAGCCTTAGAGGTAAGAGGGATTTCATTACAGGCTCAGAGACATTAGGCAACCATTGCTAAGTTCCCCTGGCAAGGAGTGACTTACAGAAGTCCTGGTGTTCAGATCCAGTGCCCTCTCCACCATGCCTACCTACAACAGGTCTAAAGACTAAAGACACTCAGGTTAAAATGGAAAATTCCAGACTGGAATTTGGGGTCTGGATCTCCCCTGCATACCTGGCACATAATCAGTCTGGTTTCAGTTCCTCAATTCTAAAATGGGAATGACAATTTCTGCCATAATGTTGTTCTGGGGATCGATGATGGAAGGACTATGATGTCATGTTTTTGTAAACTGAAAAGTACTCCACAGATCACAAATACTCTGGTGGTGGATTTGGTGTGACTGATGGGCCTGTTGGCATTTTAGTGCTAAATGGGAGGTTACAGACAGGAAGGGACAAGGGTCTTACAGAAATAAATTATCCAAAATAAAGAGCCAGCAACAAGTAATTTTGAAAGAATTCCATTTCATATTTCTGGTGCTGAATGGCATATGCTGGCATTAACATTGCATAGAAGACCAGATTTGCATTGGGTTTTTAGAAAAGTCAAAAATGAGCAAGCAGAAAGCAGGAGAAGATTTAACCAAGTCACATCCCATAATATCCAGGTTATCCCATAGCTTGACATTGCCTGGAAGGAATGAACAGTCACTCTTTAAGCCTTCTGTGTTAGTCACATATTTCATCGAGTTCCTAGGCTAGCTGTAGCTATTCATGACAAGTTGTCTGTCTTCCTGCCTCATTTGGGGAAGTTCTAGGTCAGTAATAACCAGACCTCAACTTTGAAATGGCTTATGACTCTTGCAATTACCAAGAGACTCTCAAGTGTCTGGTTTTTGGATTAGAATATCTGTGAGACTATCTAACAACACCACAGTCCTTCCAGCTAATGGTGAATGCAGCTGTGGCTCCAGAATCCCATGACCGCAGACACTGCTGGCCTGGGTATTAACTACGAAGCACTAGAAGCAATAGGGTGACCTTTGTGGAAAGACCCAAAATAACCAAGGCCAAGCTGAGATGGAATAAGGAAAACTCAGCCTGAATTAGCACCCATAATATACAGCAAGAAAAACAGGGATTACTTGTCTCCACAGTCTATGTTTAGCAAAATGTGCTCCTTCGAAAGCTGGAATGTGTAGCTGTTATTTATAGAAAGCACTGTATGCATGTCCAGAACCTTTCCGTAGGATAAAAAAGTAAACTATGGTGAACCAGGGAGAGAAATTTCTTGTCAATGTTGATAAACTGAAACCCCGGTGATGGGGGTGTGATAATGTGCCTCACTGGAGTTATTAATATTTCCCTGTCAGTCTTGGGTGCCATGAGGTAGTTCAGGGCAGTTATGAAGATAGAGATGGAGGAGGGAAACATTGATGATACATGTAACTTTTTAAAAGTTAAAAGAATTGTCTCACTCTTTTGGTGTCCCTATTTGAAAAGAAAAGAGACACCATTAAGATGTCATCAATTCTAATGCTGTTGGGTGGAGTGGGCAAAAAGCAATCATTAGGAAGAAATAAGCCATGAAAGGAAATAGGAGCATATAATTTGAGGCATTTGCTATCACTTTCCTTTTGGCAGATTATCAAGAAAATCATTAACCTTTTTATTCTATAGTGTGTTCATTTAGTTCAATAAGTACTTATGTGCTTAATTTTTATAGGGAAAAGTTGACTTCTACTACTTTTCTATTAATATGCATATCAGAAGAAAGCCTCTTTCTTTCAAAAGAGTGTTTAGGGTGCAGACAAGTCTGTTTTGCTTATAGGAGGCCCACCGCTATCCTATATGGTGCCTTTGTGTGGGTGGAGGCAGCCTTGTGGACACGTGGCTTAGGGTGTGCAGAGAGGGCTGGATTTCAGCTCCCACTTGTGCCCCAACCCAAATGTCCTTGGGCAGTGAGCAATCTGCACACCTGCACCTAGTAGCCTGGCTTCCTATAATAAATATGTTTCTGAATAAGTTGTATGTGAATTGAATATATGTGGACTCACTATGACCTTTGGTTTCTCCATAAGGGGAGGTTTTGTAAATTGTCAGGGCAGGATCTTACACTCTAAAAGCAAATACTTGAAGCAGTTCCATGATGTTTTTTTTTTTTTTTTGGCAAGGTGAAGAGTTACTTCCTAATATTCCTAATAGATCTATTCTACAAATCAATAATTAATAGTAATATCATAGCAATTATTTAATTATTACAGAATAATTTAACAGTGAGTTAAATTGAACTCTGTTTACTTCTTCATGTCCAAGGTGGCAAAGAACCTCCATCTATGTGCTCCAGAGTTGTTCAGAATAAAAACTTTATTATCAGCTATTCTGTAGAAATATGTGGTTCTATGACAAATTTATTTCTTGCTACCTAATGATCAGGAAAGCCTCCTTGAAAAATCAGTCTTGGCATTTGGCAAGGGTGACCATAAAACAAGACTGTTGTTGGCAAATTAGTCCTAAAATGTGTTTCTCTGTCAAGTCTCACCACTCCCCTTCCTTCCAGGGCTGCACAGTCTAAGTTTAGGGATGGAGAAGCATATGCCATATGCAGAGATAGAAGATAGAAAGTATTTTCTCCTTTCTCTTAGGATAAACATGGACTTAATGTGTTAGTGAGAATTTTTATAAACCCCACTGTCTTGGTCAGAACTATTTAGGTTGGAAGTGACTAAACCCAACTCGGATTGGTTAAGGCGATGCGAGGGCAAGGGTGGAGCTGGGACTTGAGAACAAATTGATCACCAGGTCTTTCTGTCTTTCAATGTCTCAGTTTCTGTTTATAGGTCAGTTGTATATTCTCAGACACATCTCCTCATGGAAATATGACCACCAGCCGCTATTCTGCCAAGTGTCTCTTAGCTTCACCACCAGAGGGAGACGGAGACTAGAGTCTGGTCCCCAGTTTAAACAGGGGCGGGGGGTGGGGGCGCGGGAGAACTCTCTCTGATTGGCCTGGCTTGTGTTCATCTCCAGCAGGGCCCAAACCTGCTCCAATCAGCTCTAAGTAGGGCGTGGTTTTCTCTCACCACCTGGACCAATCAGAGGAGGCACAAGAGTGGGCTTTGTACCTGACTGACAGCTTCTATTTGCATGTGGTTAGAATAGGGGAAGGAGCGTTTCCTAGACAAAAGCTGTATAGTTGTGGGCAAACAATGGCCACTATGCCCATTCTGACACCAAATGATCGTTGAGCCAACAGGCTCCTTCGTCCTTGTTTATTCATTACCTACTTATTGAACTCTTCCTTATGCCAGGTAGGAAGGTTGGAATTAGAAGGCATAGCTGTCTATGTATTCCAGAGCATAGTCCAACAGAGTGGCATTTAGGGGCAAGATGCTGAGTGATTAAGAACTTGTGGTCTGAGTTGACAGACAAATTCAAATCTCGGCTTTACCATTTACTTGCTGAGTGACCTTGGGTGAGTTATTTAACCTCCTTCATGCTCAATTCTCCTTATACTCAAAGCACTTTACCTGGCACACAGTAAGCACTCAATAAATGACAGTTATTATTATTATTCAAAAATTATTATCCCTATTGTGTTAATAAGATGGTAGCATGTCTTGATGAAGACCAAATAGAATTTTGATCAATATCCATACTGTTTTATTTGGGTGTAGATAAGGGTCATAGGCACCCTCACCAGAGCAGTCCCTGTTCTGCAGAGAGTACACAAAATCCCCTGTACAAGAACTTATCTAGAATAATTTTCTCCTTATAGAGGCACCCTGTCTTAAATTTCTATGTATCTGGATTTTGTGCCTCTTCCTGCCCATTCTAATATTTGCCTGCCTTTCAGTCTGTGTTTTGACACACTACATTCCTGATATCCATGTTGTTTCTTACCTACTCTACCTTCATCTTCCCGGCAGGTGTTCCTGACTCTCCAGACAAGGGAGGCCTACATGCTTTCATGCCATTGCTGGGGTAACTCACTGCATGGAGAGTTGGGGGCACATTGGGATGTCAGCACTGACACAGGAAAGCAAGACTGTAAACAGGGAGGGGTGAGTGCAGGTACTGGCCTAGAAAAGGTTAGAGTGTAAGTGAGCCACCAAAGCCCTTAACTTAGTAGAAGAGAAACATAGTTCCCAAGGAACAGCAAGTAGTTAAACTTTGGTGGAGGGTTTCCATAAGGCAACCTTATGGTCTGGTCCACAAGAAAGTAGGGAAGAGCAAGGTGGGAAAAATGCAGACACACAGTGTAAAAAAACATGTCTAAGTGGAAGGATTATTAGGGACTCACTAAATTGCTAGAAGGCAGGAGAATCAGACTTGGAAATGGATGGGCAAGCACCAAGGCAGCTCTGGGAGACCAAGAAGGAGGAAACCTAGCAAGGTCTTCTGACAGGTCAGGATACCACTGGTAAAATTTGTAAAGCTCCTGTGTTCCTTTTGTTGTGTCACCTACTCCAGATTCAAGGCCCTTAGGAGAAAGCATCTGACCGATGGAGCACAGATTAGTAGATCACCCCTTTGCTGTTCTAGGGCTTTGAGAGGAAGCATCAGGTCACTTCAGCTCCTGTGAAGGGAAGTCTCCAGATTCACCATCCACAAGCATCACGTGCAGTGGACAGAGGTCATTCCCCAAAAAGAAACCAGGGTACTGCTAGGAAAGGGAGTAGATCCCCGGCAGCCCACATAATAGCCAATGTCCTCTGCACAGTTACCATAACATGACATTTTGGAGGAAAATAAATGCCAATTAATAGATTAATTATATCATTCAGGGATTTTAGGTTTTTTGTTTTGTTTTGTTTTTTACAGAATCCATTTTTAAATTGTACATTGTATGTAAAAACCCAAATGTAAAACAAATAAAAAGAAAAACTGCTGGGTTGGAAGGGGAGAGAAGGAGCAAAGCCCCCACACTCAGCCCATTTTTGGCAGTCCTAAGGTGCCACCATGGAACACCTGTGGCTTTGAAAAACAGTTTGAAAACCCCTACTGAAAGTCCTTAATGGTGGCTATTTTTTGTAAACTTCAACCACATATTAAAAGGCAATTCTCACATTAGAGTTTTATAGGGGGAAAATATATGAACCAGTGTATTTGTATCCTAGTTCTTGGCCTTCCTTCCTGTCAACTATAGGTTCAATTATGACTGTTAAGAAATAAAAATGCAAGAATCATAGGCCATCCATAAAATGTGTCTTTGCTATTCAAATATTTGTGCCATGTTAATATGGTATTTCAAGTTATTCTTGAAAGGCTAGAAAATTTACTCTTCATCATTAATATGTTGTTCTTACACTTGAAAAGGATGAGACTGAATGCTCTGTGATTGTTAGAACCTCTTATTACAACTAGCAGAGACTGATCTCTATACAAGTAGCTTCAATGGAGAAGAAAGTAAAGCCTGGAGGGCATGAACTCTACAATCACAGAGGTATTTTCTCCAGCTCAGAACGAAAAGTGCATCAACTGGCCAGCAAAGCAAATTGCTAGCACTAAGCTTTCCTGAATGAATAGAGGAGTTCAGAGATATTTGCACCAGTAAAGCCAGCATATTGCAACAGCATCAAAATTTACAGCCAGCATTTTTAAACAAAATCATTTCCAGCATCTTCAAACAGCAACTTATATAAGATATTAGAATATGTACTTATTTCAAGATCTCATAGTTCTTAGTCTTTACATTTAAAACAGTTCTTCCCAAACCCTTTGGCTTAACTGCACAATAAATCATGGCTACCTAGAGATTCCCTGAATGATAAATATTGGCGGCCTGTTCTTCCATCACAATTAGAGAAAGAAAAAAAGAGATAGATATTACTGCTTAACATCTTGGGTCAGAAAGAGGAAATTCAAAATGTAAAGAAGTATTTTTTATTATTATTAGAAAAGTAGACTCATAAAATCCAGCAAAGATTGTACTAAATTTCAAATGAAGAGCTAAATATGGGTGAGAGAAAATCAGTAGGATAGGGAATTTCAAAAAGATCTCACATTCTAATCCTGTCTTTCACAATTTGGGGTATTGTTTAATATGCATTTAGGGGAGAGGCAGAAGAAATGCTAACATTAATTAGCCCTTGAGGAAAAAAGCAAATTGAATGCATTTCTGAACAGTTTATTTATATATAGGCATTAAATTTATCCTCAGAGAATTTGTTGTTGTACCTGTGAGCCTGAATTACTTGGGTTGAATTCTTATATTTAGCCTATGCTAGAATGATACTATGCTATTTATAGGCCATTTAAAAGCCTTCTATGACTTCTGACTTTTCATTCCTGGTGTGCCACTACACAGATTGGTGATAATTGCTTTGGGGGCTTAATAATGATAATAATAATAATAATAGTCTTTTCCAGTGGGGGATTTATAATCTAGTTGGGTAAGTAAACACATATACATTAAGGGTCAACAAAGCAAAGCAGTCATATTTAAAGTCTGAATAGTACATACAGCAAGTACCCTAGGAGGTCACTGGGAGCTGTAATGGTCATTGAAAAGTTTGTGGATTGGGTAGGACTTTAGTTGGATCTTTAAACATTGGTAGGATTTCGATTAGAAAAAAAAAAAATAAAGGAAAGAGAACATCCATTTTAGGCTGGGAGACTTTCGTGCACAATACTGAGGGATGTATTAGGGTAAACAAAGCTAGCTGCATCTCCAAATCTCAGTGGCTTGACACAGTTAATCTTTGTCATTTATAGGCACTGGAATTCTTCCCTTAGAGAGTTTCACATACTGCAACATTCCATTTTCATACTTCTTTCACCCCTCCTAGTTTTCAGAGGTTTGCATTTTTGGCATCATCATTATGATGATAGCAACAGCCAGTAAGGTCACAATTAACAGTTATTCACATACCAATCCAATATGGGTGGATCCAAAAGAGTGAGAGTTGGGGAGAATAAGAGGTTCATCTCCACCCAATAGTTCAGAGCCCTAGGCTCATTCCATCTTTTGATATGGTCATCTGCCACATGTGGCTTCCAAGTTTGCCACAGAAGAAAATGAATGAATGGAGGATTGTGCACGTGAGTTCTTTATATGCCAAGCCTCACGGTGTAAACCACTTCTGCTCGCATTCCATGGCCCTAGCCCCAACCTAACTTCAGAGAGCCTGAGAAATGCAGCTTATCTGTGTACCCCAGAGCAAACTTACATTGTTGAACCAGGCACTGTTTTTGTTGTAGTAGGTCATATGAGGGTCAGTAAGAAGAGGGTATCACAGGGGCAAACTTCAATGGCTATTGCTGGCCACCTCCCTAGTACCTATTTTCCCCTCTTAATATTAACCCAATTCTTATACCCCATGTAACCTCCTTCACTTCAAGGGATATCGACACTACCTTAGAGTACAGCTGGAAGAAAAGTTCAGTTCAGGCTAGTTATCATATGTAGTAAGTTAGAAGCCATTGTTCATCCCTTTGTTGATAACTGCTTTGGTAAAAATGATGCTAGTCAATAATAGTATGAAGACTGATTGGAAAGAGGGGAGAGACTTGAAGAGGAATAATATCCTTATAATATTTTTAGTCTTATTTTTCTTTTTTGTAATTTTTTTTCCTACTACCTCTTAACTATTGCTAGACCATGAGATTGTGGATTATTGCCCTAGGGAACAGGAAGGCAAATACCACCTAAGAAAGGAGAAGGATGCCAGGATGATATTTAAGTATCTGAGAACTTACAAGGCCTCTGGGGAGAAGTGTAGAAGCAGAGGTAGAGAATCCAGACCAGCCAAGCTTAAATGCCAAAGGAACTGATGCTATTATAATCTAAAGGGACTCTTTTTAACCCAAAGAAGCTGAGTTACCTCGAATAGGCTAAATAAGTACTTCTCTCTACCTCCCATTACAACGTAGGAGTGAAAACTTGAGCTTTGTTGTTGAAAATACAATATATATATATATTTCAAATATATATATATACAAATTTGTATATATATATATACAAATATATATATATATTTCAACCCATTGCATTTAATAATGGAATAAGAGTGTCTGTTACAGACCAGTTAGGAGGCTGGTTTAGCCTGGATGTCCCCAGAAAGTGGAGCTCTAAGGTTTGCCTTATCTCGGAGGTAGTTCATTTTGAGAAGTGATCTCAACAACAAGAATGGGGAACTGGGCAAAGTGAAACAGGAGGGAGGACAGCCGGCACAATGGTGTACTGTCCAGTTGTCACCATGGTGGGCGATTGGAGCTTGATGTTGATGGCACCGTCCACAGACCACATAGAAGGAGCCTCAGATCTAAGCACTTGAGGGATGGAAGAAAGGAGCATTTTGTTCCCTGTCCCCATGCACGCACACTTTCAGGCTGCAAGCGAGAGACCCAGCAGTTCCCACAGGCATCCCACGCTGATCCCCGGGGCATTAAGCGAGAGATGCTCAGTGTTCCAGGTGCTGGGTGCTGTGAGGTGACCCTGTGCAGAGCTAGGTGACCCAGCAAAGGCTAGAGCAAGGAGGTGTCTGGGCCAGTTGCGACGATCCAGTCACAGGATGATGAGGGCACAGGCTGGAGCACTGAGAGAGTTGATGAAAAGCCAAAGACATCACGCTGCCCTGACCTTTCATCTGCAGGTCTCCCCCGTTCTTTTCAAAAAAGCAATAATCCCAGCCTTCACAAAAAAGCAAGATTTTACTCATGGATGTTAATGGATATATGTACTACTTAAGGAGGCCTCTAAAAAAAAACAGGAGAAAAGGGAAAATGCTACCAATTTTCCTTTAAAAAAAAATCCCACAGATACAGAAAGTCAGACCAATTTGGGTGTCATGCCCCCTCTGTGTTATCACTTAGTCCAGTGTAAATTGTGGTTTCCTGAGACTGAGTCTCTGATTAATGCACTTCAATTACTTTTTTGACAGAACTCTGCGATATTTGCTGTTACACAGAAAAAAAAAGCAGCTAAAATAGTTATGTCCCACACTGACCTCCTCCACTCTGCCCACTATAAATGAAATGTTTTTGGCTTATACCCACAGCCACACAAATGTTTTTACCAGATAATGGTCTCTGGGCACTGGAATTCTTCCTTTAGAGAGTTTCTCATACTGAAACATTCCATTTTCCGTGCTGCTTTCACCCCCGCTGGCTTTCACAGTTATGTATTTTTGACATTGTCAATATGCTGATAGCAACAGCCAGTAATGTCATAATTAATAGAGTTACAACTTTCCTGCAGGTTCCAAGAGAAGGGAATTTGACCTGAAAATGAGGATAAAGAAATATCTTGGTGGAATGTTTCTGTTAATCACTGCACTCTCTTAGATTTTTCTAAGCACAAGAATCCATTTAGATAGTGACACCTACTTTAAATGATTACAACTTCAGTTATTCTGATTGAAAAAATTTCCATGCTGAGTACATAAGACAGAAAATTACAAGCAAGCTGTGCTTCTTTAATATATTGCTAATGCAGTCACTTTTAAAACTACACTAAGAGGAACTTTTAAGTTGGTGTTAATACATCTGCTCCTTCAACAATTATTAAGGAGCTGTTATGTACTAAGTGCTAGGGGTTCACATTTGAGGAAGTCCCTACCCTCAGGGAGTTTATAGTCTAGTGGAGAAGATAGAAAAATAAACGATTATACTACCTACCCATGGAAAATGACGATTAAGAGTAGCATGCATCACGTGTTACTGGCTCGGAAAGAACCACTAACTCTACCTTGGGTGTGGGATGGGAGCAGATGGGGAAGAAGGCTGTGAAGAGGAGGCTGCTCCAGGGCAGAGCCTTGAAGGGTAGAAGGAAAATCATCAGAAGAACAAGGAGGGGAAGAGCAAGTGTAAAGGTGTGGTGGTGTGACCGGTCATGGTTTATTTAAGAGCTGCAAGATACAGAGTCAAGCTGGCCTGTAGGGTACAACTGGAAATTTGCAAAGGATGAAAGCTGATTATGAAGGGTTTGGGTGAGCTTAATATCCAGGCACTGGGAAGACAGTCTGGAGATTTAAGCTGGAGAGCAACATCGTCACATTTGCATTTTAGAAAGAAAATCTTGGTGGAGGCATGGGAAATGGATTGATAGACTGTTGAAATGCCCAGGTCCTGAAGTCAGACCATAGTAATGGAGCCAAGAAAAGGGTATACTTGAGAAATAGTCAGGGCATAAAACTGGCTGGTTCCATAACCAACAGAGGAGGGGATGGTGAGAGGGAGAGGATAGGGTTTGGGGTGACTGTGTTTGCCCTTCCTTGCCTTGCTGGCTCTGACTCTCCTGATTACAATTGCTGCCTGCTCTCCTGCCAACAGTTCTCCCAACAGGAGCAGATAAGTGACAGGCAAAAGGGGTGCTTGAGAATGACAGGTGCCTTGTTTGAATGTACTCATTATAGCCTTACCTTCCGGCATTTGCCCTTTGATGTAGGATGGATCATTTTTAAATATCTGGAGGCCAGTCATGTTTACAGTAGAATTTTAGAATAATATCTGGAGTTTATACAACTCTTCACAGTTTTCCATTTGCCCTCTCACTAAAGACTCACAGTGGGTGCCGTAGTAGGTAAAGCAAGTGGCCTCACCAGCCCCATATTGCCCGTGCGGCAGCTGTGACTGGGAGAGGTCAAGTCACCTGCTCAAGCCCATGCAGCTTCTGAGGACTTGACCCAGGAATCCCGTAGTGCCTTTCTCACTCCGTGACTTTACAGTACCCACATTAGCTGAGCCTTTTGGTTTTTAGTTTGGAATGCCATATACTGCTTTTACTTTCTATTTTAATATGTATAATATCTACAACTTGATTATAATTCTTGTAAGACTAGGAATTGGGTATTATACCTCTTTTTTTCCCACACATACTAGGTAATCAACAACTGTTTTTAATAATAGTAATTTCTTTTAAAGCTAGAAATATCTAGAAATTTGGGACAGCATTTAAAATCAGCACTTAATGATCCTAAAGGAAAGGAGTGTGGATCAAAGAGTGCCAAGCAGGGCTATAGAGATGATGGGGGCCCCAGAGAGGGAGTACATGTTAATACAAGCCAGTGGTTAAGAACATGGGCTCTTGTGTTGCAGATCTCTGTTCTCCATTCAGCTTCAGCATTACCTTTGGCAAATTATTTAATGTCTCTATGTCTCAATTTCTTCATCTCGAAGAGGGAAAGTAAGAAAATCACATGGAATTGTTGTGAGGAATGAACAAGAGAGTTCACAAAAGCTCATAGTCTAGGGTCCGGTACATAGTAAATCTTTCAATATGTTAGTAACTTTTAGTATGTTAGTAGCCCAGATACCAACTTAAGCTCCCATGCCAGGATTTCGGTGCCAACCCTGGGCTATAGCTGTGACTCTGTGTCCCTGCTCTGCAGAGCTCTCATGTCACTAATGCCTTATCTCCACTTCTCTGAGTCATGCTACCTTATATGTGGAACACAAGCTGTTTTCCCTTGAATGTCAACCACACCCTGCTCCTCAAAAAAAATTATACAATGCATTTCAATGTATAGCACAATTTTACTAATGATTCAGAGATATGACAAGAAGGTAACATCACAGATTTTTAGGATAGACAACGTAAAATATGATGCTGAACTTTCTTCTTCTGAAGACACTTGGGACTTCACCAGCTCTAGCTTCCCCCCAAGCTGCTCAGATCTTGCTCTGCCTCCCTCCCTTGCTGCTACAACAACCAAAACAACAGTAAGTATGGTTCTTCCAACTGCTTATGGGGTTGGAGAGAACACTGCTGCTCTCTGATCTGTAGCTCTCAACTCAGTGTCAAGCTCCCTCTTGAATGGCCAAAGACCCCACGGATGATGGGTCCCTGCTCCGGGTCTCACTCCCCTCTCCTCTCTCCATAATCCCTGGAAGGAGAAATTTTAGTTTCAGATACTTTTTTTTTCTCTTTGTAACTAGTGTTATCATACATTGTGATGATAAATGCTGCCTGCTTAACAAGATGAAAAAGGATGATATTGAGTGACCTGGGGGTTTTTTGGATATTTCTTGGCTTGATCGAGACCTTCACTCCCATCCCAGGACTTCCCATCTGCACTGCCTGTAACATTGCACAACTCAATCAAGTGATAGCTTAAAAGGAGTTTGGTTTGCATGAGATGCAAGAAAACTCCTTGCAAAGCAATGCCATAATTTTGACTCAGATAAACAACCTCTTAAATAGCTAATTTTTCTTCAGCCTTTGGAATAACATGGTGTCTTACAATTACATAGTATCTATAAATTACTGAAGTGTTTTCAAGTTACCTCTATTTGAAATAAAGGATGTCTTGTTATTTTGGGACAAG
Source organism: Cheirogaleus medius (assembly GCA_008086735.1). Taxonomy (NCBI): domain Eukaryota; kingdom Metazoa; phylum Chordata; class Mammalia; order Primates; family Cheirogaleidae; genus Cheirogaleus; species Cheirogaleus medius. The sequence continues at coordinate 27,015,311 of VBSM01000483.1, forward strand.
AAATGAATGTCTTTGTCCTTGTGCCAATGAAAATGAGGCAATCTGAAATTCATGCAGATCTGGAGATCTGGTTCTTAAAAAGGTGAATCCCTGAACTTACATTAAAGAAAAAATGCAGTTAGAAATTTGAAGTATGCCTTCCGTTTCACAGGAACTACTCTTTGGGATTTTGCCAGTAACTCAATGTACTCAGTATCTCGTGACTGAAAGATATTAATACAAGCTGTTTAGGAGAAAGGATGAAACATGCTGTTGCTTTCTAACATCTAATGTCAACTCCTTAATAAATTGTCTTTTCTGATGAGCAGTCAGAAATGTTGGTATGACCCCAATCAAAGTTATATGACTTTATATCCAGGCTTTTTAATTGCCACTTTGATGGAGAGTAATAGATAGTTTCACTCAGGAATCTTGCTTTGTTATCTCTAATCTGTCATCATTTTGATTTGGTAACATACATAATGTCTCTAGTTTCAATTTCATTCCTTTTTCAATTTACATTTGAGGTTTAGACATATGTGAATTTACAAATCCCCTTCGATTTATGATAGAAATAAAATTAGCTTTTGGAATGATTAGACAAAAGACTAAAATCTTGACCCAATTCTCAAAACTTAACTGATATATTAGAATCTTAACTTCAAAATAAATTAACAGATTCAGAATTCTTTGACTTCTGAATAACATTAGCCTCTTCCTGAAACACTGGCTATTAAAAAGCTAAAATTTCAACACTCATTCATTGCACAATAACTGAATGTAACATGGTCACTTGTGGTTTGTGCCTGCCCAGAATCTTTTTCTTTTTCTTGAGACAAAACCCACCTTCTCCTTGGGAAGCTGTCCCTCTCTCAGTCTCAGTGTAGGTGCCTGGGGTAGGTGAGCTCCTCCTCCTGGTGCCAGGGGAGGGCATGTGAGGAGACCTGCCCAATCAGAGTATTGCATCTCTCAACGAAGGGCAGAGCCAAGAGATGGAAAAAGAAAGAGCCTCAATTACGTTGAGCCTGGATCCAGCTGGCCCAGAATCCAGTCTACCTTGGAGTCCTTGATTATGTAAGCTTAAGTCAGCTTGAGTTAGTTTTCCTATTACTTACAATAGACAGGGTTCTGACCATAACAAATAGCTTCAGAATATATTTATCTGGCAGTATCTCAAGAAATATTTCCCTTTAGTTTACCTCTATTTCAAGTTTTTAAAGTAGATATAAGTCACTTATGGTGGTAATTTCAAAGGATGACCCGAAAAAGCACATTCAGGGGTTTATTGTTTCTATTTCTGGGTTGGTAGCTCTTACTCACACATTACCATCAAGAAATCTTATTTGTAAGTCAAAGTTTCTATTATCAGACGTGTTTCTAAAATCTGGGTTTGCATTTCATTTCGTAGGTTTTGTTACTTTGCCTCCTGTTTCTAAACTTTCCTTGCATCTGCTTTAACATCTAACCAGAGGGAGGGGGAAGGTGGACTGGATGAGATGAGCTTTCAAGAGGCCTTATCCTCCTGTGCTGCACCACGATGTGCATTACCTTCTTTTTTTTCTTCCTGCTCTTGTTTTCACTTAAGAATTTACTTATATGTAAGAATCTTTGATTACTAAGGTATCTTAATTAAGCTACTTTTGGCTATAAACGGAAAACCCTAACTCAATTGCTAAACACAATGGAGATTAATTTCACATAGCACCAAGTCTAAGCGGGAGTGACTTCATGGCTAGTTAATTCAACAACTAATTAATAGGTTCCTTCTCTTCCCATTTTGCTGACTTCAGGAAAGTGTTCCTCATTTAGTAAGATGCCTGCACCAATGCCAGGCATTATTGCACAGAGGATAATGTCTAGGGGGAAAAAGAGCTGTTTCTTCTCATGTGTCTCTTTTCATCAAAGATGAAATCAGGTCCCATTGACCAAAATTGTATCGTGTGTTCATGATTAAACCAGTTACTGACAAAGGGGAAGGGAATGCACTGTTGGCTTAATTTACTCTCCTGGAATTGGGGATGGTAATAGCTTCCTCCAAAAGGATGGCCGTGAAGGAGAAAGAATATCTGAGGATAGTCGTTGGGAAGGTAAACAAGGCTTCTGCCCGGGGCTGGTTTCAAGGGTATATATATGTCCTGTGTAATCGCGTAGAGCCCAGACCCAGAAGGAATCTGTTCTTAGTTGAATGCTCTGATGTCATGAAATCTCAGTACATTTTCAACAAGGAGCCCTGAAGATTATGTAGTCTCTCTTTGTTCTGACATAACAAATAACCACACGAGGGTCTTAGTAGAATGTCTTCTTCCTTTTTTTCTTTTCCATCTCTCCTTAGAAGATTGTGAAAAAAATTTTTGCTGTGCAGAGGTGAAGCAAAAGAAGCCAAGAGAAGGTGGAAGACAGTAGCTACTTATGTAGAGAGAAAGCTGTCAGTACAGATGTGAGCAGTCCAAAAGAGAATAGAAGGGATGGAGGACAGAGAGTAGAAAGCAGGAAAAGACAAGAAAGAGTTATTCCCTGAGGATGAGCCAAAACAGGTCCACAGCCTGTTCTCAGGGGGCTTATTACAAAAGTGATTGCTCTCTATAGGAATTGCTCCTGGCAAATGTTGTGATTAACTTTATAGCTGTTTAATGATCCTTATTTTTGCTTACAGTTATTTTTTGTTGGTTTGTTTTCCATCTTTTTTTCATCTCTCTCTCCTTTTTTCTGCTGTCTCCCCCATTTTTCTGTTAGAGGGATGCTTTCTTTTAATCAGTTATTGCCTCTCTGCTCTTTTTAAGAATAGGTTCTACTGTTTGGTAAAAGAAGGTCTACTTTACCCCCATGGGCAAGGGCCTGGTAAGAATGTGGAATTGAAGCTGAACCATCGTAAAACACTCTGACCTATACAGGAATGCAGTACACATTGTTGCTGCATCACATCGTGTGATTGACGCCATAGTCAACCCCATTTCTGGGCGGGCACATGGGGTCAGTCTGGTCTATCAGTGTAGTCCAGTCCTTGGACTCAGTGGTTATTTGAGGAATGGACACCTTCTTCAGCCATCTGTTGAGAAAAAAAATCAGCTCTAACATATCTGCTAGAACAACTGGGAAGGAGGTGCTTACTATCTTCTCGAGTTCTAAACTTGGGAGGCTATAAACCTGGAGTTGCTGGTTTATAGCCTATGACTTGGTCAGAGCCTAAGAATGTAGACTGCACGGAAGAAAGCAGAGCTGAGAGGTGGTGAGAGAGAGATTTTGACAGCAGCGTTTGAGTGCTCAGGTTCAGATAAGCCAGAACTCTCACCCAGACTTTCAGTGATGATGACCAACAAATTCTCTTTTTTATTTAATCTGGTTTAATCCGGTCACTTTTAATTTAAAGAGATCTGATACATATCATTGCCACCACTAGACAACATAAACGTGTATTTTCAGCCGCGTTTTAAGAAAAGGGGTTTTCAAGGGAAATGCTATTTTATCTTTACAACTGTTTAGTATTAATACTTCGAAAAATAACAATAAACAGGACCTACCCTTGGGAACGTGCCCTCTGATTGGCCAGGACTAATCAGATCCAGTGGATTCAACCAATCAGAACTGAGCAAGGTGTGGTCACATGTGTTGGCAGAACTCAGGGAGGTAGTGCAGGTGGAACTGGTGTGACTCTTGGTAAACAGCACAGATCAATTGAAAGGGTGACTACACTCAAAAACGTTAGCTGATATACATGGCAGAAATGACTTCAAGCAGTGGAGAAGTTGAAAAGGACAGAAATTTTTAAAATCAGATTATGAAAAAAATATTTAGATAAGGAAACGATTTAGATAAAATATTTAGATAAGGAAGCGACTTTAGAAAAGTTAAACTTTCTCTCTGTTGGACTTGCACATAGCCCTCCATTTCAGCTGCTTTTGAGTTCCATTAACCTCCTTCCCTGTAGAAATAAAAATAAAAATAAGACAGACATAAAAAATTGTTGTTGTTAATCATCACTAAAGCCTGTTTTCTGGCAATTTAGTCCCATTAGCCACAGAAACTTTTTCTTTTTCTTTCTTTCTTTCTTTCTTTCTTTCTTTCTTTCTTTCTTTCTTTCTTTCTTTCTTTCTTTCTTTCTTTTTTCAGAGGCAGGGTCTCACTCTGTTGCCTGTGCTGGAGTGCCGTGGCATGATCATAGCTCACTGCAGCTTTGAACTCCTAGCCATCAGGGCTCCTCCCACCTTGGCCTCCTGAAGTGTTGGGATTACAGGTGTGAGCTACCGTGCTCAGCATACAGGGACTTTTTGAAGAATATTTATAAATTATGTCCATTATGTTAACATCTCCACAATCTCAGATTCCAGCATTATAAATGTGTAATGGGTCTTAAATTAAAGAAACAAATCATCTCCCCCAGGGCTTGAAAATTTGGCTTTACTTAAATAACTATAATCTGATTCCCTTCTCCTTTCCACCTTCCCTACACATACAGTTCTTTTTCTGTTTTCAGGAGGAAATTCTGCCCTGAACTTTAGTGCTAAGGAACCCATCCCAGACAAAACAAAAAACAAAGTGTGGCAAATCAGGGAATTTCCAGAGGCCCAGGTAGGTGGAGGTAGAGGCTGGGAAGGGAAAGAGAATTTGAATCTCCCGTTGAATTCACTTCTTCAGCATTCTGGCAAAGTCACTGATGGCCTTCTATTTGTCAAGTCCAGTGAAAACCTTTCAGAACCTAATCATACGGGACTTCCCTGGGCCTTCTGCGATTGTTGACTATTTCTCTTTCCTGAAACATTCTCCTCCTTTGGCACTTTTGCTCCTTAGGCCTCTAAGAACATAGACTCTCCTGCTTATCTTTCCTTCCCTCCAACCATTTCTTCCTTCTCAGCCTCACATCGTTCTACTTTCACTCCTTTTCTAAGTAAGGCACTTCACTAATCTTCCTGACTCATCTCATCCATCTCCCTGGCTTTGATTACAACCCTTTGCCCAACTACATTCAAACCTGTATTTCTGCCCTATTCTTTACAGAGGAAATCACTGCCTAGTCTCTCCACGGAGAACAGAACAGAGATTTGTCTGAGTCAGAAAGTGAGGGGCATTTCTTAAGACAAACCCAATATCATGTCTAATATGATTCATATTTTTCTGAAACTCTGAGTTGAGACAAGACAGGATAGGAAAGTTTTTGCCTACCAAATATTAATGATAAACCAAATGGTATCTCCATCCACAATGAAGCAGTCACAATCAGACGTGTTTACGGTTTGTTCTTTTCACTGGCACTGAATAGAATGCATAATGCAGTAGTTTCATCAAAAGGTTGTAATGTAAGAAATTACATGATGAACATTCCTAACTCCTGTAAACAGAGCAATAACTCCTTGGAATAAAGACTCTAGAATTATGAAAAATGATGAAAGATTGAGATATTTGGCAAATGAATACATATGTAAATTTTAAAAGATACTTGACCTAAGGTATCTTGTTTTTTAAAGTTTGAAGAGAAGCATGTTTCTTCAAACATAGAAATAATGTGCTGTATATTCATGTGATTTGAGCATTCAATTGTAAAATTTGGTCTAATTATTCTTTCACTTTTCTTAAATTAGGGCAAATTTTTAATTTACTCTTTTAAAAAGGAATATGCTATAGAATAGACTTTGGGTTATTTATTTTTCACATAAAGTGGCCTATTTCCAATTTGTGAGTTATTGGGATTGAATCAAAGCTGATGTTTTTACAGTGAAAATTTTGAATACATTCATTAATTTATTTAAAATGATATTGTTCAATTTATAGTGGTAAATAAGAACATATAAAGCTTATGTTCTAAAGAGAAAACAATACTAAAAAAAAGATAATTTTTAAAAGTGGTAAGTGACCTAAAGGAACAAAATAAGGTGGTACAACAATACTAATAATTGTTACCATGTATTGAATACTTTCTATGTGCCGGCCCTATTCTTTACATGTAATCCTGTAACATGGGTACTTTTATTATCCTCATTTATAGATGAGAAAACTGAGGCACATGGAGGTTAAATAACTTGTCCAAAGTCCCATAGCTACAAATAAGAGTGAGGATTTGAAGTGAAGCAGTTTCCTATGTATTGAATCAATAGTTTTGCTGAAAACAACCAAAATAGTTAAAAGAAACATTTTAAAATCATCAAAGAGGTAACAAGATAGTTTTTTAGAAGGCCAAAGGTGAAGGGCAAGTGAGAACTCTGAAGGTAAATGAATACAGAGGGAAAGTAGGCATAGAAACTGCTTTTGCCCTGAAGGCATTTACCAATCTGAGTAAATGAGAAGCTTTGTTTTCTTTTTTTTATTTCAGCATATTATGGAGGTACAAATGTTTAGGTTACATGTGTTGCCTTTCCTCCCCTTCCCCCCGCACCTCCAGAGTCAGAGCTTCAAGCATGTCCATCCCCCAGATGGTGTGCATCGCACTCATTATGTATGTATATACCCATCCCCTCCTCCCCCCTCTCATCCGCCAATAAATGTTATTCCTATATGTCCACTTAGGTGTTGATCAGTTAATACCAATTTGCTGGTGAGTACATGTGGTGCTTATTTTTCCATTCTTGGGATACTTCACTTAGTAGAATGGGTTCCAGCTCTATCCAGGAAAATACAAGAGGTACTAGATCACTGTTGTTTTTAGTGGCTGAGTAGAACTCCATGGTATACATATACCACATTTTATTA
>VBSM01000483.1:27030835-27055327 GCA_008086735.1 Cheirogaleus medius
CTGATGATTAGAGATGATGAGCATTTTTTTATATGTTTGCTTGCTGTTATTCAGACAGCTCACTCTTAAGGGCTTTTCATGGCAACCCATGTTGGGGACGGAGCCCTCCATCCCATGCCACTCTGCCCCTTGCTGCCTGACTTGCATCCCTTCCCAAGACCAAAGCTTCTACATGGCCCTCCATTCAGTTAAATGTGCCTCTAGGAAATCATCCAAGTCCTTAGGAGATGGGCCAGTTAAAGTGTCTTTAATTGTGTTTAAAAATAACACAACAACAACTCAAACTGGATTAAACAATAATGCAATTTGATGGGATGACATAACTAGAAACTTAGGTAGGACAGGCTCAAAGATGACTTAGTCCAGTAGCTAGCCCTATTTCCTTGTGATTCTTGGCTCTGTCCTCCTTTTTGCATTGACTTCATACTCAAGGATAAAGGCAATAGGGCATCCTTAGAGGGCTGAGCCTCATACCCACATGTGACATCCAGAAGAGTGAGCGGGTGACTTCTGCAAGAGTTCCTGGAGTAGCAGGCAAAATGTTACCCACAAACCCCAGAAAGATTTCCCAGAAGCCTCTTTTCAGCCTCAGTGGCTGAGATGGAGACTCGCTGGTAAGGGGGAGCAGGATTACTAGTCAGGACGATCCCACCATGAGTCACATGGGCTTTCACACAGAGGGATGGACACCTGAACAAAACTGGGTTGGTGGGAATGACAAAAAAGAATGCTGAGCAGGCAATCACCACTTGTACTAGAGAGGAATTGCACTCATACCTTATAATAGCTGCCTTCTTTCTGAACTGGAGATATGGAAAACATCTCATATACATTGATTAAAATCTTAGATACTGTAATATTACCCATTTTTTTTAAAAAAGCTTTTAGAATCTTATAAACATAATATTGAGCAAAAGAAGACAGACACAAAAGAGGATATGTACTGTGTGATTCCATTTATATAAAGTTCAAAAACACTCTATTGTGTTAGAAATAAGAGAAGTAATGACTGGAAAGGGGCAGGAAGAAGGATTCTGGGCTCATGTTCTGTTCCTTGATTGATGCTAGTTACAGCATGAGTTTTATTGATGAAAATTCATTGAGCTGTACACATATGATTTATGTACTTTTGGAACATATGTTCTACTTCGATTAAAAAGTTAATAAAAATGAAATTACAGTGGAAGCATTGTGCAAGCTGTTACAGATCCCAAGATAAATGACACACGGTCTCTTCAAGATTCAAGGACTTGATAGCTGAGTGGAGGAGTCATATGTCAATAGTCCATTACAACACAGGATTTGGGATATGTTCTATGAAAAGGAACATCAAAGAAAGGATGACATGTAAGTGGGAATAAACAAAATGTGTGGGTATGAATTTGCCTAGTGAGGGGTGAAGGAGTGAAGGGGTTGCAGCAGATGCACAAAAGTAATGGAGTACCTGAGAATGGTTCAGTATGGCTGGATCTGAGTGTCTGAGGAGAAGAGCAAACATAGAGGGTGGAGAGGTCAATGAGGGCCATTTAGGTTATGTTAAGGAGGTGACTTTATCTTGAGGGCAAAGGAAGGGGGACTCCATGATCCATCATCAGCCAGGAACAGAGTCAGCACCCACAGTGAAGGGACTTCTGTGTGTGTAAGAAATTGGAAATAACATCCATAAAGAGGTTGACAGGCATCAGGGCTTGGCTGAAAGGAATTAGCAGGACACCAACCAGCCTGCCAGTCAGATGATCTAGATTCTTGCCCCCCTTTTTTCTACAACCAGATCTGTAACCTTAGACAAGGTGGAATGGGAAGGGAAAGAATGCTTACTATTTCCTCTACTTGCGCATAAGGGCAGGACAGGCACATCTAATTCATGTCATTTAATAACCTCATTTAATGCATTCCCATGCCATAGCTATTCTTACTCCTGTTTAAGAAGGAGCTGAGCCTCGGAGTGGCAGAGCTGACCCAGGACTGCTGGGGCCCTGGTGCAGCCTCTTCCTGCAGTATGCTGAGGAAGATAGAAAGTCCCACCTCTTTGGGGCCTGGTTTCCCTCATCTGTTAGGTGAAGGATGTGCTCCTGGTTACTTCCAAGGTCCTTTCTAGTTCCTTCCAAGAGTCTATGCTATAATTAGGCTACAAATCCATCACCCAGAGATTAAATGAAAAAAATATGTTTTTAACACACTTCATTTGCAAATTCTTGGTCGTAAGTTATGTGCTGCTTTTATTATTTTTTACAAATAAAAGGATAGGCTTTCAGAGATTTGTTCTAAGTTTTATAGGAAATAAAATATTACTTTAATAGTAATTAGGGATCTATCATCTATTTAAAGCCAGGCCTCTATATGTTAAAAAGCAATAATGTAACGAATTTTCATAAAATATCAGTGGAAAAAAAATCACCCCTACTTGACAGAATAATGACTTTATATAAGTACTTAAGCATGTATTGTTGGGTTTTTGGTCATTAGAGTCACTATTAATTACCCAGTCTTTCCTAATTCTTATGAACCTCACATACCCATTCCATCATGCTCTGTCCCAATGCAAAATTAAAATGTCATTGCTAGTTTATTAGTAGTATCCAATGTCTTTGGTACTGGTCTCAGTATGTTTGTTTGTTTTGGTATTGCTGACATCAAATGAATAATCAATGCAGCCCAATAATGACCATATCCAGTGAAATCTTATAATTAAATAAAAATAATTACATGTTTTTACTGCCATTTTTATAACAATGTTTTATAATGATAATCCTATTTTTTTAAAATATTTTAAACACTATTGATAGAGAGGAGTGCAACAAAAGAAACAACTCTATTAGAATATTCTCTGTAAATGTGAGGAACAAATGATATACACAAAGTTCACACATCTAAAGCCAAGAAAATCTTCTCTGAGCAATAATAACAATGTCTAAGCACAGTCAATGCCTAAGAAAAGTAAATTAGCAGTTGAGCAACCAAAGCTGCAGTCATGACTCCCGCAATTATATTAAATTTTCAAAAGATTTATCGAGTGGCTACGTTATGTATTAGGGACACACAAATGAATAAGATATGGTCCTTTAATACCAAATTGGAAGGCTGATCTCTACCTAAGTTAACCTCTCTGCTTTACTATTGGAGTAATGTCATTGGTGTATAAAGTAGGGAGTAATTAATTCTGCCTTGGGAGAGGTGAGGCATGGCAATTAGTCGAGGTTTTCAGAGCAGGTGACTTTACTCTAGACTTAGAAGATAGATAGGATTACTCCAGGCAGAAAAGAAAATGAGGAAGTTCATTTCCTGGGAGTAGGGAAGCATAAGTATAAAGGCTACAACACAAACAAAGGCATGTGGGTGCTCGGTGTGGTAATGCAAGGTGCCAGACTCAGAGTGGGAGTGCAGTGAGGGAAGGGTGCTGAATTAGTGAGAAGCACCAGGATAGAAATCAGAAAGGTAACTTAGGGCTTGAGTTCGATTCTAGCCATATGGCAGACTAGAACCCTGAATGGCTTTCCACTATAATGCCCCCAATTCTTCAATAAAGAAATAATTGGAAAATCATGCTTTTTAAAGAATTGCTCAGCTCACAAGAAATCAAGAGAAATAGACTAAGGCTGGTCTCTTCCCCCTGTACAAAACAAAAACAGTGCGTTGAAATGGAAATGGTGAGAAATAAGCCATCACTAATCTGAGATTACTATTGGAGCAAGTGCCTATACCAGCATGCGGATCAGAATACTAAGCCTACTTGGGAGGCTGAGGCAGAAGGATCGCCTGAGCCCAGGAGTTTGAGGTTGCTGTGAGCGAGGCTGATGCCACGGCACTCTAGCCGGGGCAACAGAGTGAGACTCTGTCTCAAAAAAAAAAAAAAAAAAAAAAAGAATACTAAGCCTAATTTACAACCCCCAACCCCCAACCCTAGTTAAGAGTTTAACCTGAGATTTCAACATTTAAAACTGGATCCTCAGAAGGGCTAATGTCACCTCAAATCAGAAGAGCCTCTTGGGCCCCAAAAGCAGGAAATCCAAATCTTCTTTGTAGAAACATAATCCCACTTCATGCCGTTAGAATTTCTACAGACTACATTCAATCTAATACAAGATTACCATAAAAATCACAATCACAATGAATATAAATGGCCTACTGCTACATACAAAAACATGGATGGATCTTAGAAACATAATGCTGAGCGAAAAAAAAAAGCAAGTTATGGGAGACTTCATGCCATTTTTATAAAGCTTAAGAATAAGCAAAACTAAATATATAATTTAAGAAAATATACATATGCTGTTAAGCCTTTTTCCAAACAGCAAGAGAATGACAAATGTGGTTTTCAGGTCAGTGGCTATTTTGGGGGTAGAGAGATAAAACTGAAGGTTCAGACAAGAAGGAGCACCCCACATGGCTTCAGCAGTGTTGGTAACAGTCTAGTACTTAACTTGAGTGCTGTGATGGTTCACCACAGGGGTACCCAGATTAAACATTATTTCTGGGTGTGTCTGTGGGGGTGTTTCTGGATGAGATTAGCATTTGAATTGGTGGACTCAGTAAAGTAGAGTGTCCTCTCCAATGTGGATGGGCATCATCCAAGCTATTCAGGGCCTGAATAGAACAAAAAGAGCAGGAAGGAGTATTCACCCCTTTTTGCTTCCTGCCTGCCTGAATGAGCTGGGACATTTCATCCTTTCCAGCCCTCCGCCTGGGATTTATACCATCAGCTCCTCTGATTCTCAGGCCTTCAAACTCGGACTGAATTATACATCATCATGTTTCCTGGGTCTCCAGCTTGCAGACAGCAGATAGTGGGATTGTCACCCTCCATATTCATGTGACCCCATTTCTGACAATAATTATCTTCATAATAGATAATATATATCTCCTGCTGGTTCTGTTTCTCTGGTAAACTCTGAATAATTCAAGTGGGTATGCAAGGGTCCATATTTTATGATGCTTCATAACTTACATATACACTACATGTATCTACTTTTTTATATCAAATATTACCTAAAAGAGTAAGATCCCTGGCCTTAATTTTTGCAAGTATTGGGTATAGTGAATCACATATAAAGCTCACATTAGATGATAAATGTGAAATCCTTCCAAACATCAAAAGGGTTATTATTCTTTTCAAATATATGCATATTTTTCTTAGTAAAGCTATAAGGTCTTTGAGAAGAGAGACTTTACATTCTTTTGTATTACCTATGATACATATTGAATCACATCCTTATTTAAATTGAAATGTTAAAAACGAAAGAGAAAAGAAAAATAACCTGGACTGTATCCAGGGAGCAACAGGAAGTTATTAAGGGTTACGAAAGAGTGATGGGATCTGGTCTGGAAAAGATGACTGTGGCAGCAGAGATGCAGTGAAGTGGGAGTTGGGGAGGAAAAGAGACCCGGACACCGAACACCGACACTGGACACGGGACACCGGACCCGGGCGGAACAAGTAGGAAACTTGCAATAACGCGGACTAGAGGCCATAGTACTGAACTGGGAAGAGGCATCGGGAATAGGAAAAAGAGGCCAGAGCCAAGGGACAGTTCAGAGGCACAACTGATGGGAGGTGGAGAGTGACCTGGGAGAGGCGGGCAGCTGGGGGACTTGCTTTCTCATCCAGGCGACCAGGAGGATGATAAAGGAGAAAAGGAGAGAGAAGGGCAGGGTTGTGAGGGCATCTGCCAGCCTTGTGACCTTGGGGGAGCCATTTGGCTTCTTCATAGCTCATGCTTCCCCTCACATGTGAAATGGCGAGTCAGGCAAAGCAAGCTTGACCATTCTGACGCTGCAACGGCAGAGTGCCTTTCCTTCCAAGCCCTTCAGGACACACCCTGGTGTTTATTTCTCAGATCTGTGTGAGGCAGGGAGAACTCTTGAAAAATTACAAATTTTCCTTTTCTTTTCTTGCTGTCTTCTGGAAAGTTAGAACCTAAGATGCTATTCAGGACATTCATATTTTCAGGTAAAAATATAACATCGAGAATATTCTGTTGGTCAAAAGTAGCTGAGAAAAAGCAACTGCCATATCGTAAAAATAAAAATCCTAAATTCACTTCAGAATTTGCTGAATATAAAGTGAATAATATGAACAGTGACCAGTGATTCCTGGTGAGGAGAAGGAGTTACTTAGGAGAATGTTTATCTTTATTCCACCAATAATTTGATTAGCAGAATTTCTGGCTTCCAGTATAGAAAGGTGCTGAATAAATATTATTTTATGTAAATGATATTGTATTCATTTAAATGAAGAATTTGTGTGTTTTAATAGACTTATAATTATGTAAGAGTGAGTATGATGTTGTGAAGTCATTCTTTAATTAAGATTTTTATTTCAGAGAAATAATTATCCAAAATTATGGGAAAATAGTGATCTCAAATTCTTTTACACCAAATATATTACTTGAATAAAGAATTCATTGCTATATGCTTGATTTTAGTTCAAATTGTTTTTAGTTTTTAAAGGAGCTATTGAAGAGTTCTGTCTCAATAACGAGGCTACTGTTGTTTTTCTTTGAGCAATCATATTTGTTTTGTCCCCAGAGAACATGATTTATAAACTTTTTTTATTTAGTAAAGCAATGAGAAAAGATACACTCTTCAATGGTAGCTGTAGAAATTTAATTATAAGGAGGGAGGGAGAAAGGAAGGGAAGAAGAAAAGAGAGAGAGGGAGGGAGGGAGTCAATAATAAAGAGGAAAAAATTAAAAATTCCTTAGATAAATATAACTCACAAGTGCTGTGGGGAAATATTTATCCCTACATCATTCTCACTTACCAGGCATGAAGAAATGTCATTAAGACCCTGTTATCACTTTTATTGTACCTTTAAATTTATCCTGTGCTTAAGTCCCCTCTGGGGGGAAATACATATTCTCATACACGGTTTTGAAAATCATTCTGGAAGGAAATCTGGGAAAATCTATATAGTGTATCAGAAGAATACTATTCAACAATCATTTGTGTATTTATCCATTGATAACAATCAGGAAAATTTAAACCATCAATTTTTGTTGTTATAGGTAAAAATACTATTTTTCTTAATGATGCTAAGTAATGTGTTGCTTTATAGTGGAATTAGCTTCACTGAATAGTAATTCTTTCCCCATTCCTTCTCATGGGAAGAATTAAGGAACATTGTTAAATACTGAGGGGGAATATAACCAAAGTTAGAGTTCTTACTTGAAATACATTTAGGTACCTTCAGTTCAACCCTCTTTATTTTGCCACTTCACTGACTGACTTGAAGCATTGTGCTTTTGTGCTAGTACGTTTCCATGTATCTCTCGAGAAATACCTATTAACTAATTGACTGATTCACTTACTGTACTTTTTCTTCTATGGCTTAAAAAATATGTCAAGAGCTCTAGTGTAAAAAGATGTGGCTTCTCCCTTCACAGCCCCCATCTTTTAATCCACATCAGTAATTAGAGAAGGAAGAAAGTTTTACAGCCTATTGGGGTCCTCAAACTACGGCCCACGGGCCACATGCGGCCAGCCTAGGACATTTATCCAGCCCGCCGGGTGTTTTTGCCTTGGCTGCCTGTCCTGCTTAGCAGCCAACTTGTCCTGGGCCCACAGTGCGCATGTGTGGAATGTGCACAGTACTCTCCAACAGCCCTCCAACGGTCTAAGGGACAGTGAACTGGCCCCCTGTTTAAAAAGTTTGAGGACCCCTGGGCCCTATATCTAAATGAAAATCTCAGACGAAGAGTAGGGATTGAAATGATAAACGTGCATTGTGAAGTTCTTACATGTTACTAAAGTGGCTTGCAGTCAACGAGCTAGGAGGCTCCAAAACTGTGTTTTACTAAATGCCACTGACATTGAACTCCAAAACAAAATTATTCACTAATGATGAAGTCACCAGTGAAACACAACCAGGTTTTTGTACAAATAGGAAAGAATAACACATGAGTTGGTTAGATTCATATTGTATCAGATTAAACACAGGAAAATTAAGCAGAGAAGTGACCCCCTAGCAATAACTGTCCCTCTAATTAATCATATGTTGCTTAGCACCCTTCTATTTGTGACTTGACTTATTTAAACCTTATTGATTTTTTAACAGTTTATATTTTTACATCCAATTCTTCTAAAACTGAAAACTGGAAGCTCCCTGACTGTAGGAAAAACTGTCCTTTTAAAATATCTTCCTACAGTGTCTTGCGGTAGGCTGGTATTCAATAAATATTGGCTGATTTGGATAATGAAATTAAACAAAATCATTTTAATTTGAGTAGTTAGGTTTAAAATTTTTTTTCTAATTATACAGGTAAGAGATGGTCAAAACTTTGAAAAACACAGAAAAACTAAAGGAAAATTTAAAAGTCATCAGAAATCCTAAACACCTTCTCCTCCTTCCTGCCCCCAGAAATAAATATAAGTTCTTATAGTCTTTTGGCTATGTTGGTTTGTAGGGGGAAAAAATGGCATAAAATTATACATAAAGTTCAATACCCCACAAATTTTTCATTAACAGATATCATGAACATTTTCCCACATCAATAAATATTCTTTTGGGCCAGTTCAGTAATCTTGCATGGAAACATAGTGAATCCTATTTAACACCATAATCTATTGTTTCTAATTTTTTCTATTACAAATTACTGTACTGTGACTATCCATGTTCATATTATATCAAATACACAGAGCAATTAATAATTAATCAAATGATTGAGCTATGGTAAGGGAAGATATTTAACAAGAGACAAAGAATGGGATTAAATGGGTTTGTACAATTATATATTGCATATTTTACATTTTCACATAGGAAAATTACTAACCTATTGAGTTCTAAGAAATAAAATATTGAAATTTTACAGGGAAAAAAGTCTGTCTTAAACTAATTGCGTTTCTTAGAAGGGTATAAAATCGAAAACTTAAATCTTCTTTTTCTTCTTCTTTTTTTTTTTTTAGAGACAGGGTCTCACTCTGTTCGAAGTAGCACAATCACACAATTACAACTCGCTGTAGCCTCGAACTCTTGGGCTCAAGGGATCCTCCCACCTCAGCCTCCTGTGTAGCTGGGACTGTAGTTGTGCACAACCACACCTAGCTAATTTTTTTTCATTTTGTTTTTTAGAGATAGGGGTCTCATTAAGGCTTCTGTGTTCAAGCGATCCTCTAACTTCAGCCTCCTGAATAGCTGAGATTATGGGCATGAGCCTCCATGCCTGGCTCAAAGTTTTAAATCATTTAATAGTGGAGCAAACAAAAGGCTTAGCATTTATTTTCTGTATCATTCATTTATCATATATCAGTGAATTACTAAAAAGAAACATGGGGAAGAATTTTTGCTAATTCAGGAAAATTTGGAGACAAGTGCATTCTAGATTACTTACATAAATGCTCAATATGGTGATATATGATCATTGATCAATCTAAATCTAAATCAATCTAAATCTTGACTTATGTCAGATGCAAAAACCTATATGGCTTTTTAAAAACTCTAGATTATAATCTAGAATTATAATTCTAGATTATGATTAAGTATTTACTTAATTATAAAGTATCAGACTGGGATCATCTGTCACATGACAACATCAGTTTTTAATAATTCCGTCACCAACACAAAGAATGAAAAAAACTCAAAAATATATCAGAATATGCCATTTAAAGGAAATCAGTTCATGGGCTAATTATTTCTACTCCTCTTCTTTGGTTAGGCATCCTGGTAACTGGTGACATTTTTTTTAATCCAAAAACTTTTATAAGAGGTAAAACATCAGATTATTTATAAGGTCTTATGTGTTAAGTAAAGGACATTATCTGCAAGCACTGAGGAGACTTTGAAGGGTTTTAAGTGGGGGAGATCATATGTATTTGGGTTTATTTTAGGTTTTCAGGCATCATCCTACAGGTGCTTACTCCACATTAAATAGTAGGAGATAATAGCTGTTGCTACTGTTGATGATGATGATGATTTGAGATTCTGGGAGACCTTCAGTGATCTGGTCCCTACATATCACTCTAGCCTTGTCTCCTGCTACCTTTCCTTTGAGACTTTGTATATGTGTTCCCTCTACCTACAATCCATCCATTCAAAAGAGTTATTAAGCACAAACTATGTGTTCTTCCATGAATATCTACCTGACAAACTTTTCATCCTTCCAGACTCAAAAATATCCTCCTTGTAGTTTCATTCTTCAAGCCATTTCACCCTTTAAATAATGCCACCATTTTACCTTGTACACAAATCTTGTGCAAACTGGAATCACATTGCAACTTTTTATTAAAGTATTGTGTTTCTTGAATTCTTTTCCTCTATCTTGTCCTACACCCTACCTAAGTCATTACTCCATGACTATATCCTAGAATTTGTCATAACCACTACCTAAATCCCTCCATAATCTCAATTTCATGCACCTTACTCTCTTACCTTACCAGTCTCTGTAGTTACACTGTAGACTTTAATCATGACTGTCTCAAATGATCTACCATCTTATATTTTCTATATTTAAGATCATTTTGTTTATGGCAACATTACTATCTTGGGATTTTTAATTTTCTTAGACATTGTGATTTTTTTCCTGCTTTCCACTCAATTTTGCATTTATATAAAAGTAGGTTCTGAAAGCACATCTAAAGTCATGAATCAGATTGTCTTATATGTTCTCCCAAAAAGTCATTCTATCTAAATTATTCCATTTTTCCCCATAACAGTTCTACTACATAAATTCTTAGTGCACTCCTGCTGATTGTTATGAGCTTTTATTATTCCTCCTAAACCAACTCATATCTGGATGTTAGGTTTCTGCTGAATTATCTCCAGAGGTGTCTGTTGATATTTTAATGTATTTGGCTACAGTATATGAAATATTTCTAGCCAAGGATGAGCTGATGATTTTTAAATAAACTATCATTGGTAACATAGGCCCTTCAATGCAATTTTGGTAAAAATCCACCTGTGATTCACTAAGCTGACTTCACATAAAAATTGGAGCCATTTATGGTTTGGGAGCCTGCCATCTCCTTTCTGATGTGTGAGAAGTCTCTCTCTCCTTTGGGATTTCAGAATTATAAACCGCTAGCCAAACAGTTGAGTGGGGGAAAAGTCCTCATGAAACAAACAAAACATCCTAAAGAAATGACTCCTTTTTGTTGTGCAGTAGCCGAGACTAATATATAACTTTCACGAGAAACACTTCGGTGTGCAGGAATTGTTTGTTTGCTATAGATACCAAGTCTTTTATTATTGTTCCTAGCCTCTGCAGAAAATATCACCTTCAGAGAGTGCCAACTAAATCCATTGTACAAAGCTCATTTACCAGGATAAATCACCTTTAAGCCAAAATTCAAAGCTTCCACTTTCCAATTATATTTTAGATCATTCTCCTATTCAGTAGCCAAACCTAAATCTATTGCATGCAAAAAGATACAACCTGCCTCCTTTTCTGGCTTATGATAACATAGATCCTTATTAATGGCCCTCTATCCCCATCCCCAACTGATAATTATAACAGAATTTCCAACTGGGTTATAGCCACGGCTTGAATTTAAAAGGCACAAATTTTTAATAAGGACTCAATCGTTTACTGGATTTAATTTTTACATGTCCAGTTGGACTTTTCTAGTCCTTGCAGATATGGGTGGTGTTGGACATCAGTGCTTTCCATGATTCTCATTGACATCACTTAACATGCCCCTATGAGTACTTATTCCATCACTAAAATTCACAGCAACCTTCTTTGTAAGGGCAGTTATCACAGACTTGACTCATTGATTAAGATGTAAGCCACACCATGAAATTGTTTTCCTGGCATCTAAACCTCTTCTAAGAAAGGATTTATTACATTAAAAAATAATCTGTGGAGTCAAGTGAATTGTGTTTTTAAAAACTATTTACACCTGACTCAAGCATAATAAAAGTGATCCATGTAACCAAAAACATTTGTACCCCCCTAATATTTTGAAATAATAAAAAAAGGAAGAAACCTATTTACACAAGGAAGACATTAATGTGTAAGTATGAACATTTAGCCAAGAGAGTGCAGAGGAATCCAAGCATTATGAGGTGATCAGACTAGACTAGATGTCCTTTAAAATAAGTCTCAACCCCACACAGTTCATTATTTTCTAAACAGTATAATCTCTTCCCTTTCCTTTATCCCTAAAATCCTGAAAGACATTACAATGATTATAATGTCATATCAAAAGTATTAACAATTGAGTTATATATTTCTATTTTGCTGTGTGAATATCTCATAAATTTTAAGTTTTTAATCAAAATTTGCTTTAAAATGAGACCCATTGAATATCCTGTATGGGTATTTCAAACATTTGCAAGATAACTTATTCCAGGGGACTATAGGGAGAAGCAGAGAACTTTTTTATTTTTTAGTCTCTTCTATTTTTCTTTCTTTTTGCTTTATCTTAACACTTTTGCCTAATGTTAAAAGTTACAGTATAAAGGAGTTACATTTGGCGATTAGAGCTAATGGGGGATGGGAAGGGCATGGCTTACAGCGATGGGGAAACATTGTCCTTTATATGTCCAGGGTGTTTAGTGAGCTCTACTTTCCCTTCTCTGGATTCATATTTGGTTAAACTTGGGGCATCAGCAAGTTGTGTCTCTCTGCATCTATTGGTGGTGGGTAGATACTTATGCTTTTAAACAAAGTGAAGGAAGGTTAAGTGGTTAATCACCAACCTGATAATATGGAGACTAACCAGTTAGCCTAATTCTATTACTGAGCAATTCAGACCTTAGAATTGTGTTGTATTTGGAACTTGTAAGAAATGTGCATGTAGCACAGAATAAATTTGACATAAAAAGGTTGCGTGAACAGGAAAAGTAAAGAGCATTACACTTCTGTTTGTTTGTTTGTTTGTTTGAGACAGGACTCTCTCTGTTGCCCAGGCTGGTCTTGAACTTCTGGGCTCAAGTGATCCTCCTGCCTCAGCCTCCGGAGTATCTGAGATTGCAGGCACACACCACCATGCCTGGCTCCTACACTTAGGTTTTTAATTGACATTTTAAATATGTCCTACGAATTCAGCCTGGATAGAATTAATATAAATAAGAAACTATTTTTAGCTCATTTCACTGAAGGTAAAACTACCATGACTAGAAAAACTGACCTACTCTATTTTCATAACTTCCCTTTCTGACAGTGCTTATATGACCCATTTCTGACAGTTTTGCCCTGTTATAAGTGCTTGGTACTCCTTTTCTCCCTCAAGGAAGGACAACTATAACTTTGAGGAACATATCTTTAAATAGTCTTTGGAAGAGGATAGACAAGAATCATAGGGATTAGGATGAAGTAGAGTTTTCTGAACCTTGTCTAAAATAGAGGCTGGACAGGTTTGATGTCTGTATGTTATCACAAAGAGATGTTGAGGAAATGAATGTTAAGCCTTAACCCCCACTTTTCCTCAAATCTCCAAACACAATAGCATTCTGAGTCTTGGAGTCAAGTTGCTTTTCAAATTGTCAATAAAAAAACTGTAAGCACTCATCAAGTCTACCTCTTACTAGGTAGAGAGAGCACTGATTCCCTTTGGGACTGATTAAATGTAAAAAATTGTATTAACAGGTATGCAAAAGAACGCTTGGGCATAGAAAAATTGATTAATAATGCACTTAGTCGCGTGGGAAAGTTATACAACCCCTCTAAGAACCTAATTTACTCTTAAAAATGTCTGCTCTGGAGAGAGCTGTGAATTTTTTTCATCTATAAAATGTAATAATTGTCAAGAACTATGAAGGATCTGAGATTTTTACCCAACTTGCAAGGTAACAAGGTAGTCAGCCACAGTTTCATGAATGCCGGCAGAAAGCACAAAACTCTCAGGCCAGAAATAAAGGACAGTTTATTACTCACAGCAACAGCAGTAGCCGTAAAGCTGAGCCATTTGTGCCAGTTCCCTGAGTCTTAATTCCCACAGAGTGACATGAACCCGGCCAGATGATGCCTGCACGTGCTGTGAGTTGCATTACAAGACAAGAACCCTCAGCCCTGAGCTTAGGTAGCCTGAATCTTGTGTAACAATCAATAAAACTGCCTGACCTTTGCCCCGAGGAAGAGTGTTGTCTTTATTATACTAGACAGTAAGCATATTTGCTCTTTGCTCCAGAGAAGGACACTGTCTCTGTCTTCCAAGGCTGTTTGTCATATACACATCCTTGAAAAGATATTCCAGAACAAAGGCAGCCATTGCCTCTGCTTGCAAATGTATAGAAATGTAAAGCACTCATGGAGAATTGTCTTCAAACAATAATAAATTTCTATATCTATTTGCTCAAGATTGAGCCTATACGTAAATCCCCTAGCTCTACCCCTTAGCCCATTTTCCATTCCTCCTCAAACTGGGAGCCTTTTTTGACAATGCTATTGATAGATGTTGATGGGGTAGAGGGTGGGGCAAATTTAAATGGGTTGGGAATTACAACTTTAGTAACAGGGAAGATGAAAGTCAGGAACCCTACAGGGGAGGTACCCCAAGTCTGGCTTGCTACTTGGCTGCTCCTCACCCCTTCCCTGCTAAAAACATCTTCCTTTCACTTCACTTTAATACACAACTAGTAATTCCACTAAATGGAGAGTTATTGTAGGTTTTGAAAAATGTAAATCCCTTGGAGCATTAAGGACTCTTAGGTATTCACACACATTAAGTGTCAATTTGTGTAGGATACTTTCCCTTTAACAGTTGGCTGAAACTGGCTGCCCTGAAGGAATAGTAATTTTGACTAGCAGGGGACAGAAAGGTCATTGTGAAGCATGGAGCACTTTGGGGGTACAGTAGGCCTAAGAGATAACATCATGGAAGGATTAAAACAATATGATGTCACTGAGCCCATAGGTGCCAGGGAAGACAGGCACCATATGGTAGAGAAAGATGAAGAGAAAGAGTAGAGAGATGCCAAAGAGAAGTTTTGCCCATTCTCAAATTTTACTTGGGGTTGGCTCAGTATCCAAAGCAGAGGAAGAAAATTTCTTCCTTCTCCTCACTATTGGATCTCTTCATTTCACAAATATTTATCAAATGTCTCCTGTTGCAACTGCCACTGCTGTTATTAGTAGTTATCATTTATTGTACACTCACTATGTTGCCAGATTTATGATTACATTGGTGTAACAAGGTCAAATAAGACACTGTTCCTGCCCCCAAAGAACTTACAGCCCATTGCAAGAGACAGACAAGTAAGTCAACAGTTATATAATTTAGCAAATGCTATCCTAGAGTGGCATCTAAATCAGACAGGCTAGATCTTTGCTTTACGACCCAGACTTCAGACTTCTATTGTAGTTCTTAGTTCACAATAGTGACTAACAGTAGCTAAGACTTGCATAGTGCCTACTGTATGCCAGGCCAAGTTTTAAGAGCTATTAACATAGAATCCTATAATAGCCCTATGAAATGGGTACTATGATTATATCTTCATTTTACAGAGGAAGAAACTGAGGCTCAGAGAGGTTAAGTGGCTTCCTCAAGGTCACAGAGCCTGTGGACAGCAGAGGTAGCATTTGATTCTAGGCTAGGCCTACAGTATATGTTCTTAGATACCTCCCTAGACTGTCATTGAAACAAGTGTAAACTGACTATCCAGAAAATATAACCATCATTTATAACTTATTTCCATGTTAAAGTAAATTTTGAGTCTCAAACTTCTGACTTGAAGAAATTTTCAAAACACATGTTTTTATTTAGGAAACTTCCTGCCCTGTAAGAGAACTGCAAGAGTTAGTGATAAATAGTTTATAAGACACTGTAAATTCTGTGTGAAAGACACCTAGAATGTTAATTACCACCTCGTAAGTTCAGGGTTCCTGATTTTGGAGGTTCAATTGTTCCAATATGCAGCATGTCCTGTTTTATTAGTTTATACTGCTAACAAAATTAATCACTTAAGTTTACTTTAAAAAGCAAAGCAAAATCCACTTATAAGAGAACTTCTACTATTAAGAAGGAAAAAAAAATGTGTACCATTTGGAACATTATACCTTTTCCCATGTTCCTGCTCCCTTCAGAAAATTGCTAAGTCTAACCTCCACGCTGTGATGCAAGAATTACTGCTCAATAGTTCTTTTTATTAGATGTGTCACATATGGCCCTTTTTGCATGTTAAAAATTTTGTGACACATTGAAATGTTTAATCTTGACTTTTCATGTCTGTTTTTATTTTCTTTGTGGTTTCTTATATTCCTTTTGAGATCAGACAGTTCCCTTCTATTACAGGCTGAGTTGTATCTCCTCAAACTTCACACACTGAAGTCCCATACCCAGTATGGCAGAATGTGACTGCATTTAGTCTATGGCCATACCACCCTGAATGCGCCCAATCTCGTCTGATCTCAGAAGCTAAGCAGGGTCAGGCCTGGTTAGTACTTGGATGGGAGAATGTGACTGCATTTAGAAATAGGGTCTTTAAAGAGGAGATTAAGGTAAAATGAAGTGATGAGAGTGTACCCTAATTCAATATGAGTGGTGTCCTTATAAGAAGAAGAGATTAAGACATAGGCACAGAAGAAAGACCATGTAGAGACAGGGAGAAGACAACCATTTACAAGCCAAGGAGAGAAGTCTCAGAAGAAACTGACCCTGCTAACTCTTTGAACTCAGACTTGTAGTCTCCAGAATTATGAGAAATTATATTGCTGTTGCTTAAGCCACCCAGTCTTTGGTACTTTATTATAGCAGCCCTAGGAAACTAATACAGGACCCTAGCATTTCCACAGAGCTTCCATACTACCAAGAGCTCTGTAAGGGCACTTCGTAAACTTGTTAAGGTAATTATAAAGAAACTGTAGATTTCATGAATTCATTCAACAAACATTTATTGAGCTTGCCCTGCACATCAGGTACTGAGCTAAATGGCAAGGACAAAAAGATGAAACCCCTCGAACCAAAGTATTATAGCTCAAAATAAATATGACCCCAAATCACCCTCAAGGAATTCACAGCTTAAACAGGCACATAAAGAGTGAATTTCAATATGATGTGATCAGTGGTAAGATCTTGGAATGCACAGAGTGGGTAAGGACCGTGGGCCATGGGAACTAGACTGGGATGCAGGAGGGCTGTCAGACTGAAGGCCACAGCTAACTTAGGTCTTTAGGGAAAAGGAGAAGTGTGCCACTGGGTGGATGAGGGAAGAGACATCCCAGGAATGCCACAGACAAAGCAGGAAAATGGGAAAGTGTCTAGAATGTCAGGTGATGAGTGAGAAGTTCAGGGTAACTGGAGTTAGGATATGTATGAGAGAGGGTGGGAGGAGAGGCTAAAGAATTGGGGTCAGACAATGAAGGGCTGGCTTTGCCAAATTTGGATTTTAACCTGAAAGCAGTGGGAAGCCGCCAGAGGTTTTTATTGAGAAAAGTCATGTTCAGACTTGCTTTGAGTGTGGTCTCTCCAGTAGTGTGGAGAATGAAATGGTATGACAAGTGGGTTGCAGAAAGACTGGATGGCAGGGAGGACCATGGAAGCCTGAACTGAGGTGGTGGCATGGGATGGAGAAGGGCAGTCCTGCTTTAGAAATATGTCAGAGGTGGAATCTAAGAGGTCTGGTAACTTGCACTGTGAAAATTTTTAACACTTTCATGTGTGCCAGCAAGTGAAAGTAACTTCCAACTATAAACCAGTAGACAATATTTACTTGCTTTTTGCTTTTCCTGTATCACATGTATAAATATCATTGCTTCCCTAAACCATATAGACTTATTGTCAATTTAATAAAATACACAGTATTTTATTTACTTTTTAAGAATTAAATTCAAAGCTGCTACATTTCCTTACTTGTATCTTGCTTACATTTGAGAAGAATTGTTCCTCCAAAAAGTACAGTATAATTGGATGCAGTTAAAAATAAATAAATTTTATTTTATCTCATCATAGCATGTCTGGTATTTTTGTGATTCTTCCAAGTTGGACTTGCTGGGAAGCTGCCTTGTTTGAGGAAATAGAAAGTCTTGGGGAATACACTCTCCTAGGTCTAATCTGAGATTTCTCACTACCCACCTACCTTGAGTAGTTTACTCAGTCTCTCTAGGCCTAGGCTTTCTTATTTCTAAAACGATAGATTCCTTGATCTCTAAGAGTCCTACTGACTAAAATTCTGTAACTCTTTCCTCTCAGAACAATGACTGCTCTTAGATTTTAAAATGTACTTTTTTTTTTTAAGTTTTCAAATGGAGACTTTAAAATTTTGCTGAGAAATCTTTCTTGGAAAAGTATATAAATCTTGTGAGATGCTTTCAAAATTCATTAAAAGAACTGAAGCATCATGCACGTCCAAAACATTACCATTCTGGGATATGAAGGCACGCAGGGAAGTGTACTTAACCCTCTGCAGGTTCAACTAAGGCTTACAGGAAGTAACACAACGAACAAATGATGCTTTTTGAACAAAACTGGAGAACTGAATGGAGTAAATACGACTGCTGGAAGATGAACAAGCCAGTGGATTCCCTTTTCCCTTCCTCAGAAAACTTGTTATCTGTAAATGCAGAAGGGCCCTAGATCTCTGGAAGAGAGGAGGGGAAGTTTCTCCGATTTCTTTACTCCCCACCTGCCGGTCTGATTTGCTCTCCAGCTCTGTCTGATAAGGAATTGATTCTCCCCCTCCTCTCCCTCCCCCACGCGCCCTCCCCCTCGTTCTCCCGGAGTAACGGCGCTGTCCTAGTAAGTGATGCTGTCGGAGGCAGGCGACGGGCACGGAGGAGGCATCGCCGCCGCCGCGGGGCTGGAGAACCTTCGCCAGCGCCAGCGCCAGCGCCCGCTCGGCCCCGGGCTTCCTACTCGCGGCCACGGCCGCGGCGGCTGCTCCCACGGTTTGATGGTGGGCGGCGGCGGCTGCTCGGCTTCGGCTCCTGCCTCTGACTGCTCGGTCGCCGGCCGCGCCGCTCTCTCCTCCCGCCTTCCCGCCCCGGGCTGCCCGGGACTGCGGGAGCCGCGGGAGGCGGGTAAGGGGCGCCGCGGGGCGACCACGCGGCCGCGGCGGCGGGGGAGGCGGGCAGCCGGCAGCCCCGGGCTCGGACCGCAGCCGGCGCGATGTCCACCAAGGTCAGGAAGTGCAAGGAGCAGGCGAGGGTGACCTTCCCCGCGCCGGAGGAGGAGGAGGAGGACGAGGACGCGGAGCCGCAGCGCCGCCGCCGGGGCTGGAGGGGCGTCAACGGGGGGCTGGAGCCGCAATCGGCGCCCTGGCAGCGGGAGCCGCACGGCTACTGCCCGCCGCCCTTCTCCCCTGGGCCCGACCTGTGAGTACCGGCCGGGCCGCGGCCCGCGCCTCGGGAGGGCAGCGCCGGGCGGGGGCGGGAAGGTGCGCCTCGGGCCGCTCCGCGACGTGCCCCGGACCTCCGAGCCCCACCCGACGCGGCCGGCGGTTAGACTCGGGTGACTTCGAGGGCGCAGACCTCGGCCAGGGGCTCGCTCCCTGGAGGGGCTTGAGCGGCGCTGACTGGGTGGCTGGGGCGCTGTCCTGGCTCGGGCACACGGAACAGCCCGCAGACGGGCACGGACGGCAGACGAGCATCCCGGCAGACAGTCACTCCCTCTCCTCGAGCCGGGGACGCGCGCGCGACTGCCGCGGGGGCTTGGAAACAGACCCTCGGCTCCCTGAGCTTCCCCGGGGAGGCCAAGGAAGGGCGACATGTGCACAGACCCAGCCGCGCACTTGATCCCCGAACTCCCGGGGTCCCAGCTGGAAACCACCCTGGGAACTTGGGTCCCCGCCGACGCTCGGGCTGGCGGGGGCAGGGGCAGAGAAGTGGGAGCAGGGAGGCGACAGGGCGCGATACAGGGTGTGGGCTGAAGGTTTGTCTGGACGCCTTGTCTCCCTGTGGTCCAGTCACAACTGGGGTAAAACTGGAAGCGAAGTCTAGGGTCCCCGGAGGGAGGAAGTGGGCACCGGGCAGCTGCGGGAGTCGCCTCAGTGATAACTTTGGCTGCGGTTCCCGGAGGCTTAGGGTCTGTGGCTCTTTTTCTTTTATTTTTTCCTTTCCTTTCTCCTTTCCTTTCCTTTTTTCTTTCTTTGCTCTTCCTTCCTTCCTTCTTCTTTCTTGCTTTTTCTTTCCCTCCTTCCTTTCCTCCCTTTCCCTCTGTCTTTCTTTCTCGAAGGAGCGGTCGGCGCTCTAGTGTGTGAGAAAGAGCAACTTTTCTTAATTTTCAGTCTGGGAGACAGCCTTTAATCAGCTGTGAGACGCAGAGGAGATAAGAAGAGGGTGATCAGTTTTACAGGGTGAGATGCTCTGTATTTTTCTTGTCACGAACCTTGGGCGTGCCGCAGGCTTCACTGTCTTTTTTAGGAAGAGCCCACGGAGAGCTAGGTAGAGCGCTTGGGGTCAGACGGCGGGCGGCACCAGCCGGCGGAGCAGGGGCGGCGGTGCTCCCGGGTGGGGACCGAGGCTCGGCAGCGCCCCCTGCTGCCCGAGGGCCGCCCGCAGCCCGGGGCCAAGGCCTCCGGGGCGACCCGGGACGCACCCAATCCCGCGCCGCTCCGCTAGCTGCGGGCCTGCGGGCCCAGCCCGACCTGCCTGTGGGAAACAGAAACAACCGACGGCTGGGAGTAGATCCCGCAGGGAAGGGTTCTGATTAAAAATGAGCGACGCGACCCGATGCGGTTCAGTGACTGCTGAAGACTACGATGGAGTGGACGCGGCCCAGGAAATGGAGGGAAGGTACATCCTTTGGGATTAGCTCGCTTCCCCGCCTCCCCAAGGTTTTAAGACATTGTCAGTTTTTCCTTTTGCCAAGTAGTTTTTTATAACCTACCTCAGTTTCTTGAGTCTTTTAAAATTCTTTTTTCTTTTACCTTAAATCGAGACTAAATGGGACGCCCGAACACTCTCATCTGAGAAAGTAGGGCGGAGCAGAAATTACTTTGCCTTTTGAAATTTGAGGTCAATTACACAAAGCCCTGGGGCAAATTCTATTGTAGGCTTGCTGTCTAACTGCTGATAGAATATCTTTCCTATTTGGTAACTTTACATAATTCAACAAGTAAATGTGAAGTATTGATTTTGTAGAGATCAAGAAGACCCGGTCATTTTAAGGAGATACACGTTAATAAATGTTTTTTTCTAGAGGTAGAGCAGCCAGCTCTTCAGGTTTATTTGAGGCCTGTCACTTGGTATCATCAGAGACTAACTTGATGTCTGCAGCAGAGATTAGCTCTTTATTCCACCTTCGAGTAGAATATGGCCACTGTTTAATAAACAGTGTTTATTTATCATTGTTTAAAAGTGAACATAACAGCCCTAGGAGGGACTTAGAGAAAGATACCCAAGGTCATCTTGGTAGGCAGCATAGCATAGCTGAATTTAAAATTCAGCAGGATGCTGAGGATAGAATCCCACTTTTACCAAAAAAAAAAAAAAAAATTCCTCAGGGTAATCCTCTTGCTCATTTTACTGCTCCATTTTTCCAGTATTCCATCTGGGAATTTTAAACAGACTGACTTAGGGGGAAGAGTGTCATCTCCTGTACCACTAATGAGATTTTTTTTAACCTTTGATAGAACCCGTAATTCAACCATTGAGTCAAACCAAGACTTTCCTTTATTCCAATTGTTTGCAAACCTAGGACCAAGTAATATGTCATCAGAGAGATGACTTCATTCTTGAAATTTTTCAGCTAGTAAATATATCTGATGAACTCCAAAAAGGCTTTTGAAGGCAGTTCTCATGAGTTTCAATTCAAACATTTCTGAATCATGTAAATGTGCAAAGTGCAGGCTAGGTACAATAAGCCACAAAAACACCTGCACTCAAGAAATTTAAAATCTCATGAGGGAGGCATGGGAATGAGTCTAAGCATGAGCGATTATGCTGTGTTAGAATAAAATAACTATCTTTTAAAACATATATATATATATAAATAGAACTATAAAGGATCAAGTACAAAGAAGAAAGGGACAACATTAGGTTGTGGAGAAATCAAGGAAAGCTTTATGGGTCCTGAAGCATAGATAGGATAACAGGCAAAGATGGGGGGATGGGGAGGGGAATAATTAAGTCAAGCCCTGTCTCCCCCCAAAATGCCAGGCATGTCTAGGGAATATTAGTTGAGAACATAGAGTATGAGTAAGGGAGCAGTGAGATTTGACTGGACATGTTAAGTTTGGGGCATTAATATAAAGAATCTTGTATGCCAACATGAGGCAATAGGGAGCCTTGGATTATTTTGAAGCAGCAGTAATTTGATCAAAGCCACTCTGAAAGCAAGATGGATTCAAGTGGCAATTGACAAAATGTGAAGAAACAAATTAGGATGTTATTGTAGCCATGTACACTGAGATTAGGAGCTGTGATTGTGTCCTGTCAGTGGGATGGAAAGGAGAGATTGGAAGAGAGAATACACGAATAGAATCTATGGGATTTTGCAGCTCACTAAAGAGAAAGCAGGATCAGAGATAATTTGGTGATTTTGACCTGGATAACTAAGATTGTCGATATCATTGTTGAGAAGGAAAGAACAAAGAAGAGATCTGATTTTTCAGATAACTCTGATAGAGGTGTCAAGCAGGAAGATGGAAATTCAAGGTTAGAGTTTGGGAGAATTTGAGAGTCTGCTGTCTAAGGAGAATTGTTACAGAGTTGTGGGAGGGTATGAGATTACCAAAGAAGGAGTGTGAAGGAGTGTCAAAGAAGGAGAGAAACAAAGGGAGCTAAGGTAGTGTTCTGAAGGAAAAAATTTTGTTTAGAGGGCAAAGGGAAAGAGTAGCAAGCAAAGGATGGGGAAAAAGGAGGAGCAGGGTGGCTTCTGTGGCAAGGCTGCCCAGAGAGAAGTTTCAAAGAAAGAGAAAAATATACACACAGTTGGCAAACTTGGGAAATCAAGAGAAAAACTTATGAGCCTACTTCTAGTAAGAAGAATCAGTCTTTGTATGTATTAACAGAAGTGTACAAAATCATTAGATCTCTCAGCAATGTTATCTTTAACAGAGGAAGATGTCTAGAAAAGAGAATTCTGTTTAGTTTTACTCCAGAGGAAGTGCTGCCAAAAATTAGTCGTAAGAAAAGCAGTTAATTTGTGTTTATATACCACTTCATATTATCATTTATACTCATTAACTTGAATCATACCTCTTTAAAGCAGTTTTTATCATTGTCATCATTTGGCAAATGAGGAAATTGGTACACAGAGAAGTAATTCTGTAGCGGTTACCCAGCAAATCAATAATAGAGCTTCTATTATGATTGGGGAGCCAAAAATAAGTACACAGTGTCTTGTAACCCAGATTATCTAGTTGTATGTTAGTTTCTGTGGCACTGGCCTTGTGTAAATGTTCCCAATCTTGACTTAGTTTAGCTGTGGGATTAAGAACAATGTTGAGTACAGGCATGGACATCAGATTGGAAGTAGCACCTTTCTCCCACCCCTGGATTAGAAATCAGAGATTCTCCAAGTGACTGTTGAATCTCTAGGGACAGGAGTCTGGACTTTGAGGACTAAAGTCAGACTGACTATTGTCGATAAGGAAGAGGCAGGTTTTTTCACAGTTGTAGTTTAATTTTCAAGAATATCGCAGCATGGCATTAGACATGAGGCCTTCAATAATCTGAAACTTTTCATTGTATTGTTAGTTTTATACCCTAGAGTAGCAATTTAACTATGTACAGTATAGAGTTGTCATTTGTGTTGGTTTGTTTTAAATTATTTTTATATAATCTCAAAGTATTAATAATATATGACTATAGTTGTTAAAGTTTGATAGTCAACTGTTCTGATGGGGAAAAAAAGTTAGATAGTGCTAAAAGGCATCTAAGAACAACAGTAAGCCCCAAGCAGTTCTCTGGTTCCCTCTCATTTTCTTCCTGTCCCTTGTGTTTCACTCCACTACTATCTTGTTATTCATATTTTGATGTTATCAATAGTCTCAGGTGAGAACTTTTTGCTCTTATTACATATGCCTCTTATTCTCCCCCTATCTTCCACAACATGGCTTATAACAATTTTGGTAATTCTGCAGAGAGAGAGAGAGAAAAAAAAAAGAAAGAAAAAAATTTTCTGGTTATCATCTTATTTAATTTCTTCATTATTATGACCATATAACCATGGTTCACTGCTAAGCAAAGTAGTATAGTATAACCACATTTCTTTTCTTTTGATAATTACCTGTTTTTCTTGGAGTATATATTTGTTACATCTTGTCCTTTCTTTTTTTTTTTTTTTTTTTTTTTTTTGAGACAGAGTCTCACTCTGTTACCCCGGCTAGAGTGCCGTGGCGTCAGCCTCGCTCACAGCAACCTCAAACTCCTGGGCTCAGGCGATCCTTCTGCCTCAGCCTCCCAAGTAGCTGGGACTACAGGCATGTGCCACCATGTCCGGCTAATTTTTTTCTATATTTTAGTTGGCCAATTAATTTCTTTCTATTTTTTAGTAGAGATGGGGTCTCGCTCTTGCTCAGGCTGGTTTCGAACTCCTGACATCTTGTCCTTTCTTTAGCTAAATGTTCTACAGTCTCTAGCTGTGTATGTGTTTTACTGAAGATAATCCTTCTATAGCCCTCTGACTGCCTTTGTATGTGGTCTTTAATTTTTTTTTTTCCTTCACGAACGTTTTTAA
>VBSM01000483.1:27056862-27096750 GCA_008086735.1 Cheirogaleus medius
CGCCTCGGCCTCCCAGAGTGCTAGGATTACAGGCGTGAGCCACTGCGCCCTGCCAGGAAGAATATTCTGATCTTGTTAGGCACATGCAGTGGATAGTAACCTGCACGGTGTGATAAGAAGGTCATCTGAAGCCCCCACCTAAAATCATCTTAGCACCACACTTCTTGAATTTAGCTAATACAGAATATTTATAGAATAATAAAATGTTTGAGTTGGAAAGGATTTCATCGAGTCCAGTCTCTTATTTTACAAATTAAGAAACTGAAGCTGCAGGTTGACATCTAATTCATAGCAGCTCCAGGCCATCTGAAATCTCCAGGTTCCCAGGGCTGTACTGTTGGCACAGTGGCTTCCTTTGGGTTAAGCCTCAAAGAAATTTTAAAATGCATTTACTCCTGGGAGGAGCAACACACCAAACTATTAATTAATATTAATTCATTTATGAGATCCAATTAATTCATCATTTCAATTTAACTGTGATAGCAGATCAACTTGTGAAAGTTTGTAGGCTAAGGAAGAGGACTAAGAAAAGGGACAAAGAGGAGAAAAGGATATCTCAATGCACAATTGACCCCCTGCTGAATATAACTTATGATTATCTCTTTTCTTAATATCAAAGAGATAAAAGGATCCCAGTCCAGGACTGGGCCATCATTTGAGGACTAAGTTGGAATTTCAGGGATTTTTCATTACTGTGCTGGATTAGCAGATGTCTCTCTGCTTCTCTCTCTCTCTGTCTCTCTATCTCTCTTTCCTTTCTCTTTATCTTGAAATTATTCTTAACCATTGAGCTTTTCCTTTGCCTACAATATCCCATAAACTCTTACCCCCAGTTACAGTAGGCAAACTCCATAGGAAATGCAGTAGGAGGAAGAAGATGCCCCTGGTAGGAAGGACTAAGAACTTCCTGGCTCGGGATCGAGATTGCCTCCTTCAGAGAGTTTGCTCAAGTAACAATGTTGGGCAGTATTATAAGGAAGGGAGGCTCTTTGCTTGGCCACCAGTCTTGCTTCTCAGTCCTGTCCCTATGCCGCCCTCAACATCGCACAACATTGCTCTAGAAGGGGAGCCGTGTTAGTGGCCTGTGCAGGGTGAACCCATAGGTAGAGGGTCTGGAGTTGTAGACTATGGGATGACCAATGTCACACTTGTGCATAAGGGGCTCTCAGCAGTGGCTTTATGAGAATAATTAGGATTGTTATAGCATTTTGTCTTTAATTGAGCATCTAGGTCAGGGATTTTATCTACAATTACATAGTCAAAAATTCCCCTATTAAAAAAATCTCTCCTATTTGCGGTATTCAAATAATAGATGATAATATGGATTTGGTCCTAGAGCTTTTTAAAAGATGAGATTTAAATGTCTGCAAATGTGTGACCTGTTAAGGAAAGAGCTTGACAGTGCTAATATACTATACCACTTTCACATTTTTAAACACATTTTGTCAAGTAAGACTGATGTGTGTAGACTCTTGAAAAGTAGATTACAGGGTGATGAAGTGGGAGCGAACATCTAAAAACCTCAGACTTTTGACTTCAGATATGGATGATAATGATAGAAAAACATATCCCTTCCTTCTAATAACACTAGAGGTTAAAAATATATATAATTGATAGTGATTAATATATTTAAATACCCAAATATGTACTTCTCTTGGGTCAGTAGAAGATTTTTATTTTATTATTTGAGGTCATTTTATCTCAGTTCTTGTTCAAGTATAAACTGGATTTATATGACTTTTAATTTCATTGTCACTAATCTTCCTGAAATAATAAAAATTAGTTTTAAAAAGCATTGTGAAAATGAGTTTTAGAAGATATGCTGAATTATTAATTATTAAATGTTATTAATTTTAAGATTTGTCTATTTCCCCCTAGATTATCCTAATAAAATATAACATTATATAAAATCAAAATCAAAAGATGTAGAATGTATCAAATACTTTGGCGGTGTAACTAAGAATTTGATGTAATTAAGCAGAAATCTGCTTTGCAAGAAGAATGTTTACATTAATTTCTGATTATTAATTTATATTAAGGTATTCTTTTTTATAGAAGGATCACTCTAATTCTTTTTCACCACTGGTTACACACATTATCATATGTGACCAAGGGTATTCTTTAATCTGGAGGGGAAAATTATTCCTTAGGTCTTCAGTGGTATGGTTTAAGTATGTGTATATATGTGCATTTATCCCTCCAACAGATATTCATTACTATATACTAAAAGCCAGGCATATGGAGATAAAAAGGGGAAATTTCTGCTTTTATGGATGTTACAATATCATTGAGGAGACAGGCATGAAGACAGATAATTACAAAGCAATGCAATAGTTGGTTTAATGGAGTTATACACAAAACACAGTTCCTGGAAACATAAACATCAAAGTTCTAGAAGGCATTTGCTTGAATGCTATCTTTGGTACATATGTTTAAGAAGTATGTCCAAGAAGTCTTGCAGGCAATGGCTAGAAGTCCTCACTTCTGCTCCTGGTGGACTTTTAGAGGGAGCAAGACGCTGTTAAATGTCTTTCTGCTTTTCTGGTTTTAGCTGCTGAAGAGTCTGGCAAAAAGCTACTCATGCTTTCATGAGAAGGTGACAGGCAAAGCCATGAAGATGGGAGGCAGTGTTCCCCCACTTAAATAAACAACAGCTTGTCTCTGACAGTCATTAGGGCAAATCAAAATATTTGCATATATCTAATAGATTTAAGGAAATTTTACATGAACAATTGTGAATATAACATAGGCCAACAGAAACTCTCAGGGAATTCATTACTATGGAGACCTAAATATCTCTCTGGGCTTGTACGTGCTGGAATCTCTACATTTTAACTTTTTTGTGGGATGAGAATCTTTAGAAACAAAAGCTGTGGTCTACGGCCATACTACCCTGAATGTGCCTGATCTCAGAAGCTAAGCAGGGTCAGGCCTGGTTAGTACTTGGATGGGAGAAATAAAAGCTGTGCTTTCCTCTTTCTTCAACAAGGCACCTTATCTTGCTGGTTTGGTTGTTACTGTGACAATGTGTTATTGTGCTCTGTGGTCTGTAGGTAGATGCAGGCTCAGCAGGAGGTGGTAGGAGACAGGACTACCTGTGGCCAGGTGAACTGATAGGCCGTCTTTCCCTAGCCATGCATGCTAGTCACTTAGGGACTACTGAAGTTCAGAGTGTCCCCCACTCCACTTCTTCCCCTCCACAAATATATATATATACATATATATATTAAGAAATGTTCAAATGTGTGTTTTTGATGATATTATCAAGGCTGTTAGTCAGGTTCCCTCTCCTCCTTCCAGCCACACACACACAGCCTACTGCGTAAATGTCAGATGTCTCCAGAGGCAGCTGCTTTGACTGACAGGTGCTTGCTTGCCAGGGGGACCAGGGAATTTTTCTATTTTTTGACTTTCCATCTCTGACTTTCTTATCCTTTATCAGCACCTGCTGCTTCTCACCCTCGTTACCACTTCCAATTATCACCACCTCCAATACTGGCATGAACATGGTGGTTGCTCTCTGACACTTGTCCCCTTCTCCGTGCTTTTCTCACTACTTATCTCTGTGGCTCCGTCTGCTCTTCGTGCCCTTCACACAATGATGGACTGGATCCTGGCTTGTTGGCACAGTCACCCTCTTCATTGTGGCAAATTGCTCAGTCAAAATATCTTGGATGTTATTCTCATTACTTTAGCTCACATCGGTGGTCTTCTCACTTTGCTTGCTTGCTTGCTGCACGGATTGAGTAGTTGGTTAATTCTCCACCTCATTTCAGTAAAAGATTTGAAGAGACTTCTTTAATAATGCTGATTTGTTGCAGAGTGCCAGGGAGCTTGTGATTGAATCCAAAAAGCCATTTTGGATGTTTGCAGAACATCCAAAATGAACAGCTATTCTTTGTAGAACCAAATGTTCCAACACATAAGCTAAGCATCTATTTTAACAATGATATTTTGATTTACTACCCATTGTTCGTTTTTCTTCTTCCTAGAGGCAACATGGTAAAGTAGAGAGTGCCTTGAGGAGGACCTCTGAGCTCTAATCTTCTAATTCTCAATCCCTCGGTGACTTTAAGGAAATTACTTCTCATTCTGACAGTCTTTTTATCTGCAGAATACTATCAGTTGATGAGTATTTTTTAGTGTATACTGCACTGTATTAGGTACTATAGAGATGGCACACAAAGTGTAAAACCTAAGATAAAAAGCATGAAACATTTACTTTCAGTTGAACTTGAGTGTCGCGCGCCCCTCGCCAGCAAGGACCACGCAACACTTGGAGTTCTTCTGTTGTGCTTTATTGGGGTTCCCTCTTACTCTTACATTCTGCGGAAGACCCAGCGTGGCGGGGAGCAGGCACTAATATACACTCACACAAACAGGAAGCAGCAGGGATAGGCCAGCCAAGGCAGCCAAGGACCGGATAGGGCCACGTACTGAGACACCCTCACGCCCCTCTGGCGCGCAAGCGCACTCAGATGTTTACCACTAAGCTGCACCCGGAACTAGGCGCCATCTTGTAATGGCGGAACACCGCGCCCCACACTTGAGTACATGTGTTATCACAGAAGGCAATAGTCAAGGAAACAAAAATCAAGGAGATGAAACAAAATTAAGAGTCTAGGTTCAGGGCAGACTACCAGTATTACAAAAGCTCAGGCTGAAGTGGTCAGGAATGGCATGGAAAGAATCAAAAGATTCAACATTTCGGAATGAACAGAGTCTTGCAGGTCATATAGGCATTACCCCGTGACACTTAAATAAACAACAGCTTCTTTGACAGTCATTAGGACAAATTAAAATATTTGCATATATCTAATAGATTTATTGAAATTTCACATGAACAATTGTGAATATAACACACAGGCCAACAGAGACTCTCAGGGAATTCTTTACTAGGAGACCTAAATATCTCTCTGGAGACCTAAATCTCTGTTTACAGAGCTGTAATGTAAACTGGACCTCGGTGGGAAGGTAGAAAGGATTTGAACTGGCGAGGGGCAGAGTTAAGAGTATGTTTGGGGATGGAAACAAAAAGAGGAACTTCCCAGAGGCAGGTGTAGAAGTCAAGAAATCCCCTAGGCTGGGTGTGGTGGCTGACGCCTATAGTCCCAGCACTTTGAGAGGTTGAATTGGGAGGATTGCTTGAGGTCAGGAGTTCGAGACCAGCATAGACAACATAGCAAGACCCTGTCTCTGCAAAAAATTTAAAAATCAGTCGGGTATGTTTGTGCACATTTGTAGTCCCAGCTACTCAGAGGCTGAGGTGGTAGGGTCGTTTAAGCCCAGGAGTTTGAGGTTGCAGTGAGCTATGAGCACACCACTGCATTCCAGCCTAGGTGACAGAGCAAGACCCTGTCTCTAAAAAAATAAATAAATAAATAAAATAAAAAGAAAAAAGTCTCCTGCACCTCCCACCTGCTGAGTAGGAGAGAAAAAATAACCAAATGTCCAATCTGTGGTTTGAATTAGTTTTTAAATTTTTGTTTTGTTTTTGCTTACTACACAGATACTTTTTTTTTTTTGAGACAGTCTTACTTTGTTGCCCAGGCTAGGGTGAGTGCCGTGGCGTCAGCCTAGCTCACAGCAACCTCAAACTCCTGGGCTCAAGCAATCCTTCTGCCTCAGCCTCCCGAGTAGCTGGGACTACAGGCATGTGCCACCATGCCCGGCTAATTTTTTCTATATATTTTTAGTTGGCCAATTAATGTATTTCTATTTTTAGTAGAGACGGGGTCTCGCTCTTGGTCAGGCTGGTTTCGAACTCCTGACCTTGAGCTATCCACCCGCCTCGGCCTCCCAGAGTGCTAGGATTACAGGCGTGAGCCACCGAGCCCAGCCTACACAGATACTTATTCTCATTCAACAAGTGAATTGAGCCATCAATAAATTAAGCAATTAAGTCAATTAAGCAATTATGTGAGTTGACAAGGAAGGAAGGCTTGTCCTGTATTATGGCAGGGATTTCGTCAACTGGTACGGTGCCTCCCTGCACCTTGAGCCAGTGTGTAAGGGGCTTTTGCTTTTTGGTTATTCCCCCCCCAATATCCAAAAGGGCTCGGTGTGTCTGTGGCCTGCCTGTCTTGCCATCATTCAGCACACTGCAGAAAGAGGCTGGGAGGCTAACCTCATTTATCTTAGTTTGATACTCTAAAGCAGGGGTCCTCAAACTTCTTAAACAAGGGGCCAGTTCACTGTCCCTCAGACTGTTGGAGGGCTAGACTATAGTTTAAAAAAAACTATGAACAAATTCCTATGCACACTGCACATATCTTATTTTGAAGTAAAAAAACAAACAGGCAAAAACACCTGCGTGTGGCCCGCGGGCTGTAGTTTGAGGACGCCTGCTCTAAAGTAAATGTTCTTTCTAAGAAATACTTTCTCATTTGGATAAAATTGTTCAGGCAATCTGGGAAACCTCCCTTTCCCCTGCTTTTCTCTGTAGCATCTGGGCACTGGGGGAAGGGAGCTTATGTGTCCCTGGAGGGGTGTCTTCTAGCTCTTCTGGTCTCTGGGTGATGTTCCTTGTCTACTTGGGTGCTGCCAGCAGAAGTAACTTGGTATTGGCTGATTTGCCTTTGTTAGAAACCCAGATGTGCTCCCTGGTGTACTTGGTTTCAGTTCAGCTCCCGCAGCTGCAAAGCTGAGTGCCTGTGACATCCTC
Source organism: Cheirogaleus medius (assembly GCA_008086735.1). Lineage (NCBI taxonomy): Eukaryota > Metazoa > Chordata > Mammalia > Primates > Cheirogaleidae > Cheirogaleus > Cheirogaleus medius. Next base: position 27,063,527 of record VBSM01000483.1, read on the forward strand.
CATCCTGCTCACGGCACCAGCCTTGGTAGCTGGGTCTCGTCACAGGGTCCACACCACGTGGGAGCTGAGGATGGCTTGACAAAGCTCTTTGCCCAGACCATTCCACTTCTCAACCAGACTGGGTTGTCCTAGATCTCTAAATAAAATAAACCTGGCAAGAACCCCCTGTCCTCAGTACTTCCTCACTTTCTTGGATCACTTCTTGACTTTTACTTCCCTTCTGTTATTTCTTTCTTCTCCCAGGACAGTAAGCATCATGCCTTTACTGCTGAAAGTGGGAGAACTATCCTGTTTGCATGATGAGAGCTCCTATGATCAGAGTCTTTCAGGATGAATCAGGGAAATAAAGAAATTGAGCAAATCTTCCCTTTAGACAATTTTCCTTTTCCAAAATTTTGCTTGCAGAATCCCATTTTTCTTGCAGAAATCTGAACATAACCATGATCTTTTTCTTTGCACTCCTCTAAAATTTATCTTCTATCCCTTCTCCGGAACACACCCACCCTACTCTATACTGCACCACTCACCTTCCGGAAAGAGATGTCCTGAGTCAACCAGGGCAAAGATCTTGTCTTTGGAAAGGCAAAAAAGAAGAGCACCTTAATAAATGTTAAAAAAAAAAAAATCATTGATAGTACGGGAATACCCTTGATAGTACAGGAATAGCAGAATATTATGTTTGCAGGACAGTGAAGAATGAATCTGAGGAACAAGGGCAAGAAGGTTGGGTAGGCAGGGTGGGGCGGGCTGTGACCATCCCGGAAAGTCAGCCAGAGGAGTCTGGACTGATGGGATAAGCAGTAGGGGGAATAGTGATTTTTTTTTTTTTTTTAAGAGAAGTATGACTTGGTAAAAGAGTTTACACAGAGCAAAGTGCTGGGGATGATTGCGAGGTCTAAAGACTGGGAATCAGGAGCAACCTGAGGCACTGGAAAGAGTAGGAGTCAGACAGATCCCAGATTCCAGGTTGAATTGCAGTTCTGCATGTGACTCTCTGTATTACCTTGGGCAATTTCTTTTGAGCTCAGTTTTCTTATTAATGAAACAGAGAAAATAATACCCGTTTATAGCAGTGTCAGGAGAATTAAATACGATAATGCATCGAAAATAGTACGTACAGACCAGGTGCTCAGTAAAGCTTAGGTGCCTTGCCTCGTGCATCTCTGCTGGAAAGCTGTTGTACAATCCAGCTATGATTTGATAAAGATCTGGAGGCTGGTGCTGGCAGTGAGAATTGGAAGGACGCATCCAGTGCAAGAAACATTCCAAAGGAGAAGCCTCAGAACTTTGTGACTGACAGGATCAAGACAATGAGTCACAGATGACCTTGAAATTTCTAAACTTGAAAAGCAAGTAGCCTGAGATAATACAAATGTTAGGAGGGGGAGCTGGTTTAAGAGAGAAAGTGATTTGGGGCATTTTAGAGTGACCAGGGGACAGATAGTTGTGCATATGAGACCTAAGGTCAGGTCCAGGAAGAGATTTGGGAACTTGGTAGAACAGATATTTATTGAGTACCTACTTTCTGTGGGGCACTGGGCTGTCCCCTGCTGGTAAACATAAATAAAACATGACCTTACTATCCAGGAATGTGTGCTGTAGTGGCACCTATGAGGGGGTATTTATTAATACCCTCTTTAAAAAAAAAAAAAAGGATTCAGACAACTTAAAACAGGTTTAAAACATATAGGATAATTGGTTAAAATTTGTATGAGGAATCATTTGGAAAAAGGAGAAAGACTGTGCCAGAAATTTGGGATAAGATAGTAATGGTAATTGAACACTTTTAGATCTAAGCTAAATTCCTGCATACTCTGGACCAAAAAGAAAAAAAAAGTGAGAGTTATATGGTTTATATTATTAAAGGATAAAAACTCATTTGGAGAGAGATGCTTCCTAATACACAATTCTAGGATCACTTTAGCACTTGAATTCTCATAAAAGGTACAGTGAAAACTATACTGAACAATTTCTTTAACTCGTTAATTGCAGTTTTTGAGAAGATATAGTAACCTTTTTAAAATTCCTTCATAAAAGCAAGATTATGACATTAAACGAACACTGGTGAAGGCATTTCTGTAGGCTGCTTATTTGGTTCAGCTAAGTAGCTTCCTGGAGATGTAATTTTAAATATAATAGTAATAATGCATACAGAAACTAAATTAATATAAGGCTACTTGTCCCTTAGCCTTTGCTGCTCAAACATGCTATCTCAACTTCATTTTTGGCAGGGCCAGAGTGACCACTGATTAACGACCTCTGTAGTCTGGGGTCCAGGATAGCTCCATTGTTTTTATACTGGAGGTTCTCAACCCTAGCATGTATAGGGATTGTAAAGGATGCTTATTTAAAGTGCGTGTTCCAGGACCTTACCATGAGAGATTCTGATTTAGTTCATGTGGAATGGGGCTCAGAAATCTGATGTTAACCAAACATTCCAAGTGACCTTGAGGCAGGTAGTCCTCAGGTCGCACATAGAGAGACCCTGCTGGAGGTCAGATGAGTCGATGCAAAGTTGTGAAAACTGAGGAGTGTTACTTGTGTTTTTGCTTCTGAATAGAGTGGAGCAGAGGGTTCCCTATGGGCTACACCAAAATATTTCTCAGAAATAACTTTTAATCTGCTTAAGTGTTTGGACAAATTCTAAGACCCCAGAAACCAGGGGGATAAATTTTTTTTTGCCTTAAAATGTATGGTCAGTGTCTTAGTTCACACTCCATAACAAAATACCACAGACCGAGTGGCTTAAAAAATAGACATTTATTTTCTCTCAGTTCTGGAAGGTGGAAATCTGAGATCAGGATGCCAGCATGTTTGGTTTCTGGTAAGGACTCTTTTCCTGGCTTGCAGATGGCCACTTTCTGGATGTGTCCTCACTTAAGAGGTGGGAGGGTGGGAAGGAGCAAGCTCTCTGGTGTCTTTTCTTACAAGGGCACTAATCCCATCATGGGGTCCCTACCTTCATGATCTTATCTGAACCTAATAATCTCCCTCCCAAAGGCCCCATCGCCAAATACTATCACACTGCAGCTTAGGGCTTCAATATATAAATTTCATGAGGACAGAATCCAGTCCATAGCAGTCAGATATTACTAGCCATCCATGTTAGCCACAAAGGAGCTTAAACACAGCCCTTGTAGATCATCTGATTTTAGATCAGTGGTGCTCCAATCCTCTTAACCAGAAAGAAGTCCCTGTAGACTGTACTCTCACAGTGCTGAATGAGTGGACCCATTGGATGGAGATCTGAAGTAGGAAAATTCCTGGCAAAATGATTTTAGTGCCAGCATTACTAGAGTTAAGCATTCTCTCCCATTTACCCTCATTCCTTCCTTATTTCTCCTACTAGAAGAGCTGCATTGTCAAGACCAGCTGAGATTGGGGCCATGTTTATGTACCGTGAATGATGTGAATGTTGACTCATACCAGTTCATCAGTCCAGATTAATGAAATTTATCTTAGTACAACAAAGATAGTTAAAAAAAAAAAGACACTTTTGTGGATTCACCATGAAGATAAGTAGCATTAAGTCAGCTCTTTTATTTTGAAATAGCAGTATAATGTATTCTAATTGAGTTATCTGACTTCACACTTAACTCAGTGTTAGAATATTTTAAAGACAAAATAAAAATTACTCATATACTTTGTGTTGTATAGTACTAAAATCACACATTTCAGTTCAAATATACAATATGGAGGTATAAGTTCCAAAAGAAGAAATATTAAGAAAAGCTTAAAAATACTAAGAAACACAAATAAAAATTCATGAAAGAATCATTTCCTAGTATTCTCAAACCAGTCTCTTTTGGGGTAAATGATGGCAGTGTTATAAGTGATTTTCCTTGTAGGTAGCAATTATTAAATTAAAAAAGCCCTTCCACCAAGATGTGACACTTAATAAGAGTATATTTCCCAAAGATAACCTTCTGAGTATAAATTGAAATTCTGCTGATATATACTCTGCATGTATATTCTCTTTTATATATAATCTTTTATACAACATGGAAATTTTAGCCATTTGAAGAGTACCAGTTCATAGCTTAATAGTAAAAACCTTAACCCAATGAAGTCAATACTATTAATAGTAATAAAATGTACTCATTTATTACAATAATATTTACAAGATTTGTTTAAAATCCTTGTCGCATAGAATTTGGTCTTGAAACAAAGTTCTCTTCTGTGCAGTTCAGTCAATGCTATTTCCCAGTTCTTTTCCACCTAAAAATCATCGTCATACTGACACACACAAAACACACGCACACACCCCTACCCAGCCTTGCACCCCCCTCGTCTCCCACACGAACCACACACCATACACCCCACTCCACACCCTTCCCTACACATCACACCCTACTCTTCACAGCCAAGTATATGGCATTTATTTAGCTTCAGAAAGATGATAATATAATGGCTGCCAATAAGTACCTGCAGTTTAACATTTTTGTCAACTAAGGGATTAAAAGAAAAATGTAAAACATTAATTTTACTTTTAATAAAAATATTCAAACTGTGGTTAAAACTATTGAAAATGTACAAGAGGGTGTAAGTGAAAAGTAAAAGTGCCCGTTCCCCTGCAGCTCCTTAGTGCCAGTCCTCAGAGCCCCAAGTATAACTACAATTAAAAGCTTTTTGTGTTCATTTCGAGAAAGTGCTACAAATACATGTATGTATATAAAATGAATATGTTTATTTGATTTTTGGAAGTTGATGACCTGACAGTAGTTGAGCAGTTAGAATTGGGTGCCAGTCACAGCACTCTCTGGCCTTGGATAAATAAACAGACCCCTCTGGGGATCTCTTTGGTGTCCTTTCCTCGGTTGGCTCAGGTTTGGCTGGCCATGTTTGCTTCGGTCTCTATCTGGGAAACCTTCTGCCAGTGGCTTCTGTGCCCCTTTTTGGTTTGGGGCCCTCAGAGCTGAGAACGGAGTGGTGACTGGTAACCACCTCTGATTCCTCCTGCCGGAGAAGCTTCCCAATTTTGTCGCCCACCTCAGGCCCCCAGGGGGGCCAGCGCATCTCTCTAGTTACTTTTCTACTCCTAACTCTATGAGTACAGTTTTTTCAATGGTGAGAGGTACTTGATCGTAACTCACTGCAACCTCAAACTCCTGGGCCTCAGTCTCCGGAGTAGCTACAGGCAGCTGCCACCACGCCCAGCTAAATTTTCTATTTTGTGTAGAGATGGGGTCTTGCTCTTGCTCGGGCTGGTCCTTAACTGCTGGCCTCAAGCGATCCTCCCACTTCACCCACCCAAAGTGCTAAGATTAGAGGCGTGAGCCACCGAGCCCTGCCCAATCATTCACTTTTAACTTTGACTTATTTGCTTCAAAAGTCAGTAGTGTGAAAAAAGCTTTATCTGGTATATTTTGGTACAACTCATCACCACCCCCCCCAATCACAGATTTTTAAAAGGAGGCTATCTTGAATGTACAAGGTCAAAGGAATGAGGCAGATTTGTACATTTATGCAATATTTCAGCAGCCACTGAAATATTGTACAGCTCGTTGAAATATTACAGATAGTCATAATATTAAAATTATATTGTTTATTTAGCATTGTTTTTCAGAGGCTCAAAATTTCCGGAAAAACTTTATTCATGAGCTTGTGAGGAAAATCTAGAGAACTTTATAAATTTCCATTTTACAGCTGGGGTGAGGAAGCACAGGAAATTAAATTATTTACCTAACGTCAAAGAAATTAAGACGGGAACTCAAATCACTGCACACATCAGTTAATAATGATATGACTTTTATAATGCAGCTAAATCTCAACTAATGTGGTTGGTGTTAGGATTTCAGTGAGCATTAATCTGGATATACAATTAATGCCCAGTTCCTATATTCACAAAAGAATGCTAGTGATTTTTAAACCATAAATCAAACCATATCCTTTTAGTTCAAAGAGGCAAATATATAATGTTGGTAATTAAAGAATTCTTATTACAAAAGCACAGTTATTTTCAATAAAATAAATCTAGGTTGATGCTCAGATTTTATAATTGCTAAATCTTGTCTGTCTTTTAAAAGATGAATCCTGTAAATTGGAGGGTGGATACCCTTAAGAGAAAAAGGTAATAAAACTAAGATCCTGCAAGATGATACTTGGCCTAAATACTGGGGTGTTTTGTCCTTGTTAATGATTTTATTTAGTTAAAAGTATTTAATGACTTGAGAGGACTGTTCTGGCCAAATTCTTTAAAATATTAGCTTTTTTTAGCCTTTAAGCCTAGTGCTTTGGTGCAAAGCACCTGCTAGACTCTCTTTCCAAGACTTTTAAGAGCAGGAGTATGGTTATTGCCACAAGGTAAGATGAGTTCCATCTTTACCAGGACCACAAGGGAGGCTTGGATGTGTGGAGATTGTTTTTATTATTATTCCATCCGAATGCCATTTTCTAGAGAACAGGATCTCCTGTTCTGAACGAGCGGCTCCTCTCTGGGATGAAGCAGCCCATGTTAGACACAGGTGTCAATTTCAGAGGCGTCGTCAGCAACCGACTCATTAGCAACTGAGCCGGCCTCCCGCAGGCCACAGGTCTGCAGAAAGGGCCCCCGGTGTGTGGGAGGAAGCAGTATACCCTAATATTCTACAGTCGTTTTATCGTTGCTGCTGATTAGGTCCATGGACGGAAGCCCATCCCTGAGGCGCATGACGGTGATGCGGGAGAAGGGCCGGCGCCAGGCCGTCCGGGGCCCGGCCTTCATGTTCAACGACCGGGGCACCAGCCTCACGGCCGAGGAGGAGCGCTTTCTCGACGCCGCCGAGTACGGCAACATCCCGGTGGTGCGCAAGATGCTGGAGGAGTCCAAGACGCTGAACGTCAACTGCGTGGACTACATGGGCCAGAACGCGCTGCAGCTGGCCGTGGGCAACGAGCACCTGGAGGTGACCGAGCTGCTGCTCAAGAAGGAGAACCTGGCGCGCATCGGCGACGCCCTGCTGCTCGCCATCAGCAAGGGCTACGTGCGCATCGTGGAGGCCATCCTCAACCACCCGGGCTTCGCGGCCAGCAAGCGCCTGACGCTGAGCCCCTGCGAGCAGGAGCTGCAGGACGACGACTTCTACGCCTACGACGAGGACGGCACGCGCTTCTCGCCCGACATCACCCCCATCATCCTGGCGGCGCACTGCCAGAAGTACGAAGTGGTGCACATGCTGCTGATGAAGGGCGCCAGGATCGAGCGGCCGCACGACTATTTCTGCAAGTGCGGGGACTGCACGGAGAAGCAGAGACACGACTCCTTCAGCCACTCGCGCTCGAGGATCAACGCCTACAAGGGGCTGGCCAGCCCGGCGTACCTGTCTTTGTCCAGCGAGGACCCGGTGCTCACAGCCCTGGAGCTCAGCAACGAGCTGGCCAAGCTGGCCAACATAGAGAAGGAGTTCAAGGTAAGCTGTGCGCTCCACCCCGGCTGCTCTGTGCGTCCACCCTCTCCGCGGCTGCTGCCTGGCCCCTGCCATAATTTGCTGCAAAATCAGTTTTGTCCGGTGAATTTAAAATCTCAAGGAATTGGGAGCGTCGTCCAGAGCTGATCTGATGTTTTCTTTTTCCCTCTCAATGATGATGCAGTGATAAATTCGCTTTGGAGATGTGTATACAGTATTCTGGGTCAGAGAGTTATAATTATGGTGCCACTCCATGTTCCAGGTAAGCATTACACAAAACCGAAGACATCGCCCCCTTTTATTAAAGGGAGGGATTTGGTGTGACGTTCTCCCTTTCACATTCTTCCAACTGTCTTGTAGATAGTTGTATGGTGGCACCCACACAGAAGTAGTATTAGGTTTTTGGTTTGTTTGTTTGTTTGTTTATTCCCTCGAGGGGATGCACCGTTCCTGGAGCTACTGCAACACCAGGTCCACGGGTGGAGTGGACGGAGCAAGTTCCTCTTCCATCTCTCTGTAGGAGTATTAGTTTTGAGTGCACTGTTCATTGACCCAAGCATTTGTATATCCCTTTAGAATGAAAAGTCAAAAGACCAATATAAAATACTGTGAAAGTAATTTCACTAATGTGACAAAAATGCCTCACCTTGAATTCCCCAAATATATATTCAAAGTGGTCAGCCGAAGATATCAGGTCAACGCAGAAATAGAAGGACAGCAAAGTAGTTTCTTTTTAACCAGTGAACGTTTTTTCTGGACAACATCTCCCGTCAAACAATATTATTTATTTTTATAAAAATTATATATTAATGATAGACCATTTTTATTTTTTAATCAATTGCTACATCCTCCTGTGCATTTTGAACGGTTCTAGCTACTAAAACTGAAGCAAAGATTGTTTTGCAGTTCTGGCCAAAATCATTCAGACTCTTTCGTCAGGTTCTTATCTCCCGTTTTCCACCGAAGAGCATGGTTGTAGAAACCAGTTTCTTGAATTATTTTCCAGCTGCTAAGTAATCTTTTTAGTTTAATTTTGTAGTGTCAGATCACAGAAAGAATGATTAGTCTGTCATTTACATCTTAATACGGTTTTCATACTTAAGGGAGATTCACACACATGCAACTAGCAATATAAGTCAGGGTAAGAAAAATCTTACCCCGGGGTTGCGAGAAAATGGTGAGAAAGTGTTCCCTCCTCCACCCGTTCATACACACTAAATTCCCTAGATATTCATCAACCCTCATCTTGTCCTGGTGGAGATCTGGCCTTAGTATAATTTTATTTGTTAATCCATTAGTTTTTTTTCTGTTATAAAAAATATTTTTTAAAAAAATTTTAATATTAAAAAAAAATATTTTTATTTTGGGAAAATACAAAAAGGAAAATAAATATCGCCCCATATCTAATCCTTTTGAAGAGATTCATTATGTGGTATTTGAATAGATTCATCTCCTTGGACCCAAAATGAGTTTTTTGTTTGTTTGTTTGGTTTTGGTTTTTATTGAGACAGTCTTGCTCTGTCGCTCAGGCCAGAGTGCCATGGTGTCAGCCTAGCTCATAGCAACCTCAAATTCCTGGGCTCAAGCAATCCTCCTTCCTCAGCCTCCAGAGTAGCTGGACTACAGGTGGGAGCCACTGAGGCCTAGCTAACCTTTTTTTTTTTTTTCCTGTTTTTAGTAGAGATGGGGTCTTGCTTTTGCTCAGGCTGGTCTCGAACTCCTGACCTCAAGCAATTCTCCTGCTTTGGCCTCCCAGAGTGCTAGCAAAATGAGTTTTTTTAAAGATAGAATTTGGATAAAACAAGTTGAAAACTTCAAATTCTGTTGAGAGAGTATAAAAGCATTCAGGTAAAATGCTTCTAAATGTAACTTCATTATTTTGAGATAGTAATAAAAATATAATTCTAAATTTGTTTATTTGCCACGATTTCAAATGTCACACATACCTTGTTTTTATGAATTTTACTTGATATATATTGAAAGTCTGCAAAAGAGATTCTATAAAAGGGAATATTTTCTAAGATTATATTTTAATAATTTACTAAAGATGGTGATGTTTGCAATTCTATCCAGAGAAGTCATCTCAGTGAAGCAGTGGTAAGAGAATTTGTTATTCATAGTTTTCCCCTGAAGCTGGCTAAATCCATATTGGTAATGCTTAGAATCTTCTTTACTCTGACTTAAAGACTCACCTCTGATAACCTTTCAAAGGTGAGAAAACATCACAAGAGGCAAAAAGAGGCGAAAACACAACTGGGCTCTAGAGGACATCCATAAAGCTGCCAAATATCTAAGGATATGCAAAGATCATCTAAATCTCCAAGTTGTTTTTCCTGGATTATGTGGAAAGCGCTTGTGTAACATAGCCCTCTCTGAGCCAAAATTAGAACAGTTGTTCAGCAGTTATGGTCTCTAAGGACTGCAAGTCTCTCTCCTCTGGCTGTGTGTGCCTTCTTTCCCCCCATTCTTACCTGTTCTTCTTATTCCTTTCTTATCTGCCTTCCTTTCACCTCTTCGCCCTCTCATCCCAGGCTCCTGTCCATCTATCAGGGCTGTAGACAGACAGAGAAAATAGTGCTTTCATAACATTGACCCAGAGACTCTGAGCTCTGAAAGGGCAGTGGAAGTGAAGCTCATTTCTGAGGCAAGCAGGTAACCTAATTTGCCCTATTCCATGATGTTCGCTGTATTCTTTCCATGGGGAGTTTGAGCTCAAAGTACTAGCCTTGAAATGAAAAAATAGATAATGTGTTCCCTAGTGGAAAAGAGGTGACTTCTTTTTCCCCTTTTCAAACACTTATCCTTATTTCATCATATCAATGGCCTATAATATCTAGTACCTCACCCCTGAAATTGGCATCATGTAGGTACTCCAGAGAAGATTCTCAGCTGTGCAGTTTCAAAAGTTCCTTGAGGAATACAGTAGGCTTGGGGCCAAAATATGAAGGTCATTACCCCAAGAGGTCAAACATTCTAGGATACAGAGTTAGATAAATTAATGGAGGACAGCTCAGTGACAGGTTATTAAAGAAATATTCTGGATGTGCAAATGCTGCCGAAGCTATTCTGAGAAACAGAATATTGGACAGGATGGACTCTAGGTTTAATCCTCCAAATGTCAGTGGCAAGGAAGCCAGTCATTTATTAAGCCGTGAGAACACAAATTGAAATTTCCTAATTCTGAGTCAAGTATATACTTTTTTAAAAAAACAACAAAAGAAAAAACCATTTGCCTTCCCTGCGCTTCAGTTTTCCTCTTCTTAAAGTAGAAAAGCACTTCTAATTTATATCACACTAGAGCAGTAAAGAAGAAAAAAATAAATATAATCCAAAAGCAAGATAGCATTATATAGCAGGAAGATAGTCTAAGAGTCATCTGGTTATATAGCCCTTTCAGTTTGCAAATGAGAAGACAAAGGCTATAGCCAACATCCCATCTGCTAAGCCAAGATTTGAGTGTCTTGGGTCCCAGCCTTAGATATTATATCTAATATAATGTACCTGGTAATACTGAGGCCCTTCTATGGTATTTAATGTGTACCAAGCATGTTGTAGGCATTTAATCCTCGTAGTACAAATATTAGGTAGGCTTATTCTCATCAGAGAGGTTAAGTGAATTTCATAAGATCACACAGCTAGTACGTGGTAAAAGCAGTATTTGAGCTCAGGAAGTCTGGCTTCAGATTCTATGCTTTTAAGTACTGCAGTATCCTGCCTCTTTTGTTATTAGGGAAAGGGCCTAACAGAATTAAGCCTGTTTAGAATTGAATTTCAATTTTCCTCTTAAGGATAAAAAGGGATTAGGATGATGGTTGAATCATATACATTAGAAGGAGTATGCAGAAACCTGTTGACAGGTTGTAGTGAAGACTGAACTTCGTTGTTCTTCATCTGGCATGAGCAGGTCCTCAAGGTTTTGAATTCCTGCTCTGTCATCTGTGCAGTAGGTCCCCCTGTCAGCTTTGTGGAGGGCCATGGTAGTGGATGAGTGATACAATAAAGACCAGTAAGCAAAACTAAATTAGGAGAGTTTTAATAAAATGTAGACCATACAAATGGTCTGAGCTGTAAAGTAACCTGAGGCAGGACCTCGTGGTGGAACTAACAGTCAATGCAGACTTCAGATAGATAGTTGCTTTTGCACCTGAGGAGAGGCTGTCTTTAGCTGGAGCTCTCCACCTTTCCCTAAGAGCTCTGCTTATGTTTGAAAAATGGTATCGGTCTCCAATGATTGTAATAAAATAAATTGCCATTATCTCTAGTTCTGATTATTTTCTGCACTTGGGCAACAGACTTCTAGTGGGAAATGTTTAAATTGTTATGAAAACAAAGTGTTGTCCTTGCAACTTGTATGATTACCAACTTTTTGTTTCTTGACTGATCTTTCAGTGGATGTGGAAAAAACACACAGCTTTCTTTAGAATTGGACGATTTAAAGTTTATAATTTTAAAAGGTAATGAATCATTATTTAGGCATTACTGAAGAAGTGGGTACTAAGTTTCCTCAGCGCATGGAATGTAGTCTCTTTTATTTCTGATTAATGGAGAAATGGCCATCCAATGTTGTACCAAATCTTAAGGAACAGTCTGAACTAAAGAATAACATGAGGAAATTTCATCTACAAAATTGTATTAAAAGGAGAGCTTTATATGGAAACAGGCATGGATTTAATACTTCTTCTGGATGCTATAATAAAATATTTCATTAGTCTTTCAGGAATGGAAGGCAGATGGATATTTAACTGACACTCTGCGTAGAAACCAGAGACTGAACATTTTATTAATTTTATCAGTTGCATGGTACCAACTTGAATGGAAACCAAAGATTGAAGTTTTATTCATTTTATCTGTTCCCTTATGAGGGGAAAAGGATTAACTGTAACTGTTCTTTATCTGAATTTCTGATATCTGAAATGGAAACTATTCTAGTCTTTAAACAGTCTCTCCTCTTCTTGTTTATTTTAGTTGGTGATGTGGTTTTGCCCATTAAAGCAAATTAATTATTTAAGGAAAAAAATTGGAATTCTTCATGTCTTTTTTTAATGTCTGACTTTTGGAAGCCCAAAATTTTGCTGTGCTAAGTATTGCGTGGTTCTGTAGACACATACAGTGTTTCAGGACATGCTGAAATGAGGAATTCTGTTTTTCTCATGTACCAAATTAGATGATTAATAATTAAAGTTAACTTATTAAATTAAATTACTAAAGTTAATATCTGGTTAACTTTCCTAATGGGCTAGAATTAGTGAAAGTCATAAAAGTAGAATCGGGGTTTCCAAAAATGAGACATTTCCCCAAGAGATAGTTGTGGACACCTTGACTGGAACCCATAGGCTAGAAATGAAGCTCCATTCAGAAGGTAACAGGGAGAGCTACCAGCTGACTTCCTTATACCAGTCCATGGCACTATATAAATATGCAAATGAAATTAAAGATTCACAGATTATTTTTAGCAAGGTGTTAGTTCCAGTGGCCTGGAAATTTTTCTCTCAGGTATTGATATTCTGTAACCCTTGAGAATTCAATTACATATAATCAGACATTTCTCTCCTTCCAGCTCCATAGGGCATGATAATATGCCCCTCATACAAACTAGGAAAAAAACCCTCTCTATCCCAGTGGGTACCTATCTACCTCTGTACATTCTCTATAAACCAGTCATTCTCAAGCATTAACATGTATTAGAATCAACTGGAGGGTGTGTTAAAACAGAGATCGCAGGGCCCTCCCTTAGTTTCCAAATCAAGACATCTGGAGTGGGTTCTAAGAATTTGCATTTGTTTTTCTTTTCTTGTTTTAGAAACAGGGTCTTACTTTGTCACCCAGGCTAGAATGTGGTAGTGGGATCATAGCTCACTGTAACCTCCATCTCCTGGGCTCAAGCAATATTCCTGTCCCAGCCTCCAGAGTAGCTGGGAGTGGCCCTCCTGAGTGGACCACTGCGCCCAGCTAGTGAGGATTTGCATTTCTAACACTTCCCAGGTGCTGTTGATGCTGCTGGTATGAGGACAACTCTTTGAGAAGCAATGTCTCCAAGAAGGCAAGGGATAGTAAACTGGACAAGTTATTTTCACTGTGAACCTAAATAACAGAGAGAAGTTTTCCGAAAGAAAATGGTATTCATTTGGGACTAGGACATTGAAATGGGACTAAGCATGCCATTGTAAACTATGTGTGTATTGAAGGAGGTAAAGGAAGACAAAGGTTTTTAAAGGAAAAATGAGAAGGATTAAATAATCACTTTGAGATAATTATCCCTGGCTAGAAGGATCAATAACAAGGGTGGACAGGCAGATGTCCTTGCAGAAGTATTTTTTTATGTAAGGTTGTGATGGCCTTTGTGCAAGATTGCAGTTTTTTCAGAGACTTTTGTGATAGTTTTTCTCAGGCATTCATGCATGAGAACCCTCACTTCATGGCCTTCCTTGGCTCTTTTTCTCAGAGTTTTGTTTTATTTTTAACACAAGTGACTCCATTTTCATTATGACACCTTTCATATCACATAACTGATCTTCTTTCTCAAATTGCCATTTCAGAAAAATTACCATTTTAGAAAAATTTCCACTATAGAAATGGTCTTGTATTGGCTTTAAAAGAACTATTGTTTGTACTCTTTAATCTTTTGGTTTTTCAGCATTGGCATTTAGCCAACATTGCTTAATATAAACCAGTAACTTATGTGCATACAATTTTTTAAAGTAAATTTTTAAAAATGTTTAATTGACATATAATTGCATGTTTATGAGATACATACAATGTTTTGATATATGTATACAATATGGAATGATTAAATCAAGCTACTTAACATATCTATCACCTCACTTAACGTCTTCTGTAGTGAGACATTTGAAATTTACTCTCTTAGCAATTTGGAAATATACATTATTATAACTATAGTCACCATGCTGGGCAAATAGATCTCAGAAACTTATTCCTTCTATCTAACTGAAACTTTGTAACTTTTGACTAATATCTCCCCATTCCTTCCCTACCCCCATCCCCACCCATAGCCTCTATTCTATTCTACTCTCTACTTCTATGAGTTTGACTTCTTTAGGTTCCATATATTAGTGAGATCATGTACATTCCATTTTCAGAGCTGCCTCATATGGTTGGGCTGGGTGCAGAAGGAAACCTGGCTAAGGAGGTGGGTGGGGGCAAATCTAGCTTGTACCTGACTCAACAAGCCTTGCATCCAGGTAGGGGCTGCAGCTTTCTACCCAGAAAAAGGGACACCTTTTTCCAGTTCACACAAACCCTAAACACTTTCCACTGAATGGGAGTAAATTCTTTGTATTAAACACTAAACCTCTTGTTCTCAGAATGACTATCGGAAGCTCTCCATGCAATGCAAAGACTTTGTGGTGGGTGTGCTGGATCTCTGCCGAGACTCAGAAGAGGTAGAAGCCATTCTGAACGGAGATCTGGAATCAGCAGAGCCGCTGGAGGTGCACAGGCATAAAGCTTCACTGAGTCGTGTCAAACTTGCCATTAAGTATGAAGTCAAAAAGGTGAGTGGGCCCATTTTCATCCAGCACCATAGTAGGATAAATATGTGGTATCAACAATCCCATAATCCCAGGAAATTTTTTAAAATAAAGATAGAAGCTATTGATAAATTTTTTTTCTTCAAGACAGAGGTTAAGTGAAGATTCATAGTAAAGTTTCAAGCTAAATGTCTAGCTTCTGGTCCTTTCCACTTTTTACCCATTGTGGGACCTTGGATAAGTTATACATCTTTAAATTTCAGTTTCCTCATGTAATAAGAGGATAGTATATCTTACCTATCTCAGGGCTTTAGTGAAATTTAAATAGTTTAAGATATACAAAAGTACTCTGTAAACTTTTAATTATAATACAATTAATAATAATGGTATTTGTTATTTGTATGCACTTTTGTAAGGCACTGTTACATACATTCTTATGTTAATCCTTGCAGCAAGCCTATGTTACTGTTTGTTTTACCTATAAAATAGGTAAGATATATGATGAGGTTTCTATTCTACAAGGAAACTGATGTTTGTCAAGCTTAATGACACGTCTTAGGTCACACAGCTACGGAGCTGGTCATGCAGGTGCCAGAAATAAAAATAATTATTTTTTACTCTGATTACTACAGAAAAAAACTGTTACGTGTATCTATTTGCTAACTCGCATGGGGCTTTTAAGTAATTCGTGAAAATTGTAGTTAAGATGTTTCACAATAATAAAAATCTTGGTTATACAGAATCTGACAGTTTATACATGTAAGATTTTTTTTGTACTTTGAGAGAAGCTGATAAATCACAAGGAAGTAAGCTGTTATCAGGAATAGATCTGGTTTTAGGGACTGGTCAATCTATATACAGCCAAGTCTTCTGTCCTTCCTGCAGGGTGGCATGATACTTAAGAGCACAGGCACTAGAGCCAGCCTGCAGGGGTTCATGTCTTGATGTCACCATGCATTTCCTGTGTGACCATGGGCAAGTCACCTAACCATCTCAGCCTTGGTCTGCCCATTAGTAAAGTACAGACAATAATAGTACCTACTTATGCAGTTGTTTGAGGATTACATGAGATAATGCATGTAATTAGCACAGGGTAGTACATGGTGATTGTTTAATAAGTATTAGCTAATAACATTTCTACATTATGAAAATTCACACTCTGAATGATGACTTTTAAGCAAGTTCAATCTTCAGTCATCAAGGTAGTTATCATGTTCCTTATACTGATTCCAGTCTTTAGTAGCAGACCATAGCCATTTTAAGCAGGAAGGAATTTAGTAAGGGATATTGGGGAAGCTCACAGAATTCTAATGAGAGGTGGAGGAAGAAGCTGATCTAATCTGTGCTTCCAGAAACCTCGCCCAGAACTGACCTGGTAAAGGAATTTCTCTGACCCAAACAGAACAATTCTGCCTGTGCTGCAGATAGCTGGTTCCTGCATTAGCAGAAAGGATTCTGTGAGTCATACCTGTTATCATATGACCCCTCCCACTGGTCAAAATGCCTCTGATCAGTGAAACCGAAGCCAGTGTTTGAACTCAGTAGCAAGTAAAGATGGAGAAATCTCTCTCTCTCTCTCCACATTCACACAAATACACACACACACACTACCACACTGTAGAGAACTTCCACATGTAGTGTTCACAAGATGTTGGTCAGCTATTAATGACAGATCTCCCCTCTTACGACAGTCAAACACGAAGATTCTCAATAAAAATTGAAATAAAATAACTTTTCAAGGAAATTATCAGTTACAAGATAATGAAATTGGCTAGACTGCCCTCCTCTCAGAGCATTCTTTCTAGTTGAGGTTCTGCTGTATTGAGAGAAAAAGATAATTTTGAATAAGATTGATAGTAAATCATTTTTTAGAAAACCATCTGGACATATATTCACAGATCTTGCAATATGTGTCTATTCTCTTTGGCATCTGAGAGGAGAGAATTGATTTCAGTTGTCACAGGTTTTTTATCATTGCTTTAAAAGTGTCATATTAGCAGAGATAGCTCATCTACAGATGTGCTTCTGTTAACCAAACTGTCTTGAAGAGTGAATGTCTTCCTGCATATTAATTTTAAATAAATTGGTATGTAGGATACAATGTATGAGGTGTCATTAATAATAAATTTGCTATCAGTCAACCACCAGAAAACCAGAAAAAAAAAAAAAAGGTATTTAGAACTGAAAGGAGATGTAGGACTTTGTAAGCATTTCTGGTTGTGTTTGTTTTCTGCTACAAAAGGAATATTAGTTAAAGTCTTTGACTTGGAATCTTCACAATAAATGTATATAAGAACTCTATTCTGGAATGCACAAGAAAGTCCCAGTTTCTCCTTTCTTTCTTCCTCTCTAAGGCTTCCTTCATTTTCACTCAACACTCACCCATCTCCACTCTAGCATGCAGGAAGAATTTTACCTCTACCCACTCCTGCTGCTTCCTTTTTCTACCATCTCATTTCTAGTCCCCAAGCAAAACTACCTCTTGGGTTGTAAGGTTGCATGAACCCTACCCAGTGTGGCACAGAGGTAGTCTATGGCTACATATGAGCCATTGGGATTTCAAACTAACCTTACATGTTGTGGATTTCCCACTCCACCCCAACCCTGATAACATAATAAACTCATATTTATTTAGATCAACCCATAATTCCACCAAGGAAACCAGTTTTATGTAATGATAGCTATGTAGGCCCCATATGGGACTCAGGAAGTCTCTCTTCTGCCACCTGCCCAAGATCTACCACTAGCTCTGGTTCTGAGTCTATTATTGGCTTCTATCTAGGCTTAGCATTCCCAGAGCTCAGGTCTTCCCTAGGAATCAAAACATGAGTTCAGCCCAGGCCTTACAGAGCTCAGTGACACTTAACCCAGAAAATGAAAATATAAAAGACCAGAATAGGAGATATGTGACCATGAATTTAATGTCTGTGTTGAAAAGGACTTTCTAATATAAAAGCAGCAGAAGCAATCTCAAAGCAAAAATATAAAAAATTTGACCACATACAACTTAAAACTTCTGACTGCATCAGAAAGAGCATAAACAAAAAAGAGAAGGGCAAACTGGGGAAAATGTTTTTCTCTTTGGATATTGAGAATATCAATCCTTATAAAATAATGTGGGTAGACCCACATTATTTTATAAAAAGAGAATGGAATAGAGTGGAAGATGAAATTTGATTTTCTGAGAATGGGTACAAGAAAATTAACTTTTAGGCAAATACACTAATTTTGTCCAATTAGAATAATGGATTATTTGCCCCTGCCCCAAAGTCTTGAGTTATAATTCTGATTATATCTCTGTCCAGAGCAATGTGAAGCTGAACATAAATTTTCCTCACTTCAACAGAAATAACAAGAGCTCTACCTACTTCATAATGAGCTCTGCCTATTGTGGGAAAGTTCCTGGCAAAAGATACCAGAACTTGGTAGACCACTGAATCTGGACAACTAGGCTCTCAAGAAACAGCAGGAGAACATTTCCTGTGTTCTTCCTCCCTGCTCTCCTGTTTCCTCCATGGTGGGATTAGGTTTAACTGTAGAAAATTCACCTAAAAAAGAGACATGTAGCAATACAAACAGATCAAATTATCCATTGTGTATCCACTTTCCATGCAGAAAGTGTGTGTGGGGGGGGGATCCAGAATTTGAGAAATACATTGAGAGAGTGTTAAATACTCTGCAGAGACTTTGGGTTGCAAGCACTGGCAGATGCAGTCCTGACTCTTGCCCTGTGCAGCCTCTTGTCCTGGTTTGTACTCAGGCGCCAAGAGATAAGAGATTATTTTGCACTTGGCAAATTCAAAAATCCAGAAAACTTATACAATGTAAGTTTTTGCTTTATATTTCACAATTCAATGAGCTTTAAAAAATTGCATTGCTTAGTTTTTATTCACAAGAATATTTTCTTTTAAATTATATGAATTTGGGCTCTAACAGTGTCATTAAAAACAAAAAGTGTTTCTACCATGTTTTTGCACAATAGTATTCTCATGAAGACAGTTCTTGTAAAGGCTGATTTGATCAAAAGAACAGTGTAACATGGAGTTTTCTTTTAAGTTTAAAATTAAATTATTTTCGCTAGCCTGCCTTGATTGGTGGTTCAGTTTAAAATCTATTAGTCATCTGGCAGGGGGAAAAAAGTTTGTAATGAATGCTATGGTAGTTTTGTTCCATTGAAAGATTGATATTTTCTTGTGTCAAACATTCTCCTTTTCAATCAGAAAACCTCAAATAAGAGTATTATTTTCGTGATGACTTCAATTTGCTGGTCCACTGAAGTTGAAAAACAGCATACAAATTTTATCCAGCTGGCCATGACTGGTATGGTAACATAAGGAGATTTTTCAGAATGTAAAACAGTTTTAAGGGATAAAGGTCACTGCCCTATTTTGAAGTCATTGAAAAGAGCAAAACTCATCTCCTAGAGAGATTAGCTTTTTTTTTGCCTTCACTTGCTATTATTGTATTGGTTTTACTTTCTTTTTTAAAAAAATGCCCCTTGTATAGTTGAATTAGGATTTAAATCATTGGAGGAAAATACATTTGTGTGAATTAAAAGGAATCAACAGAGTCTGTGAGGTGGTATATTATAATATTATTTCAAATAAGAAAAGAGTAGAATTAGTAGTACAGGAAATATACCTGTTAAGGTGAATCTTAAAGTGTGACTGGTAAACTGCAAACACCACAATTTTGGCTAGTATTTAACATATAGTAAATGTTTGCCCTGTATTGTACAAGTTACATCAAGTCAAAAATTGATCAACCCATGTGTGCCATGTGAAAAGGATTGATTTCCATCAAATCTTTGAAGCTGTGAAATCTTTATATAGATGTAATTAATGCCATAAAGCATGTCTTCACATTTAAAAATTAGCCCAAGGAGAAGGAACAGGAAAAGAGAGCTATACTGTAACACTAATATTTCTGTCCTCAAGAGTTTAAAACCTAAGAAAGACCAGTGTCTTAGTCCATTTGTGTTGCTATAACTGAACACCTGAGACTGGATAATTTATAAGAACAAAACTTTTTTTCTCACAGTTCTAGAAGCTGGAAATTCCAAGATCAAGGCACCAGCAGGTTTGGTTTTCTGGTGAGGGATGTATCCTTCGGAGGAGAGAAATGCTATGTCTTCACATGGCAGAAGAGCAAGCTAGCCAACTGCTATATGAAGCCTCTTTCATGAGGGTCTTAATACCATTAACAAGGGGGCAGTCCTTATAGCCTAATCATCTCTTAAAGGCTCCACTTCTTAATACTATCACATTGGCAATGCCATTTTGGAGAGGACACATTCAAACCATGGCCACCAGACACTCCCAAAAGGGAAATTTTTCCATCAATCCCATACAGACATATGCCTACCTGTCTCTTCATGGGATTTTGTGTTATGCAGAAACTGTTGGCCCATAAAAAAAAAAGTTCATAGTTGACTTCTCAAGTGGTAATCTGATTTGATGTCATTATATGCTCCTACTGTAGCTTTGTCTGAGTGTACCATTACCTGTCTTAAGTCTAGCCTGGCTGCAGTCACCAGGGATACATTTTATTTGCATCCATCTAATTTCCCACATGTGCATATCCTCCAAATACCAAGACATTTAGGTCAACACTCAAATTAAGACTATTTTAAATTAAAGATCTTATTTTGCACTTATTCAGAGCTGCTTTCTGTGTGCCCCAGAACAATGACTGCTTATCACTTAATGTAACACTGATACTCCCATTTTTGTCTTCTTGTACTAATACAGTGCCTGGCTCCTAAGAGGGGCTTAAGACATTTTGATGAGTGAATGAATGAATGAGATGGACATTCAGGGACTGTAGAGAGAGGGGAGACACAGAAAGGAAATGATCCAAATACAGTACAGGGACAGAAGTGGAAGTTTGAAGAAGTTCTCAGCAAGAATCCTAAAAAGTCATCACATAGACCCATGAAGTCTTCAGCCTTGACTATATCCACACATTTTATCATCAGTTCAAATAAGGACTGAATTGGTTTGTGACATACTGTTTTCAAAAATCAGAACCTTGGAAAAGTCACAAAATCTTGGATTTGGAGAGAAGATCTAATGTATGTTATTATTTAGCAACTAGCAATGACTACTGAACATCAGGACCTGGGATTTTAAAAACTGAATTAAAAGGAATTTACAAGATAAAATTAATTGTCTTAGTCAATTTAGGCTGCTATAACAAAGTACCATAGACTGGTGGTTTATAAACAACAGAAATTTATTTCTCACAGTTCTGGATGCTAGAAGTCTGAGATCAGGATGCCAGTATGGTCGAGTTCCAGGAAAGGCTCTCCTCTGGGTTGCAGACTTCTCATTGTACCCTCACATGGTGGAAAAAAGAGCCAGAGATTTCTTTGGGGTCTCTTTTATAAGAACACTAATCCTGTTCATGAGAGCTCCACCTCCTTGACCTGATTATCTCCCCAAAGCTATACTTCCTAATACCATGATGGCGAGGATTAAGATTTCAACGATGAATTTTGGGGGAACACAAACATTCAGTCCATAACAATATGCTTTTCCACATTGAGTCATTGAACGAGAAAAGATAGCATCTTCTTTGTAGTACTTTAAGCCCCCATATACAGGAGAGAACATTAACCCATCTAACTTCATTGTTGGTTTGCACATTCAATTTAAGGCAGAAAGCTTGTCATTTTGATCAAGTTTGATGACTAGACTAAGTTCTTTTGTTGTACATCATAGAAAATTACTTTAAGACTCTTCAAATACATAAACACTAAAGACTAAAAATTATAAGTAATATGAGAGAGCATGTAATAAAGCAACAATTTTATCCCACCTAAACTAATAGTATTATTGCAAAGCATTCAGTTAAGTATTTCAAATCTAAATATCATAAATACCTTCTTACTACCTCTGTTAAATTCTTGTGCATAGCTGCTAGAGTGATCATCAGTGGACTTCCCTAAGGGGGCGTAGCATGCTGGGGGCAAGAATGGGGATTTGGGGGAAATTGTGCCTCCATTGCCTACCCTGAGATATAGGACATTTTAAAATTAAAATTGCTGATAGGGTGGTTGGGGAGATGTAAAAAAAATTGCTGATGGAAATCTATGTAGCAGTAAGTGGAAACCTGCCCATTTCTTTGTAGGCGTGCTATTGATAAATAGCCAAATTGAGAAATTGCCTGGCATTACTACGAATCATTAGGATCATTAACTAGAACTTGACTAAAGAGGAACCCTTTGACAAATGAGAACCTTAGCTGCTCTTTTTTGCCTCGCAGAGCAAACATTTCCAAAAACATTTCATGGGTAGTTCCTAACAGGTTCATTGTTATTGTTTATTCTGTTTTTTAGAAGATAGTGATACCTTGATTTTTGTGTTGCTAAGAACTCCTTTTAAAAAATATATATTGGCACTCATAGTTGATTTTTTAATGACCCTTAGTAATTACCACACTTGGACAAAGCACATGTGGCCATTCAAAAAAGGCATATCTAGCTACAAATGGGCACCTTTTGACATAGGGACCCTTGACCTTTATGTGGGCCTGACTACAAATACATTTTGCTACCTGGATAAGGACAGGGCCTTAAAGAAATCCCAGTCCCTCTAAATGACGCAGACAGATGACTTAGCAAAATCAAATGGAAAAGAAAAATCCAATGGCCAGGCTGAAATAAGTATAATTTGCTCATTTTTCATGATTAGGACTGTAATTATTGAACTGCTGAAGATAATAAATGTTTTTGTTCTTTTGACCTTTTGATAGAGGAAGCAATAAAAGAGAACAGATTACTGAAATAGGAGAGAAGCAACATTTCATGCCAGTTCCTGGAAGCAGCATAATATCTGCAGGTTCATTGACATGTTTTCAGATCTTTTGCAGATTTGCAGTAATAATGCATACATACACATAGGGCACATCATGTATGCATTTTTCATACATGTAGCATTTTAGGGGCTGCTCGTGAAACTTAACACATTTTTCTTTTAGCTATAGTCTACGATAAACCAAATGACATTGTTTTTTCTTTTCCATTTTGAAGTGAATGCAAGTAAGCTAGAAGGCAGCAAGATGGGACACATTTTCACAAAAGAAACCACATATCACCCAGATTCCACAGAGGGAAAAATGGAGGGAAGGCAAAGAAGAATATTACCAGAAACTTCCAGTGCCTATATTCTGGGAAAATATGCATTAATATCTTTAGGATGCACATGTATTCAGTAGCTGAACTGTTCACAATGATATGGTAACCTCTCTCTCTTCTTCTTTAACTCTCTCTCTCTCTCTCCTTCTCTCTCCCAACAGTTTGTGGCTCACCCCAACTGCCAGCAGCAGCTCTTGACAATCTGGTACGAGAACCTCTCGGGCTTGCGGGAACAGACCATAGCTATCAAGTGTCTTGTTGTGCTGGTCGTGGCCTTGGGCCTTCCATTCCTCGCCATTGGCTACTGGATTGCACCTTGCAGCAGGGTACTGGCTTCCTACACCTGTTTCCTAAGTGATGGGTGAACCATGTCCCTTTTGGATAAAAAAAGAAAAAGCTTCATACTTAAGGCTCTTATCAGTTTTACCCTGAATGTTAATTGATTGAAGAACACGGATTCTGCTTTTTAATGACTGGATCAATTCAAATAAGGATGAAAAAGGATTTGGTAGTAGTGGAATAGATCACATTTGCAGGAATAAACTACTTAGGCTTTTAAGATAAAATCCCCATGGTAGACAGAGAGGAGAAAAAGCTGCTTGAGTGAAGTAGCACTAGTGCCAATTTTATTGACAGATTAATAAGTAAAATGTTGACAGGGCTGGCTGTGGAAGGAAAGAGAATAGATAGCCTTACTGAAGTAGTATAAGGAAACAGTTAACCTGGGAACTAGAGGAACAACTCACTTGGACCTGTCAGAATAAATCTAAGGCTGAGTGCATTAAGCACAATTCAGAACAGTGGTGGTATCCAAAGTCTTCAAGAAAGTACATGTCAGGGTCCCCTAGCCCTTTGTTCCTTCAGAAGGTTCTAAAAAAGGTAGAATTGGGGCTTGGGGTTTTTGAATTTTTTAGATTGTTTATTTAGTTTTGCTTGGATCATTTTGTTCAGTACCTTTAGTCTCCTCTCATCTTGCCAGTGTTGAGCCAATTTATTTGTGCCTAAGAGATCCCTTAAACAAGATGTGGAAAGGAATACTAGTCATGCTAATGGAATCTGTATTAGGTTAATAAAGGGCACTGCCAGAGAGAAGGAGCTGTTCTGAGATCCTTTAATCCTGTTTTTATATCCTGAAATCTGGTTTTGTTTAAATCAGAGGTAGTTTCAGGCAAAAAGAGTCAAGGCCACTTACAAATGATCCTGGAAATCTGTCAACTCTCTGGCTCAGCAGCCTCCCCGGCAGAGTCCTGCTCTGCAGGCGCCGTATACGTGCAAGAATATCCATCTGTCTCACTTCAGTGTTGAGTTGCCCATGCAATTTAAGGCAGAAAGTTTGTCATTTTGATCGAGTTTGATGACTTGACTAAGTTCTTTTGTTTTGTGTCATGGAAAAGTACTTTAAGGTTCTGCAAATACATCAACACTAAAGACTAAAAACCGTAAATAATATACGAGAGCCTACAATAAAGCAAAAATCATATCCCACCCAAATAATTTTCCTTTCTGGAGGAAATGATTTGGAAACTGCAGGTTTAAAAGTGATTGTCTCGGCTGGGTGTGGTGGCTCACACCTGTAATCCTAGCACTCTGGTAGGCTGAAGCGGGAGGATCACTCAAAGTCAGGAGTTCAAAACTAGCCTGAGCAAGAGCGAGACCTCATCTCTACTAAAAATAGAAAGAAATTAATTGGCCAACTAAAAATATATAGAAAAAATTAGCCAGGCATGGTGGTGCATGCCTGTAGTCCCAGCTACTCAGGAGGCTGAGGCAGTAGGATTGCTTGAGCCCAGGAGTTGGAGGTTGCTGTGAGCTAGGCTGACACCATGGCACTCTAGCCCAGGCAACAGAGTGAGACTCTGTCTCAAAAAAAAAGAAGTGATTGTCTCTTAGGGCAGCTTAATGAGTTAAGTTCGAAGTAGGCATTTTGAGGTCCACTCTTTATTTCTCTTTGCTTGTAAAAGTGCGAGTAACAGTGTGGTGAGCTCTGCTGAACAGAGAAGGGAAACGTGGGAATTGAGCTATTTCTGGAGCCCACGTTTATAGTTGCAATATATCACCTATCTTACAGTAAAGGCAACATAACAAGAATCCTCCACATATATCCTATTTTTAAGATAGGCATGCTGCTTTCTTTTCATGTTATTTAAAGTTTTAGAAGATCAACCTTTAGAAGAAACAGACTTGACAACCCCCAAGAAATCTCTATGTGCTACGGATAAGCTATTCCAAGCATGCCCTCTTTGCAGCTGTGTAACAGCAGAGTGATGTGTAAATGTGTTGTTGTTTATTTTTCTGTGTCTAATATGGAAAATGTGACATTTGTCCATGTGCATTCATGTTCGATCCCAGAAATGTTTGACATTCTTTGGTCTTTTGTTGACATCAAATTAAGGTTCTGGACCTACAAAAACATTTGTTTGAAGTTACAGTCTTAAATGTGAACCTCAGTACTTTTTAAGGTCACAGACTGAGATAAAAAGCAGGGTCTGTGTATGTAGAATAGAGAACTTATTTGATAACTCTCCCAAATGTACCTAATTCTTGAACTGTGGAAACCCTCGGGACAGGAGGAATTGTTTTCCATTTTTATTAGAACATGGGACTTTTAAGGACATTATATCACAGGGGATTTTTAAGAAGTCACCTTAAAATAATTATAAACTGAACCTTGGAAGTCCTTTTGTACTATTTACATGATTTTCCAAACTCAGAGACAACTTTTAATTAAGTTAACCTACTTAGAGATTTTAATTATTGCGTATCTCCCTCTTTTTATGGGGTGTATTAACAGATAAAATATTTATCTTGATTCTAATATTTTCTGCTTTTTATAGCATATAAGGTATAACTTGATTTTGGAATATTTAGAAATGAGAACTGAAATTTATTTCTGTAGTAATAATTTTTTTTAATCTTCAAAGGGTGTTTAATGTCCTATATGAGTCTACAAATTCATCATTAGATTTCAATTACAAAGTAATAAAGAATTACACAGTACAAATTTTTAGAGACTTTTCCTAGACCCTAAAAGCCTTGTCTTCACATAATCTTTCAAGTAAAAATAAGAGCAGGAAACATTATATGCCCTGTGATTTCCAGAAGTGCATCTGTGTGAATGCAGTTTATCCGAAGAAAAATCTTAAGACATATAGAAACAATGAATTTTGAAGACTTAATTATTTTTGGAGGAAGCATCCCTCTAATTTTTCACAATATAGAAATAGAAGCAGAATTTTGAGTGTTCTCAATTTCGGTTCTGTTTTTTTTAATCCTGTATAATAGTTGTCACAAGCAGAAGCCAGATTTTCTAAAGCAAACTTTTCCTGTTTTGTTACAGCTGGGGAAAATTCTGCGAAGCCCTTTTATGAAATTTGTGGCACACGCGGCTTCCTTCATCATCTTCCTGGGCCTGCTTGTGTTCAATGCCTCAGACAGGTTCGAAGGCATCACCACGCTGCCCAATATCACTGTTATTGATTATCCCAAACAGATCTTCAGGGTGAAAACTACGCAGTTCACATGGACAGAAATGCTAATTATGGTCTGGGTTCTTGGTAAGCTTTTTAAGTACCCTAATTTCTACCCAAAAATAATTATATAAATGATTGTCCCCTTTTCTATTAAAAAATGTTGTTATGTCTTATATGGTGATAACATCCCCATTGTAAAATAAGCTAAATAGCAAAATAATCAAATAATTTGGTAGCTAATGCTAAAATGTATCCCTTGACACTAAATGAATTTTTTATGAGTACCTTGAGCCTCATTACAAACAAACATGTTTCAGAAATCTAACTTCAGTTATTGAACAAAATGTAAGTTTTTAAATGTGACTCACTTTGGTAATCAATTATTTAATTGAAATAGTTGTGAAACAACCCAGGAGCGATGAGGAAACTTAACTGATGACTAAAGAACTTTTATACTGCTTTAGTTCCAAAGATTTTAGGAGCGTTTTCATTTTCAGAATGTTTGTTACTTCACCTCACAATAACATTTTGGAAAGCTGTGTTAAAGTAAAAATTTGAAGTAATGTGAGAAACAAGATTTGTTTTTCACCATATAATAAATAGAAGCTTCACCATAATAAACAGAAGTTGGAACCAATTTGTCTATTGATTATTAATGCAAAGTTTTTGTATATTCTTTCTATTTCATCCATTAGGATACTTGATGTCTTCTCATTTCCTGAATTAATAGATTAGTTCCTTCTCTGCCTCATTTACTCTTATGGCCTCAGCCTGGGTCAAGTAATTATTTTATGAATTTTACTTTGAGACACTACATTTCTTTTTAAAATTCCACAATATTTTCCCTTATATAATCAGGACAATTTGTTAAATTGGAATATTTTGACTTCTTGTCCCAGAATGGCATTTTCTGCTTTCAGTTTCTTCATCATGTCCTAGAACCTCCTACTTAAGGGTATTTTCTGTTTCAAATGATGTTCCTCACTTCCTCAGCATGAAGTGGAAGTGAGAAGAGAAACTAGGGGCATGATGTAAGTGTTCATGGATGATTGGGAAATTGGTCTTACTGTTAAAAATCTTGGGGGCTTATTTCTCCAATAATCACTATAGTTTGATAACTGCATTTTCTCCTATGCTCCAAAAGTCTTATAGGGCAAAATCCTTCTACTTGAAGAGCCTTGCTGGTTTATTTCCTTCCCTTCTTCCTGCCCTCCCTCCACCTGTATAAGAATAGAGACATTTCTGGTGCCACGTGTAGAACTGTGTTTCTCCAAATTCCAACTTGGCAGGAATCATTTCTTTAGTAGAAGCTGCTGCTTCCATTTAACTCTTCCCAGGGCTTTGGTGACTGGACAGTCAGGGACAGTCAGCCGGTGCTTTGTGATGCCTAGTACAGTGCTTTATAGACGGGGCATTTTAGGGATGTGGCCTGATGGGGGACAAAGTAATGGCTTCTCAGTCTAAGCTATAAAACTAACCGTACCCTCTGTATTTGTTGTGACAGGAATGATGTGGTCCGAGTGTAAGGAGCTCTGGTTGGAAGGACCCAGGGAATACATTTTGCAGTTGTGGAACGTGCTCGACTTCGGGATGCTCTCCATCTTCATCGCTGCTTTCACGGCCAGATTCCTGGCTTTCCTTCAGGCAACGAAAGCACAACAGTATGTGGACAGTTATGTCCAAGAGAGTGACCTCAGTGAAGTCACACTCCCACCCGAGATACAGTATTTCACTTACGGTAAGTCGTTAGCTGCAAGGCCCTCGTAGGTTTCAGGAAGGGTATCGGAACCCCATTTTGGAAGGAAAGGCCAATTAAGACTATGTTTAATACGAGAGGTGCGTTGAATGTTTATGGACAGTGGAGAGAGACAGCATGAGCTTTGGAGCTTTACAAAGCTAGATTCATATCCAGGCTATGCTTCTCCCTTGCTGCGTGACCTTGTTCAAGTTAATTTGCTTCTCTGTGCCTCAGTTTTTTTTTGTTGTTTTTTTTTTGTTGTTGAGACAGAGTCTCACTTTGTGGCCCAGGCTAGAGTGAGTGCCGTGGCGTCAGCCTAGCTCACAGCAACCTCAATCTCCTGGGCTCAAGCGATCCTACTGCCTCAGCCTCCCGAGTCGCTGGGACTACAGGCATGCGCCACCATGCCCGGCTAATTTTTTTCTGTATATATTTTTAGTTGGTCAATTAATTTCTTTCTATTTTTTTTTTTAGTAGAGACGGGGTCTCGCTCAGGCTGGTTTTGAACTCCTGACCTTGAGCGATCCGCCCGCCTCGGCCTCCCAGAGTGCTAGGATTACAGGCGTGAGCCACCGCGCCCGGCCTGTGCCTCAGTTTTCATACCTATAAAAAGAAGATTTTGCAAGGTGGGAGAAAATTACCTTTAAGCCTAACAACGTAGTTACTCTTAGGGCAGGCGCCTGTCTTGATTAGAGAAGAAAAATAGCTTGACAAACTAACTGTTTGATGTGGAAGGTGAGTACCTGACTGTATGGATTCGAAGAGGTAAGATAATAATAGGTGCCGAACTGCTCTGCAGGCAAAGTGAACGAAAATTCAGCAGAGGCAGGAAGTGGCGCTAAAGTGACCATGAGAATGTAAGCTCTGGAGAACCAGCAGAAATATTGGAGAAGGTGTTGTGCTTTTCACATAGCATGGAATGGGGTTCGTGCCAAACTCCTCTATGTCATGAAGAGCAGCTGACATCCAGTGTGCAAAGATACTGATGCCTTCCTTGCCCAGCACAGACCCCTGGTGATGTTAGCTCTGCTTCCCTTGAGGCCAGATTGAGGAGCTGCAGTTAGCAAATTTCACGTAGTTGTAAAATCTTAAATTTGGAAAAGACTTTAAAAAGTATCATCTAATCCTCATTTTATAAGTAAGGAAAGTCAGGCACAGAGTTTAAATGTGTTTCAGTTGTGAAATACAAGTCCTTATGAGTGTAATTAGGGTTTAATGTTGTTATGAATACAAGCCGTGTTAACATTATTGAAGGATGGATTCCTGCTACAAAACATAAGATGTAAATTTCACACATTGTGAAATTAAAATATGTATCTCTTAATGTCAGCAAAGCTTTTTATATACCAAGGAGACCCATTCAAATGAGCAAATGATCACCATTTGTAATTAAAGAATTAACTTAGATTGTTTTTATGTGTGATACATATCTCGACTATTTCATAATCTATTTACTTAAATTTATTCTTGTGTATTTAGAGCCTATTGTTTGGAGGAGAATTTGTGATTGGTTTTGATAAAATTTTTAACCTTTCTAAGTCTTGGTTTCTGCACCTGTAAAAAGATGATAATAATAACATCAAATCCATAGGGTCACTGAAAGCAGTGCCTGACACCTATTAAACATTCAAGAAATATTCATTTTTATTGTTGTTCCAAATGTCTACAATGCATCCATTCTTTTGGGAGTGACTCAGTTCACACGAAGTTAACGTAGTGTTTCACTGCCGGGTCTGCCGCAAACTTAATAAGTGACCTTGAAAAGGTTGTTAGGGGTCCTTATTCAGCATCTGTGTCCAAAATTTTTTCTCTTCAATGGCATTTTACATTTTCTAGGGACAAATTATATTGCTCAGATATCATCAGCACCATTGTGATTCAGTGACATTCTCACTCCTTTGCAATATGACATTTTATTTGCATAAACAGCAGGATGACTAAATGAAGTATCTCAAGAATGGAAAAACAAGCACCATATGTACTCACCAGCAAATTGGTATTAACAGATCAACACCTAAGTGGACATATAGGAATAACATTTGTCAGGTGTTGGGCGGGTGGGAGGGGGGAGGAGGGGATGGGTCTATACAAACATAATGAGTAAGATGTACAATGTTTGGGGGATGGTCATGCTTGAGGCTCTGCCTCGAGGGGGGAGGGGGGCATGGGCAATATACATAACTGTAATATTTGTATCCCCATAATATGCTGAAATTAAAAAAATAAATTAATGTAAAAAAAAAAACTGTAGGATGAACTAATTTCCCCACAAAATATGGAAAAGAAGTTTCACTCTAGCTGTGCCTATAGGATGACAAAATATTTGGTCAATAAGCCTAATAACTTAGGGGACAAATTAGTCAGGTCAGTTGTTTTGTCATCCTGGACACAATCTGTGTCTATGAAGTCTTTTAAAACCTTTCTTCATCTTTTATATTTTATTCTGTTTCTTCTCAATGTGAAGTCAACTTAGTATCTTTATAATGGTATTTCCTCCATTGAAAGTAATGTAGAATTTATTTTTCTGGTTTAACATGAAAAATAATGCCTGAACAGTTATTAATAATTAAATGTAGAGTAGTTTCAACTGAAATGATAACTACCTACCTATAAGATAGATCCTATTTAAGGTATTTACTTTGAATAGTTAGCAATGAATAGAAAGCTCCATTTTTGATCTCTTTCTTTCTTTTTTCCAGCTAGAGATAAATGGCTCCCTTCTGACCCTCAGATCATATCTGAAGGCCTTTATGCCATAGCTGTTGTGCTCAGCTTCTCTCGGATCGCATACATCCTCCCTGCAAATGAGAGCTTTGGCCCCTTACAGATCTCTCTTGGAAGGACTGTAAAGGACATATTCAAGTTCATGGTCCTCTTTATCATGGTGTTTCTTGCCTTTATGATTGGCATGTTCATACTTTATTCTTACTACCTTGGGGCTAAAGTAAATGCTGCTTTTACCACGTAAGTAAGACATCTTATTAAAAAGGTATGATAAAGAGAAATTCTAACAATTCTAGATGAAGCAAAGGAAAAATTTCAGTGATTATAATAAATATGTTTTTAAGAGCAGTAAAAAAAAAATCCATTAAAAACAGTTAGTGCTTATATGTGATTACATTTCTCCAAAGGCTCATCTCTGAGCTTAGTGAGTGTCTGACCACAGAATGGATCATAGTTTAGAAAAACCCTAGACAAAACTGGCTATTTTAGGAGAATGGGATAACAAATTTCTAATACTGGAGATCTCTTATATTATGTATGACATTAAATTTAGTTTTATCATTTTGTAGCCAGTCCTACTCTTTCAAAAAAGAAGCTTTTGTTTTAATGTATTCACTGATCAATACAGGGAGTTGAGTAAGAGGAAATTATCCCTAAATGTTTTATAGCCCACTAGAACGGTAATACCACTTCCTTCCTTTGGTCATACTGGTTTCTGCACTGAAGACTCCACTCCTTGGTGAAGTCTTCCTTGATTAAGCTTCCTTAGTCATTGTCCTTTTAAGATTCCTTAATATGGAGACATCCAGATTGTGAGGGCCTTTCTCAGCCATTAGTGTTTGGTTGTCACAGAGGTGGGGCACTCTTTCTATGTTGGAGTCCTCCCAAGTGGGGAGATCATAAACCCTCCCTGCTCTCCTTTTGTTCCCTATAATGTAACAACTAGAAACAAACTACACGTTTAATAAGTTCCCTGTTGACTAAAGTAGAATATCAAGTCCTTGCAGACATCTAGATTGTTCTGAAATGAATTTTTAAAATAGTTAATATAGAATAGGTCTTAGAGGTAAAAGAGACTTAAAACTCATTTTATTGTAATGAAGAAAAAAATCTGTTTTAACCTAGTGGAGAAAGGACAAAATGATCCTACACCCAGTGCCACCCTTACTCCCTTCCTCCTTTTAACTCTATGGTAACACACTTTATACATTACATTTTCCTCACTGTTTTGTTTCAGAAAGTGGCAACCTGATGTGGTGGAAAGAACATAGGCTAGAAAGTCAGGCAAACCTGGATTTGAATGCATTCTCTGCTAGTTTCTAGCTGTGGCCTTTGGTTAAGTCAGTGAACATTTCTCAGTGTCCATTTCCTTATTTTTAAAATAAGCACAATAAGGTTTAAATAAGGTCATTGTGAGGATTATGCAAGTTAAGTTATATAAAGGCTCTTGCCCACAGTAGGAGCTCAGAACTGCCAGTGTCCTTTCCTTTTTTTCTCTCATGCACACACATGCACTCCATATAGATTCCAAGAGAAGTTAGTGGCAGGAAGGTTTGCCAAGGAGCAAGAGGAAGGAGCAGAAGGATTTTGTGATACAGTTAAATAAATGGCAGGAACAAAGAGCTTATGGTTTTTCTTAGTCCCCTTATCAGCGTCTACCAGGGGTCCTCAAACTTCTTAAACAGGGGGCCAGTTCACTGTCCCTCAGACCCTTGGAGGGCCGGACTATAGTTTAAAAAAAAAACTATGAACAAATTCCTATGCACACTGCACATATCTTATTTTGAAGTAAAAACACAAAACGGGCAAAAACAACCGGCTGGCTGGATAAATGTCCTCGGCGGACCACATGTGGCCCGCGGGCCGTAGTTTGAGGACGCCTGGACTATGCTATAACATCATGTAATCAAATGTTCCGTAATAAAGAGTAACTCTATAGGACTAGAAACCTTTCCATTCAACCCTCTATCCCCAGGGTCTAGCAAAATTTCTAGAACATAAGTGCTCCATCAATATCTGTTGAATGAATAAATTAATAAATAAACTAGCACTTAAACCTACAAATCTATAGAATTCTGTGTTATTTAGAATCTGCTATAACAAATTTTAAAAAGTATTATTTCCACAAATCTTTCTCTGGAAAAAAGACTTATTTTGAACCTTTCTTTATAATGGAATTTTATCTATGTCACTGTTTAAGGATTATTTGATTCACGGATCAATGATTACAACTTGAGGCCGGGCGCGGTGGCTCACGCCTGTAATCCTAGCACTCTGGGAGGC
>VBSM01000483.1:27096850-27129172 GCA_008086735.1 Cheirogaleus medius
AAAAAAAAAAAAAAAAAAAAAAATGATTACAACTTGGTTATATGACAAAACCAGCCAAATACGTGTTGCCAAAGGCCACTTAAAGCAGGGGTCCCCAACGTTATTTGGCACCAGGGACCAGTTTCATGGAAGACAATTTTTCCACAGATGGGGGGCGGGGCGGGGAGTGGTTTTGGGATGATTCAAGCGCATTACATTTATTGTGCACTTTATTTCTATTGTTATTACATTGCCACTTGCCACTCACTGATAGAGTTTTGATAGGAGTCTACAAGCAATTGATTTATTATGGTCTCTGTGAAGTCATACCTCTCTGCTAACGATAATCTGTATTTGCAGCTGCTCCCCAGCACTAGCATCACCGCCTCAGCTCCACCTCACATCATCAGGCATTAGAGTCTCGTAAGGAACACGCAACCTAGATCCCTCACACATGCAGCTTGCAGTAGGGTTTAAGCTCCTATAAGAATCTAATGCCACCGTTGATCTAACAGGAGGCGGAGCTCAGGCAGTGATATGAGCTGTAAATACAGATGAAGCTTCGCTCTGGCTCTGCTGCCACTCACCTCCTGCTGTGCGGGCAGGTTCTTAACAGGCCACATGCTGTGCAGGGGCTGGGGAGGGGAGAGCTGGGGACTGCAGATTTAAAGGACAAAAGTGGATAATTAGTCTGATGAGAGCCTAAGTGCTAATTGTTGTGATAGAAGAATCAGGAAGTAGATTATATAAATTAAAGGGAAAGAACAGGAGTCTTTCATTTCTAGCTAAGTATTATTTCTAGGTAGGTAATATATTCTTGTGACAAAAATTCCAATAGAGAGAGAGGTGTCTATAGGGAAAAGCCTGTCCTTCTCTCCACCTTGGCCTAGTCTCATAGTTCTTAGTTCCCAGAGGTAGTGGTTTCTTTCTTTTGTTCTTCTTTTTTTCTTTGTAAAGACGGGTCTCCCTCTGTCACCCAGGCTGGAGTGCAGTAGTATGATCATAGCTCACTGCAGTTCAAACTTCTGGACTCAAGCCTTCAGCCTCCTGAGTAACTGGGACTACAGGCATATGCGTCCACACCAGCTAATTTTTTAAATTTTTTTCAGAAATGGGTCTTTCTGTGTTGACCAGGCTGGTCTCAAACTCTTGGCCTCAAGCAATCCTCCCACCTCAGCCTCCCAAGTTCCCAAAGGCAATGGTTTCTTTTGGATACTTCCAGAAATGTGTTTTACATAAACAAGAATATAAGTATTTGTATACCCTTCTTTTATATCACTTAATATAATAGCTCAGATATAATGTTATATAAACACGTGAAGATCAATTTGTCTCATTTTCCCCCAATGTCTGCATAGCATTCCATTATATGGATGTAGCAGAATTATTTAGCCTGCCTTCTATTGATGGATATTTAGATTATTTTCATTCTTTCCTACTGCAGATGATGTTACAAGGAATATGTTTGTATATACTTTTTTTGAAGTGGATATATAATTTTAATCCCAACCTTGTTCTACTCCAGAAAACCAGATTTAAATTTCTAAACCACCTGCAAAATCAAACCCTAAATTTCTATCCTTCCAGGAGAAGAGAATGGGCATTGTGATATGACTTCAGCTTTCTCCTGTTGAGTTCAGAGAATTTTCACTTGAGGATAACTTAGAAAAGCTAGGCATTGACACCATTTAATCACCAGTTCCTGAAAACCTGGGAGAGTAATTTCTGTTAAATATTCATAGCAAAATAATTCTATTCTGGGAGTATTTTATGATGGCATTTTACATCTGTACAGTAGTCGGACCCTAACTTGTTTTTACTTTTGACTTTTTAATACTGAAAACTGTTAATTTACTTACTTTGTACCTTATTTTTTCAACAGTGTAGAAGAAAGTTTCAAGACTTTATTTTGGTCAATATTTGGGTTGTCCGAAGTGACTTCCGTTGTGCTCAAATATGATCACAAATTCATAGAGAATATTGGATACGTTCTTTATGGAATATACAATGTAACTATGGTGGTCGTTTTACTCAACATGCTAATTGCTATGATTAATAGCTCATATCAAGAAATTGAGGTAAACCTGTTTTCTATCCATGGTGTCTATTATTGTCATCCCATTCTGATAACATGCTACATCTGCTTCTGTAGGCTAGGCTGGAGTTCCAGCTCATGTGACAGAGAGGCGTATATCCAAGCAGAGAGAGCCTGGACCTTTCCCTGTGTTTGCCACCTGGATAGGTAGTCACACACTTTCTAGTGTCTCCTAGGAGCACCACAGGGGTGCCCCTGAATTTACTACCACTCTGCCTTCTCTCAGGGTACATTTCAGAAGTTTTGAAATTAGTGGCTAGAAAAAGTATTGGCCCTAGGGAAATTATTCTCTCCTTGGTTAGCCAGCCAACCATTCTTCCCGGTACAAGAATTACAAGACGCTTGGCAAAGATTGATGATGTTCTTTATCCATTCAGAATATTTAGTATTCTTTTGGTTTGGGATTAGGCTTGGTTTGGGACCCTTCTTTACCACTGTAGATATGTCCTCCAGTTTAGTGTTCAGTATCTTTTTAGTGCCTTGCTATTTGTTAACTCCACTGAGTCTCTGTGTGTTTTAGAAGCTCATAATATTGTGTTCTCAAAGCAGAAGTCAGATCCTCCGTAAATAAAAACTCTGGTCCTCTGAATACCTGCTTTGGTGTGGTAATGGGCATCTGAGCTGTGTGAACTGCATGAGCCAGCTTCCTGCACCTATGGACTCCTCCAGCTCATTTCTTCTGTCACTTAGGGTGGTTATGCCTGTTACCGTGGGCGACACTGAGGATAGAAGGATATGTGAGACAGGTCTAGGCTACTGAGGCACTTATGTGACATTTGGGGATATGTGGCAGACACATAAACTGCAAAAAGCAATTCATCTGAGTACCATTTTTTTTCCTTTGCCCTTGAAGTATAATATGCTGTGTCTACAACCTGACTTGGATGGGTCTAGGTGAGGAGGGAGGGTGGGTAGAGAGTGGGAAACTGTTGTTGAATGTGCATAAATAGCTGGGGTATGAGATGGAGGGAGGAATTAATCTTTCTATTCTTCCTGGCCTCTGAATTTTTCTTGTCTTTTTGCTTTGTTTTGGATGACAGACAGGAAACTGGTTAAATTTCAGTGAGTACAGACAGAGGCATAAAGAAGAGAAAAATTTTAAAAAATCAGTATCTTTTTATTTGAAAAATGAGCATATTATGTAGACCTATTGAGATTATATGTAGGTAAATGTGTATAAGTCACCTATTTCAAAAACATAATTTAGGTTCATTTTAAGAATCTGTGGGCATCAGTTACTAGAATGTTTAGTTTCTAAAATTAGTTATTTCTTTTCTGTTTTTGTGACACAGGATGACAGTGATGTAGAATGGAAGTTTGCTCGTTCAAAACTTTGGTTATCCTATTTTGATGATGGCAAAACATTACCTCCACCCTTCAGTCTAGTTCCTAGTCCAAAATCGTTTGTTTATTTCATCATGCGAATTATTAACTTTCCCAAATGCAGAAGGAGAAGGCTTCAGAAGGATATAGAAATGGGAATGGGTAACTCAAAGTCCAGGGTAGGTATCAAAAACTTACCAAGACCTTAAAATAAATGTTTGTCTCTTTCTCCTTGTCTTTTGATGTTTGTTCAATAACTTTTATATGTGAACTTAGAAGATGTTGGAAGTAATTGTCCATTCCATAGTCTTTCATAGACTAATACTTAGTATCTTCATAACGTTTCGAGAAATCACTTAGTCTATGCCCTGCTTTGGATGAGAACCTCATGTAAACTACCAGATTAAAAACAAACAGAAAACGTCTTTAACTTGTTCAAAGTTACCAGAAAGGTTGTTAGAAAACACTTTGTTTTTGTGTGTTCTGTGCTTCTCATCTGTTACACTGAAGTTAAATAGTTTTAACCTCCAGTTTCCTCTTGATATATGGATAGTTCACCACCACCATATTCTCCTTTTTTTGTAGAAACCCTTTACTGAACTAAATGATTTTTTTTTCTTTAGTGTCATAAAATAGATACAGGCCTAAGAGCATCCTCAAATAACTATAAATACAGCTTTATAAATAAGCAAGAGTGGTTTGTCCTTGAGTTGTCCCAGTTGAGTCATACTTTAATTTTAACAAAGAAGATAATTTTCATGATGGCACTTCATTATCATGAACTTAATTTTCAGAGATAGAATTGGTATAGGAGACAGAAGTATATGGGCAAACCTCAAATAACAGGGAACGAGGCAGGTAGGAGCAAATGTGTGGGGCTAAAATATAATTTTGGGGTCGAGCATGGTGCCACACGCCTGTAGTCCTAGGTACTTGGGTGGCTGAGGTGGAAGGATCGCTTGAGCCCAAGAGTTCAAGGCTGCAGTGAGCTATGATTCCACCACTGCTCTTCAGCCTAGGCAAGAGTAAGACCCTGTCTCTTAAATAGAATTATATATATAAAATATATAATTTTTGCCTAAAATTGTGAAAATGGTCTGTAGCTGTAATATCCTAGAAGCCCAGAGGATATCAATGTTATCTCCATAAAGAATAGGCCTTCCTAGGGCTGGGCGCGGTGGCTCACGCCTGTAATCCTAGCACTCTGGGAGACTGAGGCGGGAGGATCGCTCAAGGTCAGGAGTTTGAAATCAGCCTGAGCAAGAGTGAGACCCTGTCTCTACTAAAACTAGAAAGAAATTAATTGGCCAACTAAAAAATATATGTAGAAAAAATTAGCCAGGCATGGTGGTGCATGCCTGTAGTCCCAGCTACTCGGGAGACTGAGACAGAAGGATCGCTTGAGCCCAGGAGTTTGAGGTTGCTGGGAGCTAGGCTGACGCCATGGCACTCTAGCCAGGGCAACAGAGTGAGACTCTGTCTCAAAAAAAAAAAAAAAGAATAGGCCTTCCTGAGCAAAGGTAGATATTTTTCTCAGTTGAAGCTGGGGAAAAAAACAAGATTAATGCAACTTAATTTCTTGCTTTTTAAGATAGATATGAGTTTTCAAGATTTGTAATACTCTAGAATCTTATTGTTTAAGAGAGCGACCTTTTAAATCTTTTTTTGTTTGATCTGGATTTGGGCTTTACAGGCTATCAGGTTAAAGGCAGTGACTGGCTGTGACAGCCCATGATTTACAATAATACCTCATATGTATGCCGTCGGAAGCAGTACAATGTAAGGAAGAGAGCCTTAGTGTTAAACCTGGATTTACATTCTGATACCCATGACTTATTAGCAACTAACATGGATAAATCACTTCACCACTCTGATCCTTAATCGTCTCACGTGAAAGAGAACTTTTTAGGGTTATTATGAGGATTATATGAGAAAACACAAAGTTCCAGCCTCAACAAGTATCAGTACCCTTCCTCATTCACACTTTACAAAATGCTTTACTGTACATTGGAACCTCATGCAATGCTGTGAGATACATTATCATCATCATTCCCATTTGACAGAACAGACAGCTGAAACCATTCAAATAACTCACTTGTGCAAGATCACAGAAGCTGGCCACTGCAGGGGTAGGTGTGGAGTTCAAGTTTGCTGGCATCAGAGGCCCAGCTGTCTCTGCTGAGTTGCAGCCTTGATTGACTTCCTCCCCACAAGTCATACCTCCAGCTGCAGGGTAGCCCGGCAGCTCCTGCTGCGGAAATTGACTTTGTTTTTGAAGAAGCCATGTTCTTCTGCGCATTTATTAACCGAGGCTTTATTACTAAAAAGGAGGTCTCTCAAGTGTGGGTGCTCACAGCTCTCGCACTTCATGGAACACACCTTGATGTTTTCTTTCCGTAGCAACAGGTTTTACTAGCTTCATTCCTGATACTGTGGTAGTGTAGAAGGGGAAATGCTAAAAATCAGGTTGAGAAGAGCACACCCACTTGGCTGGAGGCTACCTGGACCCCTCTAAAGGGAACGTGCAAGGGAAGATTTCCATTTAGGCTGTCCTCCTGCCTGTATGGCACCCCTGACGGGAAAGACTAGCTTTGCTCAGAAATCCGGGAAACAGAAGGAACACGGAGCTCTGACCTCTCAGGAGGCGTGCCTCTTGGCTTCCCAGGCTTCCCACATCTGGTGAAAACTGCCATTTTGATTTCATCTTTTAAATTGTACATAGAGCTGTTTAAATCTCTTTAATACTTTCCATCAATACTCTCTGTATGTGAATGTAGTAGAAATTCGGAGAAATCCTATTTTTCCTTTTTAGAAGAGAGGAAGGAGCCTCAAGAAACCTTTCCAGCTTACACAGCTAATCTCAGTCAACAGTCAGATACTGACCCCCAGTGGCATATAGGAGAATTAACTTTGTTAGCCACGGTTTTCTCCTGGCACAAGTTTAAGAGAACAAAGTTAGGAGAGTCCTTGCCTATCAATGCCACTTCCTTCCTCCCTAGCATCCCACACGTTCCTGAGTTATAAGAGTGGGAAGGCAGGTCTTTTTGGACAAGGGGCCCTGCCTTTGCATCACACCTTATAGGTGGCAGCTTACCCAGAGATAAGAGGCTGTCCCTGTCATATACATGAAGAATAGACAGTACCTGTGTGCTCTGCTTACTTTCTCTTCTTACCCACTCAAAAGCTAAACCTAAAAAGAAAAAGAGAGCAAAGAAATGAAAATTCTTTAGTGCAGTTCTCTCCAAAGTTGTGAATTGGGCTCAGTATAAGGCCAAGATCCTTTGGAAAATGTGTTATTTTGGCCAATACTGTAGGGCTACAGAATATCAGATGGTATCAGCTGGACATATAGTGTGCTTCTGTTCAAGTCTAGTAGAACTAAGGCTTATGATCAGATTGAACTGCTTCATGGAACTTTGCCTTTTAGATGCCATGAATATATTTTGATAAACTCCACAAAGTCCCCAGGAAAAATTATTTTGTATGAGCCAATTTTTTAACATATATTTTCAATTAAACATTTCTACAATAGTAGTACATCTTGCCAACATTTTAATAAATGTAAGCATATTTCTCACCTTAATTTTACCTTTGGGAATATATCAAATCACTTCTAAAACTCAGCTTGCACAAAATGTACCTTGGAAATGTTGACTCCAGATAAATTATCAAGGAGAATAAAGTGGATTATATTTTTTATTCCAAATGAATGTATTCTAATTTACTAGGTTAATTGTATTTTTTCCTAGTTAAACCTCTTCACTCAGTCTAACTCAAGAGTTTTTGAATCACACAGTTTTAACAGCATTCTCAATCAGCCAACACGTTATCAGGTAAGCATTCATTAGTCATATCTCTTAGTCTGTCTGTGGTTCCGTGTGTGTGTGTGCACGTATGTGTGTATAGTGAGTAGAATTATATTCTTCAGATGTACTATCAGAATAGTACAGAACAGAGGAAATGAGAAAATAGTATGGTAGTGGGAGGGGCCTTTAGAACAGAGTGCAAGCCCCTTTTTTTTTTTTAAGCTGAGTGAGAAGAGTTTCTTTTGCAATATTGAAAATAAAGTGTTGCTACAAATTCCAGAGCACACTTAGGTATACCTTAAGCTGGAGGAAACAGTGGGAGATACAGGGTATATGAGAATGAATAATGCTCTCGCAGTAGGAAAACCTTCCCCAGGTTTTTCCTTGAGGTGATCCGCTTTTTAAATGGCTTGTTAGGCTATACTGTTTCATCAGCACTACTTTAAAATCTCTTTTGCATTTTGATATTGGATGTGATAATTGGACACTATTCTCCAACTCAGAAGAGATTGTATTTCTTTAATTTTCATCTGGTTGGTCATTTTGAACATCAAACCTTAAATTTCTTATGTGTGTAAGGTCACAGATACGAGGATCAAGGAATTTATAATGTATTGGTGATGTCAATTAATGGGTATAGTCCTCTTCTTTATACAGTTTTCTTAAGAGCAGGGAATTCTGCACAACTGCTTGGCATACCGATTGTCAAAGCCTTGCTTTTAAGCTTGTGTTTATATTACATTATATGGTTGTGCTTTATTTATTCATTCTTCTATTGATGGACATAGAATATATTGTCAATATTTAGCTATTATAAGCAATACTGCAATAAGTAATCTTGTATACATAACATTTCAAATGTGCAAATTTATAGGATTTTCTGGTTAAAGTATATGTGCAGTTTAATTTTTTAGCTGTTATCAAACTGGTATCGATGGAGCTTGCACCAATTTATATTCTTATAATAAATGTATGAGAGTGCCCGTTTCATCCTCAATTTGCCAATAATATGTTACCAAAGGTTTTTATCTTAGCCAGATAGGTGAAAATGGCTTTGCTTTGCATTTCTTTATCATGAATGAACTTGACCTTCATTTTATGTTTAATGTTCTATATACTTATGACTCAATATATATTTGCTTTTCTTGATGGGTTTTTGTTATCAGTTAAGATGAATTTTTTATATTTTAAGAATATCAGCTTTTGATAGGAATTGAGAATTTTTTCACCAGT
Source organism: Cheirogaleus medius (assembly GCA_008086735.1). NCBI lineage: Eukaryota > Metazoa > Chordata > Mammalia > Primates > Cheirogaleidae > Cheirogaleus > Cheirogaleus medius. The sequence continues at coordinate 27,105,287 of VBSM01000483.1, forward strand.
TTGTTGTGTGTCTTTTTAATATTGAAACATTTTTTTCCCCATCCACAGCTTTTTTATTTTTGTATAGTTAGCTTTACAAATTTTTCATGGCTTCAGGTTTTGTGTACTATTTGGAAAGATCTTCCCCCATATGAGATAATTTAGTAATTTTTAACCCATATTTCTTTAGTACTTTTACTTTTTACATGAAAATATTGTATTCATATAGAATAAAATATCCAAATATATTTTTTCCAGATAATTACACAGCTGGGTGTGTTGAATAACCTCTTGATTTGAAATGCCACTTTTGCCATTTACTAAATTCCTGTTTATATTTAAACTTATTTCTAGGCTTTCCATTCTGTTCCACCGATCTAACTATTCATGCTACAGAACTACATTATTTTAATTATTGTAGTTTAAAACAAAAGTCAAACAAATGACGATGTCAAACAAAAAACCAAATTCTGCCAAAATACTTAAAGAGGTTTATTCTGAGCCAGTGAGTGACCATGGCCTGGAGAAGCACAAACCCAAGGGTTTCTTTTAAAAGAGCACTAATCCCATTCAGGAGAGCTCCACCCTCATGACTTAATCATCTTGTAATACCATCACATTGGGGGTGAAGATTCCAACACATGAATTTGGGGTGGACAAAACATTCAGTCCATGACAATGAGTGATAACAATTGTTGTTACAGATTTTTGTTTCATGCAGTGTGATTATGATAGATAAAACTTACCTTTAAAAAATTCCAGAGCGTAGTCTGCTAAATGAGGATTTTCCTTCAGAGTGTAACCCCTGGGATACACTAATTCTAATAGTGCTATCACAACTCTGAACATTTTTAGAACATCTTTAAAGAATTACTTTTATAATTAGTTCATAAGACACAAAAGTATTTCATTACTTTCTAGTTACTGAACTCAGCTAATTATTCATATTAACAAGACGTAATGCCATGCCTTTACATTTTTTAAAAAATAGTTGCATCCAACTTCAAAAAAAACATAGCCTTCACCAACAGGGTCATCACTTTATGTATTTTACATCCAAATGAAGGTTTCTCCTCCAAAACAATTTCTTCAAAGACAAAGATTCAAATGTGCCTCAAGGGGCAGGCAGAGGAAGAGGTTCAAAAATGCTTTGATCAATGGCAGTATTTATTCTAAAATTAATTATTAATAGCATGCTGAGATAATTCTTTTTGTGTAAAGAATTGTCTTAAAAACTGAGGGTGTTTTTTTTCTTATTTGATCTTAGCCAAAAGGCAGAGAAGCAATAGGGGTGGTTTTTCTCAAGGACATAAAAGACTTGGAAGGATGGCTATGATTGAATTCTGCTAATTATAACAATGTTTTATTGAAAACATGTATTAGTTTGTTCATGTAAAGTTAAAAGCACACAGATAAACTAAGCTATGTGAATAAAGAGAAATTTATTATAAGAGTCCACAGAAGCTGTGCTGTTAAGTTCTTAAGACTTATTCTCTTTGGTGTCTCTTGTTGGCAGCCAACTATTAAGCTGGCTTTGCCTTGGGAACACCTTTGTTCCAGATAGTGCTGGATGGTCTTTGGACCAGGTGGTGGTCTCTGGTCCAATCCATGAAGGCTGTCATTACAGGTTTGGTTTTACTGGAAGGATATGGCAATTTTTCTCTGAAGAGGACAAAATGAGACATTCACATTGAGTTCCACTCGATCTTCCGGGCACATTCAAGACAACCCCTATTAACGCATGGTCTTAGGTTATATGGATACAAAGATACAGTCATTCCTTCAGGGATCTCTCCACTGGAGTAGAATGGCAGTGTTGAGGTGAGGAGGAAGCAAGCATTCACACATCACTGCAGTATGGCTATGTGGGATAGCTATGCCTACATAAGAAATAGAAATAAATATAAATGAAATGAAATACAAATAAATGCTATGGGAACCCAGGGGAACCCAAAAGAGGGGATATTTAAAAGACAATCAAGTAGGAAAAACAGCAAATGTTGCCCCAAAGAGCAGAACTTGGACCAGTGGTTAGAAGGTACAGTGAAGCAGATTGTGGCTCAATACAAAGGAGTTGTTTTCTAACAGCCGCAGTTGTCCAAAAATGGATTAGACTGGCTGTCTGGACAAAGTAGCAGGCTCTCAATCACAGGTGTTTACACCAAGGCTGTGTCATGGTAATCTGTTAGGAAGTCTCACAATCAGTGGTATGAAAATATGAAAAACAATGACTTCCAAGGTACCTTTCCTCTCTAAAATTTTACTCTGTACTTGGGAGTTCTTTATGTGTGTCCAAATCAGCCTCATAACCTTCATTTACACTTCTTAGATTACTGAAATTCATAGTACAAAACCTACTGATGCCAGTCAAATTTAGGATCTTCGTAGAATTAAATGAAAGGATGAATGTAAAAGTACCCAACACAGTGCTTAACAGTTGTTAGTTGAATATGAATCAGTAAGAAATAAGCAAGTGAAAAGAAAAGCTTTCACTCTTTTTGAAACAGAAGATACCCAGTGACCACTTATATGTCCCTCCCTGCCTTACCCCACTGCCTCCACCCAAGAGGTAATCCCTATCCTGAAGTTTGGGTTTCTCATTTTCTTGCTTTGGTTGTCTTTTCAAATATAATTCACTATATTTATAGATATTCCTAAAAATATGTTACATAGATTTACTTGTTATTGAGCTTTATAAAGAACAGTTTCATACTTTGTGAAGTCTTCTGCAACTGGATTTTTTCATTCAACATTATGCTTCTAAGATTCATCCACACTGTCGTGTGTGGCTGTGGTTCATTAATTTTATTAATGAACACAATGACATTACATTGTGTAACATACTGTGAATTGTCTGTTTTCCTACTGATATTTGTTTAGATTGTTTCCAGTTTTTTGCTATTTTAGATAGAGTTACTATAAACATTGTTGTCTCTTCCTCCACATGTGCAAAGTTTCTCTAGGCTCTATACCAAGGAGTGCACTTTCTGGGAGAAAGGGTATGTAAATGTTCAACTTTAAAAGATAATACTATAGGAATCTGTCTCCATGGGAAAAAAAAAAAAGTAAAAGATAATACTGGCCAGGTGTAGTGGCTCTCCAGGTACTAGGGAGACTGAGGTGGGAGGATAGCCTTGAGCCCAGGAGTTGAGGCCAGCCTCCCAACATAGTTGAGACCCTGCCTCTAAACAAAATTTTTAAATAAAAATGTAAAAAGTAAAAAAAAAAAATACCAAATTGTTTTCAAAATTGTCTATTTACACTCATGCCAGTAAAGTATAAAAGTCCCCATTGATTCATATCCTTTCCAACACTTGGCATTATCAGATTTATTAATTTTTCTGCTTATTAGATGTAAAATTGTGTCTCCTTTAGTAATAATTGGTATTTCCCCCAAAAAAGAGTTTGAGATTATTTAATAAGCTTGTTGACCATTCACATTTCTGTCTCTGTGAAACACTTATTTGTATTTTGCCAATTTTTAAATTAGGTTATTTGAGTTTTTCTTATTGAAGTTCTTTATATATTTAGATCTGAATTATTTGTCAGTTATAAGTATTACCGATATTTTCTCCCAGTCTGTGGCTTGCTTTTCACTTTTGTTATGATATCTTTATACAGAAGTTTTAAATTGTAATGAAGTCAAATTTATTAATCTTTTCTATTATAATTAAAATTGTTTATCTTATTTTTTTTAAAAAAATCCAGCTCTACCCTGAATTTATAAATATGTTCTTCTATACTTTTTTTTAGAGGATATAAAAGCTTTGTCTTTCACATTAAAGATGCACATGAAATTAATGTTTCTTTTCATGGTATGAAGTAGGGCTCCAATTTAATTTTTTCCATATGTATAAGCAATTATCCTGTGAGAGAATTTATTTAGATTGAAAAATAGTCACAATATATATTGCTGTGAGAGGAAAACATGTAATATAACAGAATATATGGTATTCAGAAAACATAAAATATAATACATATAGTAATTAGTGTATATATATAAAATTTAAAGAAAAGATATTCGAAGAACATACAACAGAATAACAGCAGTGATTATCTTTGGATGGTGGAGTTATCAATGATTTTGCTTATTTCTTTTGTTCTTCTCTGTATTTTCCAAATTTCCTCTAAAGAGCATATATTCATGTATTTTTCTGAATAGTGAGAAAGAAGGTAGTGTCTATAGGTGATAATGTAGCGTCAGTGCACCTTAACAAGAAACCGTTAGTTGAAAGAGAAACTGTGAATTGAAATCTTCCAACTTAACTTTTTTTAAAAGCTTCTTTCATTTCTGAGGCCAAAGAGAGGAAAAAATAGTGTTTGTCATGCATTAAGCCTCAGTAGAAGGTAAGAAGGGGTTAAGCTGAAACCCTGATAATTCTTTTGTAAATAGTTACATAAAATTCTTTTCCCCTGAGTTGTTTGTTTTACAGGTATTGTAAGGCTCTTTGGAAAATAGAATCCAGGGCACTTATGTGTATCATTGGTGATCTAATCTTTTCATTTTGCCCAACAGCAGATAATGAAAAGACTTATAAAGCGGTATGTTTTGAAAGCACAAGTAGACAAAGAAAATGATGAAGTTAATGAAGGTAAGCATCTCCAACTTGAGAAACATCCTTTTATAACTTAATGAACCTGGAAAACTTCATATTGAAGCATACTTTAAAAATACAATCCCAGGTTACAGTTTGGTTTCCTCCAAGATTGGTTTCCTCCAAGATCCTCCAAGGAGAATCTTATGTTTCATTTCTAAAACTTCATCTTTTTAAAGAAACAATTGTTAAAAAATGTTGATCAGAGGCAATTTGTCTCCACTCAGAGTACCCTAACTGATTCGTAGAATGCAAAAACTGCTATCTTTCTAGGAGTTTTTAGAATTCTTACATAAAATAGTAAAATAGTCTGTTTTTAGTGAGTTCAAATTAGTGTTAACATTTTTCCAGTGATGTAGGTAAAACAGTGACTCAAATAGAATTCACATGTCTTTAGAAAAACCTCTATTTTGTTGTCCAGAAACAAATCTCTAACTCATTTTTTTTGTCTAGTGTTTCTCTTTTGAATTTTACTTTTCTCCTTGGCTCCTGACTTACGCATGCTTCTTTTTTTAAGGCATATCTGAGACAGGGCATCTGTCTGGACCATAACAATTTTTTATCAAAGCATAGGCCCAGAGTTGGAAAGAAATCAACCTGGGAGAAATAAGTTGCCCTAAAAATGGAAACTATACCTTCCAACACTGATGAGATGCCACTAGATCTACCTGTACTGATAAGGGAAGAAAAGGCTAAACTTAGTAAAATTGTTGAGGGCTTGGAAGCCATCACTTAATACAAGGAATCCCTTGCAAATCTGAGTCAATCTAATGTATGCGTATGCAGAAAAGAAATCTATGAATGTGTGATTGAGAACCAGCAAAAATCCAATCATAGTGACCTAGAAACAGTCTCAGTGAGAAAGGATTGGAGTGAAATTTAGAAAGCAGAAATCTGATCAGTTGTACCATAACCTCCCATGGGTGGGGGGGAAAACTAAGTGGGAGGAATTGTATGGCCATAACAACATCAAAAACAAGGAACATTTTCTAAGCCCTTGCACAAAAGAGGAAAATTCATGAGAATTTGATGTTTTAAATAAAGTTCTTATTAAGAAAATAGATCCTATAGCTCAACCTCCTCATTCAAGAAATGAGAAAACTGATGTCCAAAGAGGTTGAGTAATTTGTGTTTCCTGAACTGACAAACTGAATACAACACGTAGGATGCAGTTGCCCCATGACTCAGGAACAAGGAAGGTTGGATATGGTAGCAGGAGGCGAAAGGGGGTCCACAACGGTGAATGGTGGTCCACAGTGGTTATGAATAGTGTGGGAACCCATTTCTTCCACCAAAGACCGACCTCGGGATTTCAAATTAGATCATTTTATTCCCTTCATATTGCCATATGCCAAAGGAAGCACTTTTTTTGTTGTTGCCACAAAAGGAATCCACAAATGTTTTTTGTGCATTTTTGAGGAAAAGTTAGAATTGCTTAAAATGAAAAGGTTCTGATTTTTATATAATAGAAGAACATTGAAATTATACTTTAAAGCATCATGAAGACACTAGGAAATATCAACAAAGGTGTGTCTTACATGCTATTCTATTAATAGCTAAGTCAAAGTACCAATGATTTGAAGAATCATTTCTTAGATTCAAGATGAATTTCTGCCCCCACTTTCACTTTTCAAGGTCAATGGCTTAACTTACATTATAGTCATTTGCAAGAGAATCCAGTTTTTAATTGTAGTCTACATATGCCCAAAATACTGCCAAGCTGGATTACGGGAGCTGCTTGTCACTTCCTTATGCATGGATCTTCTGTGCCAGGCAAACTAATTTCTGTTCCTTGACTCTAAGTTCATTACTATTGCCTTTCCTAATAAACACTCCTGCTCTTTTTCCTTCCCTTCCCTTACTTCAAATATGACTTAAAATTTACTTCTTCTATGTGAGTATTTGCCTGTTAAATAGATTGATTCATTTTCAGTAAAGCTTAAAGTTTGCTATCCTAGCAATGGGAGATAGTTGATGTAGGTGTCAACCCTTATGCACGAGGGAAACAAAGGGACACCCTTGTAGTCAGAAAGGAGATCTCCTGGCTGTAGATCAGGTAACAGAGAATCACCCCATGTTAAAAGTTGGGTAAGCCAAAGGATAACACTTTAAGCTGAGTTTTACTATTAAAAAAGGTAAGTGGACTATTTTTATACTTTTTGCAAAGGTCAATATATCTTTAAAGACAGATGTTTCTTAAACATTTTAAAGGAAAAAAATTGAAATAGCTACCTTGGAGACTTTATGAAGCAAATATATTCATATTGTATGAATTTCACTCTTTGTTCTTTTCTAAATCGAAAGAGCAAATTACCAATTATATATTTTTTAATACAAATACTATAGGTGAATTAAAAGAAATCAAGCAAGATATCTCCAGCCTTCGTTATGAACTTTTGGAGGACAAGAGCCAAGCAACTGAGGAATTAGCCATTCTTATTCATAAACTTAGCGAGAAACTCAGTCCCAGCATGCTGAGATGTGAATGACGCAGCAACCTGGAATTATGGCTTTGACTATAGCACAAATGTGGGCAATAATATTTCTAAGTATGAAATACTTGAAAAACTATGGTGTACATTTTTAGTATTAACTACCTTTATCATGTGAATCTTTAAAAGTTAGGTCTTAATGATTTTACTGTTTTATCATGAAAAAGCATTTTATTTCTCTGCCTTGACATTATAAACAATGACATACCATTGTATTTAAAGGCCCAATATTACTACATTACTGACATTTTTATCCATTTTAGAGTAAACTCTACATATTTGCACTACCCATTTGCCTCCAAGAGACTGCCAGCTTCTTGGGGACTGGGACCATGTCTTATTCATCTTTGTGTCTCCAGCATCTAGTACAGTGCCTGGTACATAGTAGGTGCTCAATAAATGTTGAAACCAACTGAACTGCCAACAAAATACAAATAAAAATAAAAGATCATCACTATGTAGCATATGTTCCCTTGTCCAAGTGCTGAAGAGATTTTTTTAAAAATAGAAACTGAAGAAATTTTCAACCAGCTATATGACTTGGTGAGATTTTCTTAGAATTTTAGGTGTCACTGATAATCTTAGAACTATTGAGCCCTGAATGAAGAATTTAACAATGAAATGGGTTAATAGAAAATACGATTACATTACATCTTTAAGTTTCATAGAATTGTCCAAAATAATGCATTAAAGATTTTTCTAAAATATATACCGTTTGCTTTCTGTCTTAGACTTTCATTTGTTGTTTTTCAGTAATGTGAATTTTTTTAAAGGTGGGGTTATGCAGGGTTGTTATTTTGTTATAACCTTCTAATTTCTGCCTCTGATGCTTTAATGCTAAGTAAGATATCAACAATAGACTTCATATTTTGCCCATTAGCTCCATTCTGAGTTTTGGAAGGTCTGCTTACAGGAAGAAATAGGAAAGGACCATGACCATGTGTGTACCTGGAAAGACATGGCCAAGCATTGCCAGGTGTGTTTCATTTCCTTTTGAGGCATTTTTTGCCATCATTGCTTACGAAGATTGACATCTTTTTTCTTATCAGAGGATTTCAATTCCACTTTGTGTACAAAATAGATTGTGATCTATCTGTATTTACCTTAATACATAACTCAGCTGAATACTGGTAATATCCACAATGCCTCATGACTTTCACAGGAAAGAGGATACAGGCCAGTAAGTCCCCTGGTCTTGTCACAGACTATACAACACTCAAAGCACTTTTTAACCAGCTGAATTTAAATCTCTCATAGAGTTATGTGTAGCATCTTGAGTCCCTTCAGTCAGTTTCCGTCAACTTTTACAGGAATGCAAATTGTGATCATAGCTCAAGGAGTTTTATAGGTCCTTAAAACCAATTAAATACATGATACTTTAAAATCATGGCTATCACACAGGAAGGCTCTGTAGACATGAAGACAGAAATGAACACTAAATGGAACTAAATAAAGCTCTTTAAGATTATTTCTTAATTTCTACTTTTTTGGGAGTTAAAACAAATTAAGAGAAGAACTTTATACATTTTTTGCTATCATTGTAGACTATTGCATTAACTTTTGTGCTATGCTAATAACATGTGTCTTAAACATTTTTCAAATTTTATGTACTTTTATGTCATGCCTTAGAACTGAATAAAATATTGAATTTTTCAATTGTTATATATTGCTATACATTGTATTAAAACAGTAAATATATGGAGTTTTTATAATAGATGATAGTTTTTAGTTTTACGGTATGGTCTAGTATTTCAGGTGTGGAAGTTTTTGCTTATACCCAGGGAACAGAGTATTTACTTATTTTCCTGTTTGGGGTTGGAAAAATGTTGAATGAAAAAGTGGCATATTTAGCCAGCTGGGGACATTCAGCCAAGGAGCCTTGGAATATGGAGATCAGAGAGGTATGAAGATAAAGCTCATGCTCATGGCATTTGCATCATGTGTGCACATTCTTTCTTTCTTTTCTTTGTTTTTTTGTCTATGCCTCTCACTAGCATAGAACTCTTAACAGGTTATTTTTTCTTTATTTACTATGCTTATATAAAACTAACAGTTTTATTGGTTCATCTTTTTCCTTCTTCGTAGTATTAAGGTATTAGTCAAGAAGGGGAATACGATGATAAGGTGTAGTGTATGCTGTCGATGTTTTTATTTTTATTTATTTAATTTTTTTGAGATAGGATCTCTCACTCTGTTGACTGGGCTAGAGTGTGGTGGCATCATCATAGCTCACTTCAACCTCAAATTCCTGGGCTCAAGGGATCTTCCTGCCTCAGCTTCCTGAGTAGTTGGAACCATAGGTGGGCGCCATTATGGCTGACTAATTTTTCTTTCTTTCTTTTTTTGGTTTTGTTTTTTGTTTTTGTTTGGGGTTTTTTGCTGTTGATATCTTTGATGCCCTGCCCAGATCTCCTCCACTGGGCCAGTGCACCCATCTCCCAGGTACTCCTGTGCAGTTCCCAGCTAATCACTTCCTCCAGAGAATTGCCTTCAGCAGAACGAAAGCAGCCTTGCCCTGGATGTTATGCCTTCTCCTCCTCCCCACGGCCGACTGGGGTGGGGGCAAAAAAGGCTGGCCCCTTGTCTCAAGGTGGGGTCAACTTTTTGGTGCACTTCATTCTCCAGAGCTCCTGAAAGGATTAAACTGGAACCAGAGGCAAGCTGAGATGTACTCTGTGTTTAGCTTCTTCATCTGCCTTTTCCTGCTTCCTTCCCTCCCTTTCTCCTGAGAGCATTCCCTTAATGAATCGCTGCATCCAAATCTTGTCAGATTTTCCTCTTAGGGAACCCTAAGACATAAGGTATTAATATGGTAGTATATGGGCGAGGTGGGGATTAGTTTAGGGGATTGCTGTCAGAATTAGCACTTCTTTTGAGGATAAAGATAGCTCTGGGTCAGCAAGTCCTTGCCCCATCCACTGTTGTAAGAGGCACATTTGGGAAAACAAAGCTAAAAGAAGTTGTTGGGGCAACTCAAGGATGGTTGCATTTAAGCAGGACCAAAAACAACTTGTCTAGAAAAAAACATTTAGGTGCTTACCATTAATTAAAGGATTGTGAAAGCCTCGGGGCTTTTCTTTCCTTGTGACAGCTCTTCCTTTCTGACCCCTTTTTCTCTTCTTAGTTCTTTTCTCAGTTAAAGATAAGATAGAGACTAAACAACACTAAAACTGCTTCTCTTACTGTTTAAAAAGTTTGGGACTTTGTAAGTGCCTGCTGTGTTAAATTTACATAGCACCCTTGACTTTATGGAATTCAGAATCTAGAATTCAGAAGCTTGGATTCATAGACTTGAAAGAAAATAGGGAACTTTGTAAAAATGGCATGTCTTCAAAGAATTCTGTGCACTATCAAAACTTAAAAATGACATCATTAATATGTTATGATTATTAAAAGCAAACTTAGTACAATTTAGAACAACTATCTGACCAATCATGTCCAATGTTTTTATATTTCAAATGCATAAGCCAAATGAAAGCAGATTTTGTAAATAGGAAGGAAAATTGTCTTATGGACAATATCGAAAGAGAACTGAAGTCACATTATTACTATGTAGACTGGGACACATCACTTAACCTTTCTGGTCTTCATAAATAGTTCAGTCAAACATAGTTATGCTCCATCAGGGAGTTCCTGGTCCCTAGGGGTCATAGAGATATTTCAGTGGGTTAATGTTATTCATCATCCATAGTGGTAATGATTTCTCTTTCTGTATGTGTGTGTATGTGTGTTTTTTAACCCTCAATCTAAAGTGGGTATCCAGGCTGAGTGTGGGGGCTCACACCTGTAATCCCAGCACTTTGGGAGGCCAAGGTGGGAGGATCACTTGAGGCCAGGAGTTCAAAACCAGCCTGGATAACATAGTGAGACCTCATCTCTACAAAAAAGAAAAAAATTATTTGTGTATGATGGCATACACCTGTAGGCCTAGCTACTCAAGAGGCCGAGGCAAGAGGATCTATTGTCTGAGCCCAGGAGTTGGAGGTTGCAGTGAGCTATGATCACACTGATACAGGAAAGTGGACCCCAACTCTGGGGTCCAGACTGAAGGCCAAGCAGGTTCTTGGCTTCATGCAGAACAGAATTCAAGAGTAAAGTAAAAGCAAGTTTACTGAAGTAACAAACATAAGGAAGCCTTGCTTCACAGGCAGAGCAGCCAGTGGAGTAGCACTTCGTGAGTTTCCAGGGTCTTACCTTTACATCTTCTATTTAATGGTATGTTAAGCGGAAGGAGGATTATTCATAAGATTTCTGTGAAAGGGGTGGGAAGTTTCTGGAACTAAGGGTTCATCTTCTTTTAAAACCATATAGGGTAACTTCTGAGAGTTGTCATGGCATTTGTAAACTGTCATGGCACTGGTGGAAGCTTCTTTTAGTATGCTAATACATTATTAGCAGGATATAAGGAGAATGAGGGTAACCCGAGGTTGTTTTTCATGGCCATCTTGGTTCTAGGTGGTTTGGGCCAGCTTCTCCTCCACCTTCTGTTTTATCACAGACTTTACCTTGAGCCTTATGACTCTTTATTGAACAAGGCCCGCTGGTTCCCTATCTCAGAACCACTGCACTCCAGCTTGGGCAGCAGAGTGAGATTCTGTCTCAAAATAAAATAAAATATGAAATGAAATGAATAAATCTATAACTTTTTTCCTCTTAGAACAAGAGTTTGAGAGTTTCCAAATTTGTACCATGTGTTAGTGGGAACTAATGTCTATACTAGTGTTGTGTTGATGGTTTTAACTTTAATACAATTTAAATTGCTTTTATTTATTTATTTATTTTTTTTTTTTTGAGACAGAGTCTCACTCTGTTGCCCGGGCTAGAGTGCCGTGGTGTCAGCCTAGCCCACAGCAGCCTCAAACTCATGCTTTTATTTATTTGTTTATTTTTTGAGACAGAGTCTCACTCTGTCACCCAGGCTAGAGTGCAGTGGCATCATCATAGTTCACTGCAACCTAAAATTCCTGGGCTCAAGCAATCCTGCCTCAGCTTCCTTAGTAGCTGGGACTACAGGTGTGTACCACTGAGGGCCAGGCTAATTTTTTTCTGTTTTTAGTAGAGACAGGGTCTCGCTCTTGCTCAGGCTGGTTTCAAACTCCTGAGCTCAAGTGATGCTCCCTCCTCGGCCTCTCAGAGTGCTAGGATTAGAGGTGTGAGCCACCACACCCAACCTTGCTTTTATTTTTAGTCATAAATTGTTTGTTTATACTCATAATGGTTGCTTTAACACTGCATCATAAGGTTATAAATTACTGAGATGCATGATATTTCTGCAAATTTGTCTCACAGTGATGTTTATCACTTCTGAGATGCAGTCATCTTCTGTTAATTTTTATGTAGACAACCAAGATGTCTCTAGTACCATAAAACATGTTTAAAAAGAGAAAATATGGTGGCAATTTTATCTAACTTGGCATTTCCTTTATTGTGAGTAAAAACTGCCCATGCTGCTGATTATTTGAGAAGTGCTTAAAACTAGTAGTTGGAAATTTGCTAATCATTTAGAAACAAAAGGTAGTATTTTTTAAGTATTACTTTTTAGATGCAAAATGAAAGAATTCCAAATATCATAATTTGCAAACTCTTTCTGTCCATTTTTGATGCTATTTCATAGCCTAATTTCATTGTTTTAATATAAATTTAATCTTCAAAATAAACTAGTTTTCTTCTACACAACTAATTAATAGTGGGCACCAATTGTTAAATGGAAAATAAGCATTGCCAGCATATGTTTTTATTACAAACTTTGTAAAGATTGTATAAAAATGAATTTTATAATGCTACCTTAATATAGCAATCTATAATAAAATACCTCTTCTTTAAAATTACCTTTCTTTTATATACAATGAAAATATAAGATTATTAATCTTACATAATCTTATGTAGTCCCAGCTACAGGGGAGACTGAGGCAGGAGGATCACTTGAACCCAGGAATTTGAGCCTGCAGTGAGTTATCATTGCACCACTGTACTCCAGCCTGGGCAATAGAGTGAGACCCTGTCGAAGGAAGGGAGGGAGGGAAGAAGGGAGGGAGGAAAATTCCTAAGGACTTTGAAAGATTACATAGTACTATGAAAGGGGGTTGTGAATACAAAACGAAAAACATTAGATTAACGATTCCTAAGATTTGATTCAGCCCCAGAATACTCTGCGTACTCCCCAAAGATCATTTTTTAAAAGATCATTTCTACCTAATTCATCAGGTTTTCAATATTTTGATGTGTCAACTGCAGAAATGATGAGGTTTATAAATTTGGAAAGGAGAACTTTATTTGTCATAAAGGGTTGCAGCCAGCGGAGTGGCCATTCTGACATACTGGGAAACAGACTGGGGTAGAAGCTGAGAGCATTTAATTCCAGGGAGGGATGGGAACAGGAATTTATGCTGAGCTGGGCTGGTGAATAAACATGTTTAACAAACTGTAGGAGGGAGGAGTCATGAATATTTATGAAAGGAGAAACATGCTTATGCACAGTTGAGCTTCATGCCCCTTTATAGGTTGCATGTACAAAAATGCCTGCATTAGCATGATCCAAGGGTGGAGTTTTGGATCCTCTGAGATCAAAAGGTGAAGCAGAGGACACCAAAACCCTCATTATACATCCTCTGTAGACTACTCAGAACCATTCCACGTAGGTGGCCTCTTATCAGGAAGGAATTCTGGTCAACTGTAGTGCTGAAACCACAAAAAGGGAGGAGCAGCCTTAGCAGCTGATTGAAATCAGCAGTAGAACAAATCTTTCCAAAGGGCTGGTTCTGTTTAACCCTTAGGGAAGAAAGCTTAATGGCAATTAGGGAGGGAGTATAATAAGGTGTGTCTGACCTCCCATCCTGGCATGGATGGGATTTAAATCTTAAGGTTTTTCTGGGGTCCCCGTGGCCAAGAAGAGGTCCATTCAGTCAGTTGGAGAGGAGGGACTTAAGATTTTATTTTTAATTTTGTTTCTCAGGTGGCTTGTTTGTTATAATGCAAAAACAGTAATAATGATATTGGTACCATTTTCCTGAAGTTGTTAACATGTATTGCCAGAACCTGAGAATAGAAACAAGAAAATAGTGGAAGGATTTGGTGCCCACTGCCTTTCATCTGACCCTTTACCAGAATCTTGTAATCAGTGTGACAATGGAGTGCCTCATCTGAAAACTATGCAGTGTTAAACAGAGAACTCTTATAATCTAATAGTTATTAAGTAATCTTTATCTTATAAAAAAATTTTTTTTGAGACAGGGTCTTGCTCTGTAACCTTGGCTGGAGTGCAGCGGCATGATCATAGCTCACCCTCAAACTCCTGGGCCCAAGTGATACTCCTGCCTTGGCCTCCTGAATAGTTGAGGCTACAGGTGCATGCCACCATGCCTGGCTAATTTTTTTTTTTTTTTTTGGTAGGGACAGAGTCTTGCTACGTTGCCCAGGCTGTCTCCAACACTTGGTCTCAAGCAATCCTCCTGCCTTATCCTCCCAAAGTGTTGGAATTACAGGTTCAAGCCACCATGCCTGGCTAAATTTTATTTTTAAAATGCAAAATTTTACTTAAAATAATGCATGCATTTTATAGAAAAACACAAAAAATATGAGGGGAAAGCCCATAATCCTTCAATTTACAGCCAACTAGCATTTTTTGATGTATTTCTTAACAGTCCTTTTATATAATTGTAATCATAGTATACACACAATTGTATGTCTGTTTTTATTATTATCCTGAACACTTTCCACATTGTTAGGCAGCCTTCATTATTTCCACTTTCAATGACTGCACAATAGTCCACAAAGTGAATGTATGTGCCATTCCCATATTACTGGACAGTTAGGTCCCTATTTTAAATAATGCCTCAATGATGACTTCTTACCTACTTTGTATTGTTTTTATAGAATAAATATCCAGAATTGGAGTTATGGGATAAAAATATAGTCATACATCTAAAGGTTTGGATCAGGTGTGGGGAACTTGTGCATGTTTGAAGGCTGCATTAATTTAGCTGTAATCAAATAAGGCTGAATTCAAGAAACTTCAATTAGATATACTTAAAAACGTACATTATTTTGTAAAAATCTAACTACTATGTACTTAATAATTTCAAAATGAAAACTATTAGTTAATTCTAAAGTTAACTAACCTTTTAATGACTTTGTTATGTCTTGCTTTTTGTTGGAAAGTATTTGAATATTTGGTTGCAGCATAGAGGTCTGTAGTTTCAGTTGATCTTCTAGATGGGTATCAGTCATTTGTGACCTTAATGTTGTCTTGATTTTGGTTGGGTAGGAGAACGTAGATGTGCAGCAATAAACAGTTGAAAAGCAAGAAAGCATGTTTGGGGCATGTTACCAAAGGTATGGGTACTCTACTGCATTTTTCCTTATTTCAATTGGATCTTCGTTGGCATCAAACAATGACTTTAAAATGTCATCTACTGAGAGCTCAATCAATTCCATCTGTAGGTCTTGAGGTGCCTTGGTGATATCAAGTAGGTGAGACTGAAATGCTAATTTGAGTGTGATATCATGATTCTCATAGTGAATCTTTCATTGTATTCTCCAATTAATAGGTCTATAACAGCTCCTTATTCTTCAGATGATTTGCATATGTCATCCTGCTCATCAATGACTTTTGCTAACTGGGGAAAATGTTCATCCAAAATTTCCTTTTGAAGAAGTGTTTTGAAAAAAGATAGCTTTTTTCCAAATGCTTGGATTTTTTGCCACATATCATAGATAGACTAAGTTTTACCTTGCAAAGAAATATTCAAGTCATTTTGATTTGACATGATATCACACAGAAATTCTGCATTCCTATAGAATTCTTCTTTCAATAATTCACACTGCTGATTCTGTTCTTCTTTAACTATTTGAATCTATGCAATAAACCCTTCATGTTTTCCTGTCATGGAAGGTACACTGTACAAACACTCACTAAATTTACCAAATTCAGTCCAACTTCAAGACATTTATCTTGAAAGTTGTTGACGATTCCCTGTTTTCCGTTGGCAAGAGTGCCCAAAGCAAGTAACTCTTCTTATGGTTCTCCTTGAAAGGGGCAGTTGTTTGTACTTTGAAACGTTATTGGGGTCTAAGCATCCTATAGCTTTGACAATACATTCTTTCACAATTTCTACATCACTAAATGGCCTCCTTTTTCCCTGAGCATATAAACTGCTTTATAAGTTGCATCAGTGGCATTATTTCCAGATCTTATTGCTGCTTGAAAGAATTGTATTTGCTTTTGCTTTTCATCTTTTAATTTCTGCAACACAACCGTATGTGCCTCTCCCTCTAAGTTAAAATATTTGTAGTCTGTTTGAGTGTTATAATGCCGATGAGCATTGCATTTCTTTAATGTTGATATTGCAGTATCACAAAGCAAGCAAATCATCTTATCTTTAACAAAAACAAGGTAATATTGCAATTCCCAATCTTCATTAAAAAATCTGTTTTTCTTCCTTCAGCATTCTCTTGGCCTTCTTTGACGTGATGATGGGCTGTTAAGCAGACAGAATTAAAAAATACTGTTGAGCTATGCAACTATTCACAAATCCCACTTCAAACAGAAACACAGTGCACTATTGTCAAAAGTGACAAAAGCTGATAATGGACTGGCCTACTTGACCCCCATAAACTCTGCCAACCAGCCTCATGCAGTAAAGGTGCCAGTCAGGAGGGGAAAGTTAGAACTAAATCATGAGCGTAGCAGCTGTCACTTTAGTCCTTACTAATGTTCTAATTGTTCTGGTCAATCAGGGAGGGTTATTTCATTGAAACGTATTTTATTCTTTGGTATTTTAAAAATAAAATAAAAATATAAAAAAACAAACACAAATGTATTAATAAAAATAAAAGGATTTGTTATGTAAAATTTGGATTCAGTCAAAAGGCTGCACTTAAGGACCTAGAAGGCCACATGTGGCCTTAAGGCCTCAGGTTCTCACCCCTGGTTTTTGAAACATGTTTTATTACTAGTTTAAAACATCACAGTGGATGAGCACATTCTTCCTTTACAGTATATAATGTTACCAGGTAAATATTTTTTTCTAATTTGAAAGACAAAATAAAAAGTTACCTTGTTTTAATATTATTGATCAAAAGTGAAAGTAATAGATTTCTGTATGTTTGTACAGCAGCCACCTTCTTTGTGAATTGTTTTTATCTATCTATTTATTGGAATCATATTTCTTTTTTTATTATTAATTTCTGTAAACAATGAAGATATTAAATCTTTGCACATATTTTTCTCAAATTTTCATTTATACTTAAAAATTTTTTGACACATTGAAATGTTTAATCTTTACTTTTCATATCTGTGTTTTTTCTTTCTAATTTCTTCTATTCCTTTTGAGATCAGACAGTTTCTTTCTGGTAAGGGTGGAATTGTGTCCACTCAAATATGTTGAACTCTTTACTCCCAGTATATTAGACTGTGACTGTAGTTGGAGATAGTGTCCTTAAAGAGGTAATTAGGCTAAAATGAGGTCAGTAGGGTGAGCCCTAATTGAATATGTCCTTGCAAGAAGAGAAGATAAGACACAGACATAGAGAAGACCTTGAGAAGACACAGGGAGATGACCATCTATAAGCCAAAGAGAGATGACTTGGAAGATTGGTTTGGTTCCCTGATGACACCTGATGACACCTGATAACACCTTGACCTCTGACTTATAGCCTCCAGGAGTGTGAGAAAATAAATTTCTGATGTTTAATCCACCCAGTTTATGGTAATTAGTTATGGCAATCCTAGCAATCTAATAATATACCTTCCACCCTATAAAATTCTATACAATTCTCTTTTCTTCTATCTCCTCTATGGCTTTATTTTTTAGTTTATTTCTAAAATTAATCTCTATTTTTCTCTTGAGTCTAAATTGATATATTTTCCCCATATTGCTAAATAGCTAACCCATCTTCATGTATTGTCTATTTTTCTCATATTGCTAAATAGCTAACCCATCTTCATGTATTGTCTATTTTTCCCATATTGCTAAATAGCTAACCCATCTTCATGTATTGTCTATGTTAATATGATTGTATTTTAGCATCAGAGAAAGAATTATCTGGAATATTTTGGGACCTAGGGAAAACCTTGTCAGATACCTCTGCAGGGTAATTTCTTTTCCTAAGAAGCACCTCTTCTCAAGAGTTCAATTCTTCTTGTTTTACAATCATTTGCAATCTCTCCTCTAGAAGATCACAAAAATCAGAAAAGTAGCTATATCTTACTCATCTGTATTTCCACAGGCAGAGCGCTGTGTGCACGAAGGAAGGACTGATGAAAGTGAGTCTAGGAATGTCATCTCTCAGTTAGATCTTGGTTTACTACAGGCTAGCAGTTAGGTTTTGGTTTACTATGGGCCAACAGTAGTCTGTGGGTCCCTGGGGCCATTTCAGAGCTGTCTGCAATTTTGAAACTATTTTCACAACACTAAGATGTTATTTGCCTTCTCACTGTGTTGACATTTGCACTGATGGTACAAAAGCAATGGTGGTTAATATTGCTGGTGCTTAAGCATAAACCAAAGCAGTGGCTCCAAACTGTACAACTAGTAGTCACCATATTCTACATGCCATGCACTGACATTTTATATAAAAATATCCTTTATGAAGCAGCGAAAATTTAAGTCTCAACTCCTGAGCACATGTCTTTTTTAATATTATGAGTGATGGCATGGGAAGTATGTATAAAACACCTTCTACTGAATATTGAAATCCATTAGTTGTCTCAAGGAAAAGCATTGTGTGATTAAGTTGCTAGCTGAACTCGCTGCTTTTTTCATGGAACACTATTTTTATTTGAGGGCATTACTGACAAATTATGATTATTCAGACTTGGATATCTGGCATACATTTTCTTGTGAATTCAAGGAGGGAAACCTCAGTTCAAGAAAAACAACGGACATTTGTTACCAATGCTTAAATTTCAAGTACAAATTAGAATTTTGGTACAATTAGAAAATGTGTGTTTACCATCTGAAATCGATAGCTTCTCAATACTGGACTTTTTTGATGAGATCCATGGTGATATTAATAGATAGGATTTTGGGGGGGACGCTATATAATGAAGTCACATTCTACATTGCAACTAACCTTTCAAAAGACTACCACTTGTTGAGTTTGGAACAAATTTTCTTCATATACTTAACATATAGCAATATATGGATATATATAGCAACATATAGCAATAGATGGAATGCAGAAACAGATCTGGGACTCCCATTGTCCACTATTAAGGTGGACAGAAAATAGATTTGCACACAATGCCAGTCGTTTCATTTGATTATTTTGGAAAATATAGTTATTTTTCATTAAGATATTTATGTCATGGGTTTATTTTTTAAAATAAATTAAAATTTTTTCAGTTCTCATGTCTAATATGGCAAATAATCAGTAGATCACTTACATAAGCAAATGGTCTTTGGGGTCTTCAATAGTATTTTTAAGAGTTTTGTAAAGGGGTCCTAAGGCTGAAAGTTTGAGAACTGCTGCTGTAAGCTAACGCTTATTACAGTGGAACCTAATTCTTTGCACGTCCCTTTCCATTGTCAGAGTGAAAAAGGTCAGAATCCTCCCGGGCTTCACTTTAATGCTCTCTACGCACAGGGAGAAAGACACCCAGGATCACCTCAGTGCCAGAGTGTGGAGGAAGCCAAGAGGGCGTCTCCCGTCTCTGTGGAAACCGCCCTTCCCCGGTTTCCCGGACCTTGTCCTTCGTTCCTCTCCGCCTCTGATTGGAGCAGGCTGTCAGTGGGCGGTGCGCCGGGAAGGGGCGGGGCTTCATCGTCGTCCCGGAGCCACTCGCACGAGCGTACCGACGTCACGCAAAACGCCGCTTCCCTGACGCCCAGCTTGTGCAACCTCCGCGGAGACGCCGGGTTTATCCCTCAGAGGGGGCGTGAGCGGCCTGCGCGGCGGGGTCCTAGGCCTGGGCGCCGGCACCTATTTTTCCTGCCTGGTACTCCCCGGCGCGTCCGTGCAGTCGTCATGGAGCTGGTTTTAAACCGAGCGGATTATTTACAGGTAAACCGAAGGGATGAGGCGGGCGCTGCGCTGGGCGAGTCCCGTTCCCTGAGAGGATTCGTTCCTTCCACTGACGTAAAGCGGGGTCGCCAGGAGCGGGTGCGGAGCCGAAGGAGCTGGGCTGGGTGCTGCCCACCCGGCTCCCCTCATCGCTGGCAGCTCCGCCTCGTCTGTGACGGTCCGCTGGGACTGGGAAAGAGGCGGCACAAGTTCCCGCCGTGCTATTGCGGGCCGGGCCCTGAGGATGCTCTCCGCGTCCTGACGCGGTCTGATGAGGAATCCCTCCCCGGGGCCCTTCCCGCCTCCTCCCTGCCTGCAGCTAACTCCTGAATCCCCGTCTCTACCCGGTCCCTTCTCCCGAGCGCCAAACACTTGTTTCTTACTGTGAGCTGGACCCACATCAGTCAGATCATAATAAAAGCAGTGCCAACCGTTTATTGTGCATCTAGTTTATTCTGAGAGCTTAACACGCATAAATGTTTAATCCTTTAAAGAATTTTCAAAGTAGTCAGTATTAGAAATGAGGATCCAAGAGTTTAGAGAAGATAAATAATTTTCTTTATTGCTAAAAATTATGGAGTTGCTGTCTGAATCAAAGTCTCTGACTCCAGAGCTGGTGTTCTTTCTGTTATACCACACTGCCTTCCAGAGTTCTTTCAGCCCTAGAATTCTCTCTCCCAATTCCCCGTCTCCTCCTTTTTCAGCCATCCTATTTTAGTTGATGGTACAGATATTTGCCCAATTTTATAGACAATTATGCTAGATACTTCCCACCTTAATATCTTCCATATCCAAATGATCATCACATCCTAGTGCTTCTATCTCCTGAATATCTCTTGAATTTGTACCGTTTTCCTCTGTTACCCTCAGTTTGAGTTATCATCTTCCCTTGCTTGAATAATTGAAATAGCTTCCTATTTGGGCTCCTAGCCTCCACTTTCAACTCTCCAAGCCATCCTTCACATCTCTTGCTACATTGATGTTTCAGAAATACAAATCTAGACAGATTACTTTAAACTTTAATACTACTCCTTGGAATACAGAATAAAATCGTATGTCTATACTATATGCAAGTTCTTTCATGCTGTGTTGTTTTCTACAGCTTCTCTCCCATTAGTCCCATCCTCCTCCCCTAACAGTGACAGTTCCCTGCCAAATAACTCATGTTGTTTTCATTCTCTTTACCTTTTGTAAAATAATTTAAATCATCAGTTAGATAGGATGTTACTAACATCAGCATGTTTGGTATTTTATTTATTTACTTATTTATTTTAGAGACAGGGTTTTTGCTTTGTTGCCCAGGCTGGAGTGCAGTGGCACAATCACAGCTCGCTGTTACCTTGAATTCCTAGACTAAGCAATCCTCCTGCCTCGGACTCCCAAGTAGCTGGGACTACACGCATGGTCCCCCACGTCAGACTAGTTTTTTAAATTTTTTTGTAGAGACGAGGTCTCGCTATGTTGCCCAGGATGGTCTTGAACTCATGGCCTCCAGTGATCCTCCTGCCTTGGCCTCTCAAAGTGCTGGTGTTATAGGTATGAGCCATCATGCTTGGCCAGCATATTTGGTATTTTAGCAGAAATCTTCTATGTTGCATTTTTAATAACTATAACCTATTTCCAAAAATTTTTAATCACTTTAGAAAACAACTGAATTAAGTTAGAAAAGAAGGCTTCTAGAAATATTTTTTTCGTAACGTTCCTTACTGGTAATGTCACACAATTATTTTTGGCATGACAACTTTATAGGATAAATTACTGTTTTACTTGTTTCCTATATGCTTTATGACTTTTATGACATATTTCATTAGAAAATAAGTTCATAGGCTGGATACTATGGCTCACTTTTATAATCCCAGGGGAAGCTGAGGTGGGAGGATTGCTTGAGGCCAGGAGTTTGAGACCAGCCTGAGTGACATAGTGAGACACCATCTCTAAAAAAAATTTTTTTAAAAAATTTTTAAAAATTAAAAATTTTTTTTTTTAAAGTTCATAACTGATATTAATAGTTATATTGCTAATTTCAGTTAAAAAAAATCTCACTATGACCTGAGTCTGCTGATACTTTTAATCTCTGATGTAATAACTTCAAATTAAATTCACTAGGTGGCTGGTGTTTTTCCTTAGGTGGGAGTGACCTCTCAGAAGACTATGAAGCTACTTCCTGCCTCAAAACATAAAACTACACAAAAGGTACTGTATAGATTCTGATTGCTCTACTTTTCCCTAGCTCTGACAGTAGAGAGGTTCATATTAATAAGTTATTCTTTTAAAAGTGCTAATGTTAAAGTAGAAATTAATTTTTAAAAATTTGAACAGAAGTTGGAATACTAA
The DNA here is from genome assembly GCA_008086735.1 of Cheirogaleus medius. Taxonomy (NCBI): domain Eukaryota; kingdom Metazoa; phylum Chordata; class Mammalia; order Primates; family Cheirogaleidae; genus Cheirogaleus; species Cheirogaleus medius. Next base: position 27,127,689 of record VBSM01000483.1, read on the forward strand.
GGGACATTTATAGACAATAATCTTGGACATTAAAACTATTACATACAGTTAGTAAATAGTGTAGCAAATTTGCTAAAAATCATACTCTATTTTTCTGGTAATAATTTATTATGCTATGTGTACTTCTGTCTACTAGATTGTGTATGTGGAAAAAGAAATAAAAAACACAATACAATATGGAAAAAATGCTTTTTTTAAACTTTAAAATAGTTACAAATAAGATAAAATATCCAAGAATAAGATAAAATATCCAGGAATAAATTTAACCAAGGAGGTGAAAGACCTCTACAATAAAAACTACAAAACACTGATGGAAGACATTGAAGTGGATACAAACAAATGGAAAGATGTCCCATGCTCATGGATTAGAAGAATTGATATTGTTAAAATGACCATACTACCCAAAGAAATCTATGGATTCAGTGCAGTCCCTATCAAAATACCGATGACATTGTTCACAGAAATAGAAAAAAAAATCCTAAAATTTGTATAGAAACCACAAAAGACCCCTAATAGCCAAAGCAATCCTGAACAAAAGAACAAAACTGGAAGTATCATACTACTAGACCTCAAAATATACTACAAAGCTGTAATAACCAAAACACCATGATACTGGCATAAAAACAGACACACAGACCAATGGAACAGAATAGAGAACCCAGAAATTAATCCACGTATCTATAGCCAACTGATTTTTGACAAAGTTGCCAAGAACACTCATTGGGGAAAGGACAGTCTCTTTAATAAATAAAGACAGGAAAACTAGATACACATATGCCGAAGAGTGAAGCTAGACTCCTACCTCTTACTTTCTTACTATAGAAAAATCAATTCAGAATGCATCAGAGACCAAAATGTAAGATCTGAAACAATAGAACTACCAGAAGAAAACATAGGGGAAATGATTCAGGACATTTGTCTGGGAAAAGATTTTATGAAAATCTCAAAAGAACAGGCAGCAAAAGAAAAAGTAAACAGATGGAATTACATCAAACTAAAAAGCTGCACAGCAAAGGAAACAATCAACAGAATGAGAAGATAATCTACAAAATGGGAGAAAATATTTGTAAACTACTCATTTGACAGAGGATTAGTACCCAGAATATAAAGAAGATGTACAAGTGGCCAACAAATATATGAAAAAGTACTCAACATCACTAATCATCAGGGAAATAAAATCAATACCACAATGAAGAGTTGGGCATGGTAGCTCATGCTGGTAATCTCAGCACTTTTGAGGCCAAGGTGGAAGGATTGATTGAGGCCAGGAATTCGAGACCAGTCCAAGCAACAACATGGTGAGACCCCAGTTGTACAAAAAGTAAAAAATAAAAATATAAAAAATTAGTTGGGATTGTGGTACATGTGTGTAGTCTTAGTGACTTGGGAGGCTGAGGCTGAGTATTGCTTGAGCTCAGGAGTTCCAAGTTGCAGTGAGCTGTGATCACACAACTGTGCTCTACCCTGTTTCTTTTTTTTTTTTT